>JAWWEV010000037.1:1164089-1190569 GCA_035583235.1 Hafferia zeledoni
CCCAGTATCCCCGCCGTGTCCCACACTGGTCCCAGCGCAGCCCCAGTATCCCCCCCGTGTCCCACACTGGGCCCAGTGCAGCCCCAGTACCCCCGCCGTGTCCCACACTGGTCCCAGTCCATCGCTCCCCAGCGCTCGCGCACGTGGCCCCGCCCCGCCTGACACCCGCACTTGACGGACAGCTCTCTGCACCAATCAGCGCCGTGGGTGGGCCCCGCCCGCCGCCGTCCCCGCGGCCGATTGGCGCTGCGGCAGCTCCCGCCCAATGGCGGCGCTGCGGGGGCGGGCCCGGGGCGGGGCGTGGCCGCCCCCGTGTCCCGGCATGGCGGAGCGGCCGCGCCGCCGCTGAGGCGCCGCCATGGCCAAGAGCCGCGGGGGCGGCGGGCCCGGCTCGCCCGGCGGCCGCAGCCTGGCGGGCACTCGCGAGAGCCTCGCCGACCCCGGCGTCGACGAGCTCAGCTCGCTCGGCTCCGACTCCGAGATCAACGGCGGCGGCCCCGAGGAGCGGCGCGTCGACAAGTTCGGGTTCATCGTGGGCAGCCGCGGCGCGGAGGGGACGTGAGTGGGGGCCGGGAGGGTGGGCCGCGGCTGGGAGGGGCCGGGGGTCGCGGGGCTCTGAGCCGCGGAGGAGCCGCCCCGGCCCGCCCCGACCGCTCGGCCCCCGCAGGGCCGCGCCTGGGGCCGGGCCGGGCCCGCCGCGCTCTCCCTGCCCGAGGGTTCGTCCCCACCGCCCCCGGCTCGGCGCGGGGTCGTGTCCGGCATCGCCCGTGCCCCCCGCCCAGGCCGCAGCAGCCGGGATGGGAACAGGGCAGTGATGCTGGGAGAGCTGGGGGGGGGTTCACTTGGAGAAGAGGAGGCTCCAGGGACACCTGAGAGCCCCTTCCAGTGCCTGAAGGGGCTCCAGGAGAGCTGGAGAGGGACTTGGGACAAGGGATGGAGGGACAGGACACAGGGAATGGCTTCCCACTGCCAGAGGGCAGGTTAGGTGGGCTCTTGGAAAGAAATGATTCCCTGCGAGGGCAGTGAGACCCTGGCACAGGTTGGGCAGAGAAGCTGTGGATGCCCCATCCCTGGAAGTGTCCAAGGCCAGGCTGGACCATTCCATGGTGCCCTGATGATTCTATGAAGAGCCTCAAAAGCTGTTCTCTCCCTGTGTCTCTCCTGCTCTGATGAGGGGGCACAGCTGGGCAGTGGTGTCCACCCCAGCTGGGGTCCAGGAGGTGCCAGCGCGCCGAGGTCAGTGTCTGGTCAGCTATAGGCACTGATTCTGGTGGGTTTTGGCCCCTGTCAGGCCGAGGAGGCCAGGCCGTGGTGCCCTCCCGGGGAGCCGCTGTGGGGAGCGCTGGGAGGGCAGAGGAAGGAGCCCTCGGAGGAAGTGAGGCTCACCCAGCCGGGCTCACCCGCGGCGCTGGGCCCCAGGGCGGTGCTGACACCCAGGAATGTGCTGCCGTAGAGCTGGTTCGGCAGCGTGTTTGGTGTTTGCCTTGCTGGCCCTGGTTTCACAGCTACGCCCAGGAGAAAGCGGGGTGACAGCGGGGATGGCGCGTGGCAGGGCTGCTCCCCGCAGGACATCCCTGGAGCACGCTCTGGCATCTGCCCCCTCCATGCTCAGGTGCCAACTGGGCACTGTGCCTTGGTTTCCCTGTCTGTGAGGAGCACAGTGTCACCTCCATAAGCCCATGGGTGTTCCTGGGCTGATCTCTGGGGTGAAAAGGCACTGGAGGTTGGATTGTTGGCGCTGGGCAAGGTGCATCGCTCCGGGTGATAAACCTTGTCCCTTGACACTGCAGGAGTGGAGTGGCCTCTCCTTACTGGGGTGCTGTGCCCTGTCTTGGCCACGGACTGTAATTAGGGAACACTTGTCCTGGTTGTTGTCCCTATGGCTGTCCTTGAGGTGGTGTCCCTGTCCTTGAGGTCCAGCAGACAGCGGCCCTCCTGGATGGAGCTCCTGGTGCTGGAGGCGAGTGGCTGCTCCCAGGGGTGCTGACAGTGAAGTGGCTGCAGTCACTGGGGACTGCGCCTCCTGCCGTGCCCTGCAGGTGTACTGGGGTCCAATCCTGCCCTGCTCCGGGGCTTTCATCAACTTGCCATCTGTCCAGGAGTGGATGAGTGGGAATATGTGGCCTCCCTCTGTGGCTGGCAGAGTTGGGGTCCCTCTAGCTGGAAGGGGAAACACAGGGGGGCACATGGGGTGTCCCAGTGTTTGAGGAGGGTCTGGGGGCACTGGAAAGGGGGACATCACCCACAGTGTGGATGCAGAGGAGCACATTCCTGGCACAGGGCATCCCGCCACTTCCGAGCCTGGGTGCCCCCACCACCTCCTCCCGCCTCGGCCATATGAAATGCAGCTGGTCCTCGCTCTGTGCCCGCTGCCAAGCAGCCATCAGCTGGGAGCAGCTTCCAGTCTGGGCTGGCAGGGCTCCAGCGGGCCCACAGCCAGCTCCTGTATCCAGCGTCCCGAGCTTCCCACGCCTCGCGCAGCCCCGGCTGGAGGCCAGCACTCCCTCCATCCCCGTGCTGGGCCCGGCCGTGCTGTGGAGGGTGGGGATCCAAGCAAAGCAGATCCCTCGGGAGCGAGTTTGCTCTTGGAACAATCGCTCTCGCCCCGTCCGACCCGCTGCGGTGGGTGGGCCGTGGCGGGGAAGGGCTGGGCAGGGAGCAGGGCAGTGCTGCCAGCTGGATGTGGCTCTGGACGCACCGTGCCGCTCGCTTTCCGGCTCCGAACGCGGAGAGAGGGCTGGGAGGAGGCAGGGCCTGCGTGTCCTGCAGTGGAGCTGGTACTGGAGGATGCTCAGCACCCAGGCCACTGTCCTTGGGTCCTCGGGAAGGATCTGGCTGTTCTGGGGTTGGTTTAGCCGTAGGGGAGTGTGGAGCAGAGCCTGGGAAGGCATTAAGTCATTACTGATGGCTTGAAGGAGCTTCTGCTCTGCTTGGATGTCCCTGCCTGGGGCCTGCCTTGCCTGAGCTGCCTGTGACTTATCCCTGCACAGAGGGGTGCCATGGGGGGTTGGAGGCTGCAGTGCCGGCTTTGGCATCACGGCAGCACCGCCCCATCTTGACAGGGTTAAATTGGATTCCCTGGCTAGGCTGAGCCATTTCTGGAAAACACTCCCCTCCCTCCTGAGGGACCCTCAGCCGGGCTCATCGCCGGGGCTGGAGCAGTGCCAGGCACTGGGAGCGCAGCGTGGCTGGGGCTGTGCGGATGACACGGTGCTTATGGCCCCGGCTGTCTCCATGTGCAGCCACGGGGATCGGCCTCGCACGTGGCTCCGGATGTGCTCCCTGTTGCTCACCTTCCTGCCGGGTCCCTGGGGATGCTGAGGTGTGTGGTGGGTGCAGTGCACGCTGCTCCCAAGAGGTTTGAGCCGCTGCTCTGGCGCGGTGATTTCACGGGTGACAAGCACTTCTGGCAGCTGCTGAAATGCTGGTGCTGCCGAGCGTGTCCCAGATGAGCTCTGAGCCTTGGGGGTGCAGCCAGCTGGGCACGGGGGGCACCCAGGGTGCTGGGAGGGACAGTGCAGGGCTGGGCACCACGCTGACCGGCCTCTTCATCCTCGTCCTGCAGGTTGGAGGAGGTGCCCTTGGAGGTGCTCCGACAACGGGAGTCCAAATGGCTGGATATGCTCAACAACTGGGACAAATGGATGGCCAAGAAACACAAGAAGGTAGGTGACAGCCGTTTTTCCCTCCTGGAGGTGGCAGGGAGGGACAGCCAGGCACAGCAGTGTCTCTTTGGTATCACTGGGTCCCTGCAGAGAGATGTCTGGATGCCTTTGGATGATGCTATTGGCATCCTCCCTGTTCCCTCCCCGTGGAAGTTGGAGCTTGGAGGGGCTGAGTGGTCCCCAAGCCAGCCTGCTCCTGTCTCCAACTGTTTCTACTGGGCTGGAGCCTTCCTAGGGCTTTTTGGCTGCCTGCAGACAGCCATGGGAATTGTTTGCTCATGGAAACTTCTGTTCTGAGCATCTTGTAGACCAAAAAAATCTGCTGGTAGGAAATGTCTGAGCCTGATCCATGTAATGCTGGTCTGCAAGCTGGGGGTCCCTGGGAGAGTCCTGGTGGGGTGGCTCTGTGGCTTGGTCCCTTGGTGCTCCCTGTCCCCCTGAGCCTGTGGATGAGGCAGGGATGGGATGCAGCAAGTCCTGAGTTGCTGCTGTGCCGCCTTTTTCTTCCCTCCGCTGGCACAGCCTCCTGGCACTGCTCCGTGTGCCTGGAGTGTTGTCCCCATTTGGTGCCTGGGGAACGACACTGGAATCCCTCATCTGCTTCTTGGCTGCTCTTAAAGGATTTGGGAGAGCTTTCTGGGCCATGGCAGGCGGGTGCTTTATTCCGTGTGCCGTTTCCGCCGCTCCCCGGCCGTGTGCCGCGGGGTGCCCTCCGGATGGGGTGACTGCTCCGGCAGCCGCGCGCCTGGCAGTGCTTGGGCCGAGCTCCTGAGAGTCTCCATGGGGCTGATGTGCTGTATAGTCTGTCCTGCAGCAAAAACCTGTGCCTGGAGCTTCGGAGAGGCTGCTCTGGAATGCTGCTCTGTGCCTGGAGCCCTGGGACTGCTCAGGGAAGGCTGCCAGGCTTGGCCTTGGATGCTGTCAGCTATCCTTGCTCTGGCAGGAGCCTGCTTGGTGCAGGGCCCTGCTGCTCTGGGGGAGCTCCCTGAGCCTCCGAAAAACCCCGGTACTTTTCTGGCTGCCTCACGGGGGTTGGCAGACAGCCCGGGGATCCCTTGGGCCAGCTCCTGTCAGGCTCGCTCACACCTGCACTGCTCCAGCATCCCAAAATGCTGCCTGCCTGGCCTGGATCCCAGCAGAGCCTGACCCCACATCCTTCGTGGCGCTGAGCCGTGCCAGCACCACATGCTGGAAGGAGGGCAGACGTATGGGTGGGCAGCTCCCACTGCTGTCCCAGGGTGAGCGGTGCTCTGACTGCACCTTGCTGTCAGCATCCCTCAGCCCAGACATGCCCCCAGTCCCTGGGAGGGCACGGTGGGATCACAGGGGCAGTGGCAGGACACCGTGTGGGATGAGCTGCTTGGCCCAGGCTGTGCTGGGACTGGTCTGGTGGAGGAGCTGCTGAACCAAAACCCAGCAAGGTGGTTTCCTTCCTGACAGCTTGGCCAGCAGGAAGGGGAGCTGGCTGGGAACAGGAGCCGTCAGCAGCCATGGAGCTGCCCACAGCAGTGCTGGGCATCACCCGCTGCAGCGCTGGGCATCGCCCGCTGTGTTTCCTGCCAGCACAAAGGGACTTGCCCCAGGAAACTGTGGTGAGGGAGCAGCAAAACCCCTGGGGATGTGCTGGTACCAACCACTTGCTCCCCAGTTACTCCAGCAAACAGGGAAACACAGCCCTGGGCAGGCAGGAAGGGCCCGGGAAAGTTTTAGGAGTTGTTGGCCACTGCTTGCAGAGACCTGGCAGAGTTGGCACATGCCACATGAGCAGGGACATGAGGAGTGGAGGCTGTGCTGGGGTTACTGTGGTGAAAGCACCAGGCCCATGGGGCTCTCATTGCTGTGTGCCCTGGCTGAGGACTGTGGCGAAAAAGGACACATAAGGATATGGAGCTGCTGGAGCAAGTCCAAAGGAGGCCAGGGAGATGCTCCAAGAGCTGCAGAAGGACTTTAGGCAAGGGCCTGGATAAACAGGACAAGGAAGATGGCTTCCCACTGCCAGAGGGCAGGTTAGATGGGATATGGGGAAGGAATCCTTGGCTGAGAGTGTGGGCAGGCCCTGGCACAGGTTGGGCAGAGCTGTGGCTGCCCCATCCCTGGAAGCATCCAAGGCCAGGTTAGACAGGGCTTGGAGCAACCTGGGCTGGTGGGAGGTGTCCCTGCCCATGGCAGGGGATGGAACAAGATGATCTTTAGGGTCCTTTCCAACCCAAGCCATTCCACAATATGATGAGATGGTGCTGCCGCTTCTTCGAGAGTTGAAGTGGGATGTTGGACGCTCTGGTTGGGCCCCACTGGGGTGCAGGCAGAGCAGGGTTAAGCCAGCTCAGCTCCCCTCACAGGTACTGACTGCCTCGCTTGGACTTTGGTCCTAGCTGGTGCCCAGTGCCAAGGAAACCAGGGGCCAACTGTGGGTATGGAGCTGGCCCTGGGGCCTCAGGAGCTGTCTGTGCCAAGCTGGGGCCAGACCTGCCCCTCTGCCCGGAATGAGTGAGTGGAAAGGCTGAGGGGAGTGGAGTGGAGTGCCTTCCACTCTACCATGGGGGAGTGGAAGGCTAGACCAGGGGCTGGAGAGCCCCTCTGTATCCCCAGTGCTTCCCATGCGGAGGGAGCCACCCGCTCCCCACCTTGGCTCCAGTGTTTGCTTTTCCAGCTCCCAGCAGGATCCAGCTTTGAGGCAGAGCCAGGCTTGTTTGGAGCTGTTTCCAAGCCACAGAGCCTCAGCCAGGCTCCTGGCAGCTCCCCCATGCTGGTGCAGCCCTGGCTGCCATCCCAGCTGGCATCCCAGCTGGCATCCCAGGGGTGCAGGGACTCATCCCCTTGTTTGGGAAGCAGCAGGGGACCAGCCTGTGGCCGTGGTGGTGCTGGCCTGGCTCCCATCTTGCCCTGGGAGCCTCTTTGTTTCCCGCTCCTCCATGATTTTCCTGTCACGGCTGTGTCTCCCTGCAGATCCGGCTGCGGTGCCAGAAGGGGATCCCGCCCTCGCTGCGGGGCCGTGCCTGGCAGTACCTCTCCGGGAGCAAGGTCAAGTTGGAGCAGAACATGGGCAAGTTTGATGTGAGTCGTGCCGAGGACCCTCCTGAACCACCAGGGAGCAGGACAGTGCTGGGATGGCTCCTGCTCCCTCTGGGGCTGGGGTGTATGTTGGGATCCCGGGCATCTCAGAGGGGTGTTGCTCACCCCAGTCCTCACCTCCCCAGGAACTGGATCTGCTCACGGGAGAGCCAAAGTGGCTGGATGTGATTGAGCGGGATCTCCACCGGCAGTTCCCCTTCCATGAGATGTTTGTCTCACGTGGAGGCCACGGGTATGTGGAGCTATTGTGTGTCCAGTCCTCCGCAGCCACGGGATGGGCACTGTCTATCCCAGCTCACACAGCCACGCTCATGTCCCTCATGTCTGCCCCATCATCCCCACAGTCCTTACACTCTCAGAGCATCCAGGCACAGACTGAAAACTGGGTGGCTTCCCAGGAGCTCCATGTGTGGGTCACAACCGTTGGCACTGGCTCCAACACCCAGTGGGAGTGGGAGTTGCCATGGCAGGAGGGCAAAGGGAGCAGGTGACCTGCCGTAGCCTCAGTTTCACCATCAAAATGCTGTTCCCAATATGTCGGGGAGCATCTGTGCCCCTATATTTGCAACTGGATCCTTGTCCGTCCATTGCTCCCAGAATCCCTGGGAGATGGTCGTCTCCCTGCTTTGACTCTCAGACCCAGGCAGGACACAGACTGGGGGCAGAGCTTCTCAGAACACAGCCCTGGGTTTGTGTGGAAAAGGGATGCCAGCTGGGGACTGACCCAGGCTTGTGCCTGGGATCCACGGGGAAGGCTGCTGGCCACATCCGTGCCCTGCGCCCAGCGCTCCGTGCCCGGGGTGTCTCCGCAGGCAGCAGGACCTGTTCCGGGTGCTGAAGGCATACACGCTGTACCGCCCGGAGGAGGGATATTGCCAGGCCCAGGCGCCCATCGCCGCCGTCCTGCTCATGCACATGCCGGCAGAGGTACGGGCACGTGGCCGAGGGCAGGGGGCCCGCTGGGCAGAGGGCTGGGACCACTGGGAGGGCATGGGGCCCTTTGCAGGGTGCTGACAGGCGGGGTGCTCAGCTCACAGCAGCTCAAAGCACTCTGCCTCCTCCCACCATCTCCCGTGGTCCCTGGGAGCAGGGAGGGGCCTCAGGGAGGTCCCTTGGGTGCTCACCTGCTGTCCTCTGGCTTGCAGCAAGCGTTCTGGTGCCTGGTGCAGATCTGTGAGAAGTACCTCCCTGGCTACTACAGTGAGAAGCTGGTGAGTTATGGGCTTATGGTGCCTTCAGCAGTGGCAGAGACCTGTGAAGTGCTGCACTGGGCTTGGGGCAACCACTGGTATCCACGCAGCCTGTGGAATGAAGGGATGGAGAGCAGCCCTGGGGAGAAGGACTTGGGGGTGCTGGTGGTGAGAGGCTGGACAAGCCCCAGCCCTCAGAACCCACCCTGTGCGCATCTGCCCCACTCAGATGAGACCCCACCTGCAGAGCTGCCTCCAGCTCTCTGGGACTCAGCACAGGATGGACATGGAGCTGCTGGAGCGAGTCCAGAGGAGGCCATGGTGATGCTCCAAGGGCTGGAGCCCCTCTGCTCTGGAGCCAGGCTGGGAGAGCTGGGGGGACTCACCTGGAGAAGAGAAGGCTCCAGGGAGACATGAGAGCCCCTTCCAGTGCCTAAAGGGGCTCCAGGAGAGCTGGAGAGGGACTTGGGACAAGGGGCGGAGGGACAGGACAAGGGGAATGGCTTCCCACTGCCAGAGGGCAGGGATGGATGGGGTATGGGGAAGGTGAGGGTGGTCAGGCCCTGGCACAGGTTGGGCAGAGAAGCTGTGGCTGCCCCATCCCTGGAAGTGTGCAAGGCCAGGTTGGACGGGGCTTGGAGCAAGCTGGGATAGTGGAAGGTATCCGTGCCCATGGCAGGGGGTGGAACAGGATGATCTTTAAGGTCCCTTCCAACCCAAAGCATTCTGTGATTGCGTGACTCCAGGCCAAAACCTCCCTCAGCTTCTCATCCTGGAGAAAGAAGGCATCTAGGAAGTTGCTGGGTATTCCCACTCTCTGTATTGTGCTGTGGCCTCGGGGGCACCTGGCAGCCAGGGATGGGGGCTCAGTGGGACACAGCTCTGCTCCCAGAGCCGGGTGTGGAGGGTGAGCACTCACTGAGATGCTGATCCCTGTCCCTGTAGGAAGCCATCCAGCTGGATGGGCAGATCCTTTTCTCGCTGCTGCACAAGGTCTCACCTGTGGCCTACAAACACCTAAGCAAGCAGAAGATCGACCCCATCCTCTACATGACGGAGTGGTTCATGTGCGCCTTCTCCCGCACGCTGCCCTGGAGCTCCGTCCTGCGCGTCTGGGACATGTTCTTCTGTGAAGGTAGAAGTTCCCACCATCCTCCTCTTCCTCTGGGATGACCCCACAGCACATGGGACCTGTAGTAGGGCAGGTTTGAGGCAGCGTGTGCCTGGGGCAGAGATGGGGTGTTTTCCTGGGGATTGGGGGACACATGCATCCCACATCCACTCTCTTGCATGTTACATTAGTAGGTGCCCCACAGCATTTGAAGGACATGGTTGCAGAGTCACCCTGTCCTGCTTGGAACTCACTGCCTCACGTCTCCTCTTGCAGGGGTGAAGATCATCTTCCGTGTGGGCCTGGTGCTGCTCAAACACACCCTGGGCTCCTCAGACAAGCTCAAGTCCTGCCAGGGCCAGTACGAGACCATGGAGAGGCTGAGGGCCCTCAGCCCCAAAATCATGCAGGAAGCCTTCCTGGTGCAGGAGGTGAGGTGCTGGGGACAGTCTAGGGGGTCAGTTGGCCAATGCTGCTGGACTGGGCTGTCCGTGGGTGAGGCAGATGGGGCATAGCATGGGGACAGCCCCACAAAAGCTTACCTTAGTGGTTGCCTCTGCTCTGGGGGGGTCCCACACCCAGCCCTGCTGTCTCTGTCAGGGGAGATGCTGATGGCACAAGTGTCCCTGCAGGTCATCGAGCTGCCGGTGACAGAGCGTCAGATCGAGCGGGAGCACCTGATCCAGCTGAAGAAGTGGCGGGAGACGCACGGGGAGCTGCAGTGCAAGTCCCCCCCGCGCCTGCACGGCGCCAAGGCCATCAGCGAGGCCGAGCCCGCGCCCCGCAAGGCGCTGGAGCCCGTCCCCTCCATCATCGTGCCCCCCGGGCCCGCCCCCGTGCCCAAGGCCCGCAAGAGCAAGGAGAAGAACCGGGAAAAGAGCCCGGCCAGTCCTGCCAACGGCCCGGGGGCCGAGGGCAATGGGGCACCCGGCACAACCCGGGATCTGCTGCACCCCCAGGTCTCCCCCCACCACCAGTCCAAGGAGAGCCTGAGCTCCCGGGAGAGCGAGGACACGTACTTGTAGGGCCCGGGCCGCACCCCGGGCAGCCGGGCTCAGCGGGGCTGCGCACGCACCCGAGCAGGAGCACACCAGCGGGGACTGGGGGCACCCCTGGCACCCACCGCTGGGGGCTCTGAGCTGGAGGGATGGGATGGGGGGCTGGTATGGCTCCATGGGGCATCTGCAGGAGCTTGGCCAGGTGTGGTGACCAAAGGGGACACCGTGGGTCTGCGCTGGGTGCCCACCCCGCAGGGTGCTGGCACCACGAGCGGTGGGAGCCCGGGCAGGGGGTGGCTGAGCCACCCGAGCTCCCTCCCCACGCTGGGGGGCTGGGCTGCCCCTCAGGCCCTTCTCCCCGTCCCAGAGCCCCTCAACCCATCACCCCCCAGGTCCCTCCAGTAGCCCCCACCCTGTGCCAGCCGGGCAGCCCCAGCCCCAGTTCCCAAGCACTTAGGCCTGGCACAGGGCACTGGGGGTATGCAAGGAGCCAAGGGGACCCCTCGCCCCCCCTCTTTATCTAGTGAGGATATATCAAGCTGTAGCCCTATATGTAGTACCCAATTTACCTACTCACTGAGCCTATTTATTATTCCTCTGAGGCAGGATAGGGACCGAGGCAGGATGTGCTGGAGGCAGCGGGATTTGCTGCCAATCACAGGGCTAAAGCCCCCCCACCCCATCCCCAGGCTCCCCACAGTTTGGGGGGAGCGCTCACCCTGCCAGAGCTCACCCCACCACTGCCGCCCCCCCAGGCCCCAGTGCAGGTGAGACGGGGTGGGTGAGCAGCAGCCAGGTGATGCCTGGTTGTGGGGTCCCCTCTGCCCCCCGTGCCCTCCCCAGGGCCGGCGGGTGGCTTTGTATAATAAGCGGGAAAAGCAGTTTTGTACAAAGGGGTCAATAAAGCAAGTGTGTAAAGGCGCAGCCCCCAGCTCCCACCCCCTCTTGGCTTGGCATGGAGTGGCAAAGGGTGGCAGGGGACGTGGGTGTCACCTTCCACTTTGTTCTGTGCCAGTACCAGCTTTGGGGAGGCACCTTGCCCTGGGCTACACCTCCCCATGGTTCTGTGGCCTTGGGGTGGCACCCTGCCCTGCACCCCATTTCTCCTGGGTCCCCTGGTCCTGGGGGGCACCCTGGTTTGCAGTCCATTTCCCCTGGATACTCTGACCCTGCCCTGAACCCTTCTCCCCTGGGTGCTCCAGCTGTCAGCTGCTGGAGAGGGTGCTGGGAAGGGCCCTGCTGCTGTCACCCTTTGTCACCACGGGGCGTGACCCAGCCCCGCTGTTTCGCCCAGCCCTGGGGCTGCTCGTTTGAAGTGGGACCTGCCCTAGCTTGTGACAGGGGTGGGTGCTGCGTTCCTCAGGGAATACCATGGGGTGCACTCCCTTCCCAGCACCCAGACCTGTGCCCCCTCCCACTATCACAACTCCTGTGGTGCAAGAGAGCCAGGAGACCCCCTAATTTATCCAGTGACACCCCAGAGCTCAGCTCTCCATACCCAAAATAGTGCCCAGGGTTGCTCTCCCATTCTTGCTTTCTGCAGGCAGAAATTATGCCCAAATCTCAATTTTTCCCTTTTCCCAGGGGGGTGGCTCTGGTTTGGGGTGCTGGATGCTCCTCTGGTTCTGTGCAGTGCAGCCCTGGGGTGAATCCTTGGTCCAGGCTGGTGGTCGGGTCTGAGTGTGGAGGAGCTGGCTGGGTGGGGGGCTACGGTGGAATTGGCAGTGAAGTTGGCACTGGGCTCCCAGTGGATCCAGTCCCGGCCTGACTGGGCTGGGCTGAGAGTGAGGTGGTTGGACCGGGTACGGAGCCGTGAGACCTTGTTTTGGCACCCCGTAGCGCTGAACTGGGGCTTATTTGAACACCATAGAGGGGCACGTCCCGGGGCTTCGGTGTCGGGGACTGCCCCTCTGGCGGTTCGGGGCGGGGCGAGGCGGGGCGGGGCGGGGGTTGTCCCGGGGCGGTGCCGGGGCGGTCTCCAGATCGACGCTGGGCGGTCCCGGGGCGGTGCCGGGAGGTCCCGGGGCGGTCCCGGGGCGATGCTGGGAGGTCCCGGGGCGGTGCTGGGCGGTCCCAGGGCGATACTGGGAGGTCCCGGGGCGATGGTGGGCGGTTCCGTAGCGATGCTGGGCAGTCCCGGGGCGGTTTCATAGCGATGCTGGGCAGTCCCGGGGCGGTCCCGGAGCGGTGCTGGGCGGTCCCGGGGCAGTTCCCTGCCCCCTTATAGTGGCCTCGGCGGCGTTCCCGGCGCGGCGCGGCCGCCATGGACCTGCACATCCTGGAGCACCGTGTGCGGGTGCTGAGCCTGGCCCGTCGCGGGCTCTGGCTCTACACGCACCCGCTGCTCAAGCTGCTGTTCCTGCCCCAGCGCTGCCGGTACCGGCCTTCCTCCCCCCTGCACCCTCGTCCCCATGCCCGGCCTCGGGAGACGGCGGCGGTTTTGGGATCACCAGGACCGATTTCTTCTTCTTCAGATGCAAGTTCTTCAGCCTGACGGAGACCCCCGAGGACTACACGGTCATGCTGGACGAGGAGGGCTTCAAAGGTAGCTGCGCTGGGCCCGGCGTCGCTCGCAGGGTCGCTGGCACTGCAGGCACGAGCTGGGCACGTTCTCAGCCGCGGGGAGCGAGTCCCGGCTTGTGGCTCGGCTCGCTCGGCCCGTGCCCGCCCCGGCTTGCCCGGCGAGGCTCTCCCGGCGTGGCTGCCCTGGCCCCGCCAGCCCCTCCGGGCACAGCTGGTGGGACCGGGCTGTGACACGGGTGGGGACGGTGTGCGGAGAGCCCGCTGCCCGCCCGGAGCGCAGGTGCTCCTGGCAGGGCGCAGGGACCTCCTGGGATGCCTTCGGGCAGCGCTCCAGGCTCTCCCAGCCCTCCTGCCGTCATTCCTATGGCCACTTTCACGCCGTCGCTCTGCCCGGGGAGGACCAACTTGCCCAGCCAGGCTGACGGGAGTGAGCCCTTCTCGGCAGCAGGGACCGGACTTTGAGGTGTCCTGGGGAGGTCTGATCCCTTCCAAGCCAGTGCCCCTCCCCGGGAGGTGCCCTTTGGTGACGTCCCCCCCGCTGGTGGCCCGGCCGTGCATCGCTGCCACCGCCGGTCCTGCCGGGGGTACCGGCCCAGCAGGCTGGGCTGGAGGGTCCGGATCCCGGCGCAGCCTCCCACGCCCAAACCTTCCTGGCCGGCCGCAGGAACCGGCCGCAGTGTGTGCCTTGGCCCTGCCCCAAGGAACAAGGGGCCGCGCTCCGGCCGCGCAGGCACAGCCGAGTCCGCTCCCACCTCCCTGCGCTCCGGGACAGGATCGTGTCCCGGGCTGTCCCCGCTCACGGAGCCAGAGCTGTTCCCCACGTATTGTTTTATTTCGAGGCCTGCGGACAAATATTCCTCAATCCCGAGGGGAGGGCGGGAAGTGCTGAACAATGGTCCTGCGAGGCAGCGGCCCCGCTGCCCGGCGTGCCCCCGGCGGGTCTGGGGGGGGCTGCCCGGCGTGCCCCCGGTGGGGCTGGGGGGGCTGCCCGGCGTGCCCCCGGTGGGGCTGGGGGGGCTGCGCGGCAGGGCTGGGGGGGTTGCCCGGCGTGCCCCCGGCGGGGCTGGGGGGGTTGCCCGGCGTGCCCCCCGGCGGGGCTGGGTGGGCTGCCAGGGTGCCCCCGGCGGGGCTGGGTGGGCTGCCAGGGTGCCCCCGGCGGGGCTGGATGGGCTGCCAGGGTGCCCCCGGTGGGGCTGGGGGGGCTGCCAGGGCACCCCCGGCGGGGCAGGGCTGCACCCCCTCCTCCCGTGGGGATCAGCAGTGAGCCCTGGCGGGGGGGACACGGGCACAGCGAGGTCTCCTCGCGCTCAGCCTCGCCCGGGGTGGTGTTGAAAAGCGATTAAGCACCGAGTGCTGGGACAGGTCCCCATGTTCCCTTGTCCCCCCCGCCTCGTCCCCAGCGCTGGGCCCTAGGCTGGAGCCGAGGCTGTTCTGGTGCTTCCTGCACAGGAACAGGCGCTGGGAACACCCACCGAGGCTCTGGATCTGGCCCCGCTCCCGCCCGAGCCACGCCTTGGGAATGGGATGGGAATGGGGTGCAGAGCCTGCCCCGTGATGAGGTCCCTGCGGTGGGTGCCGGACCCCTCCTGGGGTGACCTCCCCTCTGGAACTAGTGTGAAGAGTTTGGGGTCTCAGCTGGGCTGGGGCACTGGGTGCCCACTGAAGGGCTGGGGGCTTGTGTGGTCTCAAGGGGAGCTGCTTCCCACCTTTCCCGGGGGCAGGGGGAGGCAAATTGGAGACCTTTTGGGTGCCCCCCCATACCTTCCTAGGAAGGGATGCCCAGGGAGAAGGGTCTGCCTGGCTGAGCCTGGGGCTGGCCCAGCAGTGCCAGCCCCTCTGCTGAGCAGGAGGGTGGGAGCAAGTGGGGTGGGAAGCAGAAAAGTGGGGCTTGAGGCAGGGAGGGAACAGCTGGCACTTGCCAACCCTGCCAACACCAGTAGATTTTTGGGAAGCAGCCCTGGGCCCTGCCAGCCTATGCTCTTCCCTGCCCATTGGGCTGGCACCAGGGGCTGGCACCCCCAGAACAGTGGGGTGACCCTCCCCTTGTCACCCTTGGTACCCCATAAGCCTGTATTCCTCTCTCTGAGCATTCCTGGTGCGGGGCACTGGGCTTGGGGCTCCTAGGGGTGTACAGGATGAACTGGGCAGCCCCATGGCCCTGCTGGTGCCAGTTTTGGGGTTCAGTGCACCCCAACACCCCTTTGCACCCAGCCCAGGTGCTGTGGGGAGGAGAGACTCATCCTGGGGTTTGGGTGGGTTGTCGCCTTGATCCCCCTCGTCCCTGTGGCTGAGCCCTGTCTGGCTCATTCCACCTGTGGATGGGGCTCTTGGCTCCCAAAACCAGCATCCCCATGCCTGGGGCTGGTCCTGTCCTGGCTCCACTCATCTCCTGAGGGACCGTGTGGCAGCGGTGCCTGAGCCAGCACTGGCTTCGTGGCACAGACAATGGTGGCTGTGCTGAGCCCCAGGGAGCCACGTGCCTCAGTGTCCCTTGTCCCTTGCAGAGCTGCCACCCTCCGAGTTCATGCAGGTGGCAGATTCCACGTGGCTGGTGCTCAATGTGGTATCCAACGGGCGGGAACCTCCCGGCTGCCAGGCCACTGGTGTCACCAAGATCGCACGGTCGGTCATCGCGCCGCTGGCCGAGCACCACGTCTCGGTGCTGATGCTCTCCACGTACCAGACTGACTTCATCCTGGTGAGGGACAGGGATGGGTGGCACCCGGTCCCCCTGGGGTACTGGCTGTCACAAGGCCCCTGCTGTCCCCTGTGGGAGGGGTGGCAGTGCAGGCCCTGATGCTGCGCCCCTGGGCAGGTGCGGGAGCAGGACCTGCCGGTGGTGATCCACACACTGGCAGGGGAGTTCGACATCTACAGGGAGGAGAGCGGCGAGTGTGTCCCTGTCACTTGTGATGACGTGAACAACGGCTTCCTCAAGCCCAGGCCGGGTGAGTGACACTGGGTCCCATGTCCCCAAAGGCCTCCTAGGCCCTGCCCAGATGCTCCAGCTGCAACTGCTGGTACCCATATCCCTGGGGGGCCCCCAGGGCCACACTGTCCCCAGAGCCACCCTATCCCAGGGCCATTTAATCCCTACCAAGGGTACCCACATCTTTAGGAGACCCCCAGGACCACCCTGTCCCTGCTGTGGTGCTCCAGTTCCCACCACTGGTACCTCTATATCTGGGGGACTCCCAGGACTACCATGTCCCTCAGGACCATCTAGTCCTCACCAAGATGCTCCTGTTCCCACTGGAGGTACCCATTTCCTTGAGGGATTCGTAGGGGCGCCCTGTCCCCAGGCCATACTGACCCTGCTGAGATGCTCCAGCTCCCAGCAGTGGTACCCACATCCTTGAAGGCCTCCCGGGCCACCTGGTTCCCATCAAGGTGCTCCAGATCCCACCAGTAGTACCTGTATCTTTGTGAGACCTCCAGAGTAACCCAGTCCCTGCCAAAACGCTCCAGCTCCACATCCTTGGGGAACCCCAGGGCCACCCCGTTCCCGAGCCACCTTGACAAGATGCTCCAGTTTCCACCAATGGTTCCTGCATCCTTAAGGGACTCTCAGGGCCAGCCAGTCCCCACTGAAATGCAGCAGCTCCCACCGGTGCTACCCATGTCATTGGGGACCCCTGGGCCACCCCTCTGCGCCCTGAGGGACTCCGTGTGGGTGCGGTGGCCACGGGGTGGCACTGTGGGACTGTCCCCGAGCTGTCCCCAGGGCTGACGCGTGGCCGTTCCCCTGGCAGCCGCCAGCCCCACACTGCACCCGGTGCAGAGCCCCCAGACCCGCTTCTGCGTCCTGACGGTGGCCCCCGACACGCTGCCCGCCATTGCCACCATGCTCATCGACGTCCTCTTCTACTCCCACAGGTGGGTCCCGGGCAAGGGGACACAGGGGCGGCCCCTCACCCCAGTGGACGGCAGTGACGTGTCCCACCTCTTGCTCCCAGTGGGTTTTCAGGCTCTGGGTGTGTTTTCCAAACTGGTTTTGCCCTCCCGGGGGCTGCAGACATGTGGGCACTGGAAGGTCCTGCTGCCACCACGGGGGGTGGGAGCCCTGAGGTGACACAGGGGACAAACCCACCATTGCTGCAAAGCAGCAGGGGGTGGGTTTGGAAAGGTCAGTGGGAATGGTGCTGGGCTGAGGGAATGCTTCTGGCCAGGTTCTCCCATGTCCCTTGTGATGAGGTCCCCTCTGGTGGCACCCAACTCCTCCAGAGACAGCGTGGCCTTTTGGGAATGCCCCAAAACCTGATGTCACCCCTGTCCTGCCTCATCTAGCACCTGCAAGCTGCAGACCGTGCTCCTGTCCCCTGTCCTCTCACCCTACAGCATCCCAACGTGATGCTGAGAAACTCAGTGCCACCACCAAGCCCTTCTCCTCCCCATTTTGGTGGTTGTGACCCATCCCTGTGTCTCCTCCCCCTCTGCAGCCCCCCATGGGAGGCGGGTGCCGGCAGCCAGGACCTCGACTCCATCACCTTCTTCTCCTTCTCCCTCATCGAGGGCTACATCTCCATCGTGATGGATGCTGAGACCCAGAAGCGGTAGGTGCCTTCCCTGGGGCTGTCTGTCCCTCTGTCCCTGGGTCTGGGGGCTCAGGGATGGGGGGTGACAGTCAGGTACCCCCTCAGCTTCCCCAGTGACCTCCTGCTGACCAGCTCGACAGGGGAGCTGTGGCGGATGGTGCGGATCGGGGGGCAGCCCCTCGGCTTTGGTGAGTCTGGCCATGCCCTTTCTTGTGCCATCATCACCCAAGGGGTGCTCTGGGGCACTGCTGTCCCTGTATGTCCCCATGGCAGTGACCTGGGACCCCCTTTGCCCCTCCAGACGAGTGTGGCATCGTGGCGCAGATCGCGGAGCCGTTGGCAGCCGCCGACATCTCTGCCTATTACATCAGCACCTTCAACTTCGATCATGCCCTGGTGAGCCCTTGCCCCTCTCTGGGGACCCCCCACCACCCTCGAGGTGTCCCTTGGGGCTGACACCCTCTTTGTCCCCCTGGCAGGTCCCTGAGGAGGGCATTGCCGAGGTCATCCAGCTGCTGCAGCAGCGGCAGGAGAGCAGCAGATAACGGCTGTCCCTGGGCCGGGTGGCATGTGGGGTGTTCTCTGCTTCCCACCCCCTGCCACCCCAATATTCATTATTTTTTATTTTAAGGCTCCCCTGGTGTGGGGCAAAGTCAGGTGCAGCATCATTCCCTGTGTGCTGGGAACCTGGTGGCTTTGGGGACATGATGGCTTTGGGGACATGATGGCTTTGGGAACATGGTGGCCTTGTAGCAGTGGGGCAGTGCCCTGCAGGAGAGAGGTCAGTCCCTGTGTGCCATCCTCTGCCTCCAGCCCTGCCTTCGTGGGGTGGGGGGGCCCAGGGGGAGAGTTGGTGTCCCCAGGGACCTGCTGGTGGAGGG
Source organism: Hafferia zeledoni (assembly GCA_035583235.1). Classification (NCBI taxonomy): domain Eukaryota; kingdom Metazoa; phylum Chordata; class Aves; order Passeriformes; family Thamnophilidae; genus Hafferia; species Hafferia zeledoni. Next base: position 1,182,065 of record JAWWEV010000037.1, read on the forward strand.
GACACGAGGGGGATATGGCAGAGAGCAGTGATGTGCCACCACGGTGCTATAGGGGACAGCCTGGGGCTCATGGGATGTGTCCTCATGCCCTGTGTGTCCCAAGAGGATGGGTGGCCCTGGAGCAGCCCCATGGTGGGCCAAAGGCATCACAGCTCTGGGGATGCCCCTGGCACTCCAAAAACGTCCAAAGTGGCAGAGGGGAGGGCTGTGGTTCACCCCCAGCCCTGGCTGTCACCTGTCATGGAGCAGTGACAGTGACCCTCAGCTCCTCTCAAGTTGTATTTTCACATATTTTTTCATAAGTCAATAAAATTTCTATTATTTTTATTTCTGTGTAGCCCTGGGGGGCAGCTGGTCTGTGTGGTGGTGGCAGGGGCTGGCTTGGGACAGGGGGACATGGGCCCCACTGTGAGGTGACGGGGATGTGACCAACTCCCTTCCCATGTGTTTTGGGTGAATAAAGAGGTGAAGGCTGTAGCCCCCAGCAAATCAGTGGCCCTGGGAAAACTGAGGCGTGGTACCCACCCCAGATTCCTGCCCTCCCCTTGCCCCACACTGGGGTAAACTGGGGACAGAACTGAGGCATGAACTTGACCCCAGGCCTGGGGCTGTCCCTGTTGCACCAACCCTGTGTCCCCATGTCCTCTTGCCTTGCTGGCAGCACAGCACTGGTGGCAAAGTGGGGTGCATGGTGTTGGGGCTGTGCCCTCCTTGGGGGTGCTGAAGGATGTGCCTGGTCTTCAAGCAAGACCCAGCACGAGCCTGGTGGAAGCCTCTTCCCCCAGACTCTGCTCCCGCCGTGTCCAAAATCTGTCCTCTGCTCTCCTGCATTCTGAGCAGGACTGTGCCTGGGTCCTGACATGTCCTGCCCACGTCAGCCCCACACACTTCCAGCCACCAGCTTCCTGCCACCTCTCTCCTTCCTGTCTCGCTCCCTTCTCCGAATCATGGGACGCTGCTGACGTGGGCCGGGCGATGAAGAAATTGCTGCCGGCCCATGCGGTCACCAGCACTATTTTTGTCCCCATTGGGTGTTGCACAGTCCTGTGCCACACGCTTCCCTCCAGTGGGGTGGCCACCACCGTGGTGTCCTGCCAGCCCAGCCCAGGGGGCGCTGGTGCCATGGGGAGTGGCCAGGGGGGAGCTGAGGATGGGGGTGCTCAGCCCATGTGACCCTGAAGGCCTGGGCAGGGTGTCTGGGGCTCCTGCTGTGACAGCAAAAATGCTGGAGGGGCCATGAGGGGATGGATGGATGGATGGATGGATGGATGGATGGATGGATGGATGGATGGATGGATGGATGGATGGATGGATGGATGGTGGTTCATGATAGACAGGTTAATGGATAGGTGAAGAACAAGTGGAGGAATTTATTGTGAATGGACAGGTGGACAGAATAGATGGGTGGATCACTGTATGGATGGATGGATTGTTGGTTCAGGTGAAGGGGTAGGTGGACGGATGGATGGATGGATGGATGGATGGATGGATGGATGGATGGATGGATGGATGGATGGACGGACGGACGGACGGACAAACAGGTGGACATGTGGACTGATGGCTGACAGCCTGTCTAGGCAGATAGATGGACAAACTACTTCAAACAGGTGCAGAGCAAGCAGGATGTACTTCTGGCTCCTCCACTTCTCCAGGGCTGCCCCCGGTACAGCCCTGCCCACCCCTGCAGCTGCCACCTCTGCCAGGGGATGCCCCGAGGAGGAGGAGAAGGAAGCAGCCCCTGGTGGAGGAAGCAGCCCCTGCAGGTCGTGGAGGAAATTTTGGGAGAACACTTGTTCTGGAAGTGAATCACTGCTGTGTTCTTTCCCCTGGAAGGAGGTGTTATTTCTGGGTTGCCCCCCTGCGCCCTCAGCAAACCTTCCAAATGCGTAGATTTGGCACAAGACGGCTCCGAGGGTCACCAAAACCAGTGGAATTGCGACACACCTCGAAACGCTGCTCAGCGAGATGCACTTTTGTGAGGTGGGAAAAGCCCTCGTCGAGCCCAGGCTCCGTCTGCTGGGAGAGGGAAGCTGAGGGGGACAAGGCATTTGCTCTGAGGCCGTGCCGATGCCGGGGCAGTGCCTCGGGGTGCGAGCCGGGCTGTGCCGGAGCAGTGCCCTCGGGGCCGTGCGAGCCGGGCTGTGCCAGGGCAGTGCCCTCGGGGTGAGAGCCGGGCTGTGCCGGGGCAGTGCCCTCGGGGTGCGAGCCGGGCCGTGCCAGGGCAGTGCCCTCGGGGTGCGAGCCGGGCCGTGCCAGGGCAGTGCCCGCGGGGCCGTGCGAGCCGGGCTGTGCCGGGGCAGTGTCCTCGGGGTGCGAGCCGGGCCGTGCCAGGGCAGTGCCCTCGGGGCCGTGTGAGCCGGGCTGTGCCAGGGCAGTGCCCTCGGGGCCATGTGAGCCAGGCTGTCCCGGGGCAGTGCCCTCGGGGCTGTGCGAGCCGGGCTGTGCCAGGGCAGTGCCCTCGGGGTGAGAGCCGGGCTGTGCCGGGGCAGTGCCCGCGGGGTGCGAGCTGGGCTGTGCCAGGGCAGTGTTGCACAAGCCTGGGCAGTGCTGAGGGCAGCGTTGCCCCAGTCGGCTTCCGCTGCCCTTGGCCCTGTGTCTTGGGCAACACCCAGCAGGTCCCCACTGAGCATTCCCATGAGTGCTGCCGGGCACAGGGGCTGAGCCTGGTGTCCCCAGCTTAGTCAGCACTCAAGTTTGTCACCCTGAGGGGTGGGTGGGTGTGAGCAGGTGGATGGAGCATCCTCAGGAGCTGCTGAGTGCTGTCCCCTGCTGTGCGGGGATGCTCCGTATGTCCTGCGCTTCCACCTCCCTCCCTCCCAGGACAGATTTTTGGCTCCCACAGTTGGATTTGGCATGTGAAACTCCGTGTGGTGGCACATGGGTGTCCCCACAGGGCTGACATTCCTGTCCCTGGTGCCCCTGCCCTCTTTTGCATTGGGGTTTCAGGGCAGCCAGGGCTGGTTTCAGTTCAACCCTTTGGGTGCCGAGCGGTGACATCAGGGTGACTCAAAATGCCCCTTTTCCATGAAACCAGGACATGGGGCTCCAGCAGTGCCACATCTGGGATGGGCAGTGGGACCGCAGACTCCCAGGCTGGACCCACCAAGACTCCCTCGAGGAACTGACTCGAAGAACATCCCCCTGTCCGGCTGGCATCATTTCCTCCCGCCGGGGCACTCACCCCGCTCATTGGCCCCCGGGCACGGCTTCACTTCTCGCTGGTTTTCCGTTGGGTCCGCGGCTGGTGGGGCCGCTGGGTGTGCTTTAAAAGCCGAGCTTCCCCCTCACCGAGCAGTTAAGGAAGTCGCTCGCGCGCCGGCGAAACACCCTGCCCGGCCATGCGGTGCCACGGGCGGCCCTGGGCAGTGCTGGCAGGTAGGTGTGTGCCGGCATCCCACAGCTGCCCCCTCGCTCCTGCCTGGCCCTGCCGACCCGGCCGGGAGCGCGGCAGAGGCACCGAGGCTGTGCCACAGCAGTGTCACCTCCCGCGGGCGCTGGCGGGGGACGGGCACAATCCCCACTGTGGCACATGGGGCAGGGAGCGCTGGGGATGGGCAGCCTGGGGGAGAGGGGATGCTGGGAGGGGACATGTCTGGGGGCGGTTTGGGGACCGAAGGCAGAGGGTCAGGGACAGCTGCCCAAAGCCTTCAGCCCTCCCAGTGCAGCAGGGAAGGATGCTCTGTGCCAGCCCAGGGCCATACCCGAAGTCACTGCTGGCACGTGGCCGTGGGTGACAGACAGCAGGGCCGGGACAGCACAGAGGCTGGACCCAGGAGTGTCACTGCTGTCCCCTCCGCTGTGGTGCTTCTCACTGGCAGGGGGAGCTCCTGGAGCAGCCGCCGTGGTTGTGCTGCACATCCAGGCAGCTCCGCGGCACCTTCGCCATCCTCATCCTGCTCCCTGCCGGGTTCCCAGCAGGTTTGTGGCACAGGGGCCGGGTCATCCTTGCAGCGGGACAGGGACCTCAGTACATTCTTGCCGGGCTGAGCCTTCTCCGTGGGCCGGGGCTGGTGAGCTCGTGCCGCCTGTCTGGAGCAGAGAGGGGGCTGCAACCCTGCTCCCAGCAATGCCCCAGTGTCCCCCATCTCCCTCCTCTTCTTCCCCAGCTGTCACCAAAGGGCTCCTCATCCTCTGGGCGGTGCCAGGACAGGAGGGGCGGCCCCTGAAAGCCCCCACCGTGCAGCAGACTCAGGCACTGGTGAAGCTCATGGCTGAGGACGCGCAGGAGCTCTTCACCTTCTACGTGAGTGCCCTTCCCCAGGGTCAGGGTCACACCTGTCCCGTCCACAGGGGGACAGAGGGCTGGTGGGGGGTGGTCTCCACGCTGTTCCCATCCCACATCCCTAATCGTCCTCTCATCCCTGAGCAGGAGAAGGACCAGCACCTGGCCATCCACAACATCTGCCGCACTAACGAGCCTCCCCAGTGGCTTCAGGGACCGGTGAAGGGGCCCTGTGTGCTCCAAAGGTTGTGGCAGCCCATGATCCACATGGACCAGGCACTGCAGGACATCATCCGGCACCAGCGCGACCTCAACCCCCCCGGCGCCGAAATCCTTCGCCGCTTGAACAACACCCACCGGAACGTGCGGGGGCTCCTCAACAACCTGGCGGGGCTTTTCCCTGCCCTCAGTCCCCGCCCCAGCCACCGGCCCCCTCCCAGCCCTGCGGGACCCACCAGCATCTTCAAGCAGAAGCTGCAGGGGTGCCGGATCCTCTGGAGCTACGCCCGATTCATGGCCAGGTCCAGCGCCCAGCTGGAGGCCAGGGGCGGCCGGAGGTGCCGGGAGAGGCGGAGATCGCAGCGGGGCTCACGGATACCTGCGCGCCCCTAGGGCAGCCCCGCCGCCTCTGGAGCTGTCCTTGTCTGCATCTCCAGCATCTCCGTCCCATCTCATCCCATCCCAGCCCCAGTCCCGGGACGGAGGTGCGTCGGCTGGCCGGGATGCACCGTGGAACCCTCTCATCTCACCACGGAGGGAGGACACCAGTGCACCCAAAGCATCTCTGGTCACTTCGGGTTGCCATGGGGACCCTGCTGTCCCCGTGCCACTTCTCGGCTGCAGGACAGCCCCGCTCTGCCCTCCCAGCTCCCCCACCTCCTGCCCCACGTCTGGCGGTGCCGGTGGAGCCGGGTGTCCCCCGGGTGCCCAGCCGTGCCTTGTCACCGAGCCCTGCCGGATTTTCCAGTGATTCAATGGGTCGGGTGACCCTGCCTGACTAAGAGCTGCTTGCCCAGCACCCGCCACCTGAACCACAGAGAGTGCTGCTGCCACCGGGGGGTGTCACCGGTGTTGTCACCTCCTGCCCGCCCTGCACCAGGTCTGCTGACCCCAGAGAGCCACTGGGAGTAAATCCTGTGAGCTTGGTGTCCCCCTGAGCTCGGTGGCCCTGTGAGCTTGGTGTCCCCCTGAGCTCGGTGGCCCTGTGAGCTCATTGCTCTGCACACTTGGTGTCCCTCTGTGCTGGTGTCCCCACAAGCTCAGTGTCCCTTTGCACATCCTTGTCCATGCCCCTTCATGCTCAGTGTCTCCAAGTCCTCAGCATCCCTGTGCTCTCTGTGTCCCCTGTGCTTGGTGTCCCTGCTCTCACTCTTGCACACTTGGTGTTCCCACCCCCTCAGCTTCCCTGTCCCCTCAGTGTCCCCTGCAGGGCAGGGACTCGGCTCCAGCCACTGCACTGTGACAGGGGTGGCAGCGCCCCCCCCTCCCCTCTAATTTATACATTAATATTTGTGTGTTTATCGTATTTATTGACTCTCAGGGTTAATTTAATACATCCCTGCAATGGGAAAAAATATTTAAGGACATTTGTAATATATAAATATCTATTTTTATGATCGTTTTTTATGGTGTTAAACTATGGATGTCGCGAGGTTTTATTTATGAATATTGATATTTTTGGTACTTTGAGAAGGGTGGTGCCCCCTCCCCACGTGGCATCTCCTTATTTTTATACAATGGCAGAAGGAAATAAAGTGCTGACCTCGGCCTGTTGGCCACTGAGATGTCTCGTGCCTGTGTCCCTGTGCCCGTGTCCCAGTGCCCATGCCCGTGTGTCCCTGTGTCCCTGTTCCCATGTGCCCATGTCCCTGTGTCCCTGTGTCCCTGTGTCCCTGTTCCCATGTGCCCGTGTCCCTGTTCCCATGTGCCCATGTCCCTGTGTCCCTGTGCCCCTGTGCCCATGTGTCCCTGTGACCCTGTGTCCCTGTGTCCCTGTGCCCCTGTGTCCCTGTGCCCCTGTGCCCATGTCCCTGTGTCTCTGTGCCAATGTCCCTGTGCCCGTGTTCCTGTGTCCCTATGTCCGTGTCCCTGTGTCCCTGTGTCCCTGTGCCCTTGTGTCCCTGTGCCCCTGTGCCCCTGTGTCCCTGTGCCTCTGTGTCCCTGTGTCCCTGTTCCCATGCGCCCATGTGCCCATGTCCCTGTGTCCCTGTGTCCCTGTTCCCATGTGCCCATGTCCCTGTGTCCCTGTGCCCGTGTCCCAGTGCCCATGTCCCTGTGTCCCTGTGCTTGTGCCCCTGTGTCCCTGTGCCCATGTCCTTGCATCCCTGTGTCCCTGTGCCAATGTCCCTATGTCCGTGTCCCTGTGCCCCTGTGTCCCTCTGCCCGTGTGTCCCTGTGTCTGTCCTGGGGCCTGTGGGCAGAGAGGTGATTTTGGTGACCAGGCTGTGCCCGTTGTCCTCACCAGGGCACATGGGGTGGGACACGGGGTGGTGTGGCACATGGCGTGGCGTGTTGGGGGATGTGGCACCTGGGGTGAGGGACAGCATGGTGTGGCATGCAGCATGGCATGGGATGTGGCACAGGGCACATGATGGGATGTGGTCCATGGAATGGCACAGGACATGGCACTACACTTCACAGCATGGCCCATGGCATGGCACAGGACATGGCACACAATGGGATGTGGCCCATGGCACAGATCATGGCACACAATGGGATGTGGCCCATGGCACAGCACAGAAAGTGGCATCTCATGCACCTGTCACGGCAGAGGACATGGCACACTATGAGATGTGGCACATGGCACAGCACAGACCATGGCACATCAAGACATGGCACATGTCATGGCACAGGATGTGGCACATCATGGGATGTGGCACATGGTACAGGATGTGGCATCTGGCATGTGATAGGATGTGGCCCATGGTGTGGCAGAGGACATGGCACTTTGTGATGTGCCCCATGGCATGGCACGGGACAAGGCACACAATGAGATGTGGCACACAATGGCATGTGTCACAGAGCACAGCATGGCACACATGGGACACAGTGTGTGACACAGCAAGGTGTGGTGTCCCATAGCATGGCTTGGCATTGCCAGGCATGTGCCATGCCCTGGTGTGGCACACACTGCATGGTGCCCTGTGGTACATGTCACACTGCCCTGTGTGGCAGCCACCTGGCATGGTCTGGGTCATCACCACAGACAAGCCAAGTGCAGTGTCCCTGTGGTGCAACCAGGGCCACCGTGAGGACCTGGCCACCCACTGCCACCAGTGCCGCTGAGTCAAAAATCCTAAGACCTGGTCATGTGTCCCCATGGAGTCACTCGTTCCCTGCGTGCCTTGTGCCGGTGCCCGCCGGGCTGCCCAGCTGTGCCGTGGGCACCCTGCCTGAGTCAGTCACAGGAGCCACAGCACTGGGACGGCCACCACTGCCTTGGCACCCACTGCCACCTGGGGACACTCCTGGTGGGGACAATGTCACCATGAGGCAGCCCGGGCTGGCCTGGTGTCCTGTGGGTGACTTCGCCAGCAGTGACTGTGACTGTGCCACCACCGAGCCACCCCCCAGCTCTGGAGAGGGCTGTGGAGGGGAGGACACAGGTATGTGACCCCCCCGGGAGCGCGTGGAGGGAGGGAGCACCCTGGGCTAAGTGTCACCAGAGGGATACTGACTCCTTGCTGTCCCCATAGGGGTCCCAGGGCACCCCTGTGCCCACCTCTGGGAAAAGCCACCCCATAGTGGGGACATTGTTTGGCCACAGTCGCTGTGTGGCAGCTCACATTGTCACAGCCACGGGAGGGTGGGAAGCAGCAGGGTGTCTGTCTGTGGGTGACACACACAGGGTGGCACCAGTGGGGTGGCACTGGGAGGGTGGCACCGACAGGGCACAGGGGCAGGGGTGAAGCCGCCCCTGGCAGGGAACCATCGTGAATCAAAGGGGAATTCGGTTCCCGCCGTTGGGCAGCTCTGGGTTTCCCCGGGACAGGAGCACCTGCCTTACTCATCCCTTCACCACCCCCCGCAGGGCCCCCCGACACCCCCGGCCCCACCAGTGGGACACCCCGGGGGCTTCGGTGACACTGGACTTTGGGTGTCCACCCCTTGCTCGGGGACAGAAAGGGATGGGACCCTGAGGGGAGTCTGTGAGGGGATGGAGCGTGGGGGGCAGTTATGGGGCTGGGGCAGTTTTGGGACAGGGCTGGGGCAGTTCTGGGATGGGGCTGGGGCAGGGAGGGCAATGATGGAATGGTTGGCAGTGGTGCGAGCAGCCATCTCCC
>JAWWEV010000037.1:1190669-1202287 GCA_035583235.1 Hafferia zeledoni
AATGATGGAATGGGGAAGGACAGGAGGGGGTGGTTGTGGGTTGGGGAGAGGAGAGGTCTGGGCTGGGGACGGGTCAAGGGGCAGCTCCAGAGCAGGGATGGGGATGGGGCAGTTCTGGGGGGTGATGAGGCGCGGGGGGCAATTATGGGATGGGGGAGGCCAGTTCTGGGCTGGGGCAGCAGGGGGCAGCACGGGGACAGGGACGGGGACAGGGATAGGGACAGGGATGGGGACAGGGATGGGGACAGGGATAGGGCAGGGGGACCACACGGAGGCAGGGAAGGGTTTGAGGTGTCTGGGATGGCGCTGGGGACAGTTATGGGACGGGATGCGGCGGAAGGGACAGCTCGGAGCGGGGCAGAGCAGCAGCATGGCAGCGGTGGCCTTGGGACACCACGGGCTTGTGCCCGTGTCCCTGGGCAGGATGGCGGTGGGGTGGCGGGGACAGTGGGCACAGCCTCCCCCTGCCAGACCGGCCCTCACTTCCTCCTGGGTCCCCCGTCCCCACAGGTCCCCGGTGCCCACTCCGTTCCCTCCCGCTGCCTCTTCCAGCCCCTTCCTGCTCCCGCCTTGGGACACACTGGGACCCCCATCCATGTCACCATCTCGTCCCACTCCTGCTGCCCATCTCCGTGGGGCACAGGATTCACGCAGGGATATTCCTGACACCTAAGAAATTGGGAAAGGGGACTTTCCTGGGCATCATCCTTCCATCCTGGCATTTCCCACCCCGGCATCTCCCAATCCCAGCTCTCCCAACCTCGGCATCTCCCAACCCCACATCTCCCATCCCAACGTCTCCCATCCTGGCATCTCCCCATCCAACCCACCTGGACCAGACCCTCTGGTTTTCCCACCAGAGCATCTCCCTCTGCAGAGGTCCAGTGTCTCCCTCTGGGTGGGTTTGTTTTTTCCTATACAAAACCCAGCATTTAATCCCAATATTTTTGCCCAAAGGGATGAGCTGCCAGCAGTGCCAGCGTGTCCACCCCACCATGATCAGGGTCCCTCATACCCCAGGGGAACCACCCCCTCCACCTCCTTGCACTTTTCACCCTCCCAAAACATTTTTGTCTCCCTAGAAAATTGATTATAAACCCGACTCCAAAGGCCAGGCCAGTTCAGTCTGGCTGTCTCTCCTAAGAAATTCAGGAAAAGGGCACATCCTGCACACAACCCTCAAGGGATGTCCTCCAGTGCTAATAATTAACTACTATTAATTCCTCAGTTAATTAATTGTGTCAGACTATCATATGTCCATCAATATGTGATATGCTGTTCCCCACACCCCCATAAAACCGGGGTGAGGCTGGGGAGGGGAGGGTCCTGGAGATCATCCTCCCCACCCTCCGCAGCCCCCCTTCCCCTCCCTGTCACCCCAGTAAGGCCAGACTGGGTTGAACTGGGCTTTGCTTGCGAGGGCATCAATGCCACCAGCAAACCGGGCTGGTTCTTGCTTGGGGAAACTGAGGTGGGCAGCAGCTGTGGGCCAACCCCCCAGCACAGGGGGCTCTCTGTGTCCCCCCTCTCCGTGTCCCCCCTCCACGGGGAGACAGTCGGGGCAGTGGTGGCTCTTGCATCACTGTTCCTTGACTGTCACCATCGGGTTCACCTGCCAGGACACAAACTTGCTAAACCTGATTAAAGTTTCTGCTCGACCGAGGTGAGAAAAAATACAGAGAGGGACAAAAAATCCTTTTAACTTGTTTTTCACCCAAATCGGGGAATGGACAGACCTGCAGTGTCCTGATCCCATGGGAACCCCAGCAGAGGATGACCCAGCGCCTTTCTGCCTGCCCCAGCACCCTCCTGTCTGCCCCTGTCCACTCCAGACAGGGGCGAGCCCCGCCGAGGGAAGGGTTAACCCTGGGGGGCCGGTCCAGCCTCTCCCCCTGGGTGGGTTTGTCCTTTTCCCTCCAGAAAACCCACCCTTTACTTATAATATTTTTGCCCAAAGGGATGAGCTGGGGGACACCGGTGTCACCACGGCCAGCCCAACATGACCAAGGGGTGCGGGATCCCACCAATAACTTCCCGCACCTTTCATCCCTCCAAAACCCCCCAAAAACCCCAAATCGGGGTTTTTTTTCCTCCTTTACTTTATCGCCTGCTCCGGGAGGCAGCGGGGAAGCCCCGGCCGGGGGGGGTGAAAGTGCTTGTGTCACCGCTCGCTCCTCGACACCCCCAAACCCCACGTGCGGCCGCTCTCCTCCCTTGGGGGGGCTTTAATTCAACTTTCCCTTCCCACTCACTTCCCCAGCACCTCCCCGAGCCCGCGCAAGAAACAATAAAAGAAAAAAAAAACCAAATCCGGGTGAATCAACTTTATTTCTAAGAATCATTCAGGATTTCCAAGCCCGCGATTGCTTTCCAGTTTCAATAGAAGTAACGATAGCGGTGCTTCACCCCCCCCCCGCGTCTCCCCCCTCCCCTCTTCTTACAACACAGGCTGACTGCTGGACCGGTATATAAACCCCGAGAAGTCCCCCAGTATGAACATGAATTTCTGAAAACTTCCTCTGCCAGCACCAATCCCTATTAAGTCGCTCCCGGGACGCGGCTCACAATGAAGTTCATGCCGGCAGGTAAAAAAAAAAATCAACTTTGGGGATATTATTTCCCCTTCTCCCCCTTCTTTTTTCCTCCCCTCCCTTCCTTTTCCCGGTGATGCTCGGGTGCAGACGGGTCCCAGCTGGATGCCCCCGCTGGAGCTGGAGCGAGGGCTCCCGCCGGGCTGCGCTCCCCCTCGGGATGAGCATCCCTGGGAATTGGCAGCGGGAGCGCAGCGCGGCGCTGGCGCGGTGCACTCAACATCTGGACACTTATATAACTGGAAATGCTTCCAAGAAAAAAAAATCTCAAGGAGGGGGGGGATTTTCTAATGGCTTTCTTGTACTTTTAAATACTTTCCCCCCCCTCCTGCTTTTCCTCCTTCTGGGTCTCCTGATGCCATGTCGGGAGCGCTGGAGGGACAGGGAGGCTGCCAAGTGCAGGAGGGGGATTGGAGGGAGCAGCCCCCACCCCAGCTGCAGTGCTGGGGGGTCCCACGGGGCAGCACCCACTCGGGACCCCTCACCCCCCCAGCTCCTGGCACACGTGGGTGCCGAGCCTCTCCCTGCCCAGCTATGAAATGGGGAGAAGCAGCGGCCGCGGGGGACGCAGAGAGAGGGTCTTGCGGGATGGGTCAGGGAATCGGCATCCCATGGGAACACCCAGGGCCCCGGGGGCGCGGGGAGGAAGGGTCCCCCCCCGCCCCGTGCAGGAGCGGAGCGGTGGCGGGTCAGGGATCGCAACACGCCCGGGTAAGTCTTTTCCCACCTGGGCAGAGTAAATAAATCGAGGCTTGGATTACCCGGCACCGGCGGCACGTCGGAAGCGCTGGCAAGTGCGGGCAGCTCCGGCGCTGGCACTGCCCGGCCCCGCGCCTGGCGGCACCCCCGGAGGCACCAGGGTCACCCAGCAGCCGGTGCCCCCCGGGCCACCCTGCCCCGAGGATGCCCAGCGCAGGGGCAGCGCTTCGAAGGCATTTCGGCCTCCCCGAGCAGGGATCCTGGTTTGGGGGAGTCCCGGGGGATGAGGGCTTGGAGCTCTCAGGAGGGGCTCGCCGGGGCGACCCAGCTGCCGGTGGCTCAAGAGTCCCCTTGTTCCGCGTCCAGGGATTTCCTGGCTGGAGTCTCTGGCAGCTGCGTCGTCCCTCCCCAGGGCTCCTCGGCGCTGCGCCCGCTCCGCAGCCGGGGAAACTGAGGCAGGCGCTGGGGCCGGAGGCGGGAGGGACGGAGGGAGGGCACGCCGAAGGCAGGTTTCCTTGCGGGCGCCCCGCTGAGTCAGCCGGGCCGGGGTGGGGCCTTGCTCCCGCAGCGCCCGGACCAGGATAACGGAGGAAAAAGCTCTTTGCATATTTGATTAAAGCCGGCAGGTCCCCACCAGGCCGGTTGCGAAATGTGGGAATGCTGCGGGGCGCCCCGGCGGGAAGGGAGGCGGGGGAGCCCCTACCGGGGGGCAGGTGAGGGGCCGGCAGTGGGACGGGACGGAAAACTGGGGGATCTGAGGGCTGCCGGCTGAGCTGCACCCACAGCCCAGAGGGATGGGTGCCCTGGCTGGATGTGTTTGGGTGCCGGAAACCGAGGTCATCCTCGGTGGATGCTCTGTGTCAGCAGCGACGTGGTCCCCATGGGCCACCACCGTCTTGTCTCGGTCCCCACCGTGACAGTGGCCTCTCTCCCTGCACAGGCGTCGTGCCCTTCATGGCCCTGCTCCTCCTGCAGCGGCGGCCCGTGGCCGGACGGGCACTGCTGGGCACCGGCTCCAGCTGCCCCAGCCACGGCTTGTGCCGCTCCAACGTGCAGGAGCAGACCCGCAGGCAGGTCGCGCTGCTCAACGCCACCGCCCAGGACCTCTTCAGCCTCTACGTAAGTGGTGCTCGGGGACAGCCAGGGAGCCCACAGAGTCTGATCCACAACTGCATGAAGGGGGAGGGTGGGGACATGACTGGGATGGTGACAGGGGGTCGTCAGGGGGGACACAGGGGACTTGGGGTGACGCTCACCTCTCCCTGCAGCTGAAGTGCCAGGGAGAGCCGTTCAGCAGCGAGAGTGACAAGCTCTGCAACCCCTCCGGCATCTTCTTCCCCCCTTTCCGCGTCAACCGGACGAGCGAGAGGAAGGAGGTGATGGTGGCCATGTACAAGCTCTTCGCCTTCCTCAACGCCTCGCTGGGGAACATCACGCGCGACCAGGAGGAGCTCAACCCCACGGCCAAGGAGCTCCTCGACCGGCTCCACAACACCACCAAGACCACACGGGGCCTCATCTCCAACCTCACCTGCCTCCTCTGCAAGAACTACAACATCTTCCAGGTGGACGTCAGGTATGGGGAGAGCTCCAAGGGCAAGAGCACCTTCAAGAAGAAGCAGCAGGGCTGTCAGGTGCTCAGGAAGTACGTGCAGGTCATCGGCCAGGCAGCACGTGTCCTCCTACCTCATCTCAGCCCCTCATGAGCGCCCGCCCCGGCTCTGCTGCTTCTCCGCCGCTGGCGGCCCCCTGTCACTGCCTTCTGAACTCCCGCCTTCCTATTTATTACCCCGGACCCTGCGCTGGCCCCATCCACCCTCTGGTAATTTATTGTCCCTTGAGGGGGTGAACATTGCAGTCTGGAGTGTCCCGGGTGGAGCAGAGCCGGGGGCAGCATCCAGCGGGACGAAGCAGCACATCCCTGAGGTGATGCCAGGCCAGGGCCTGGTCCCGGGATGGGCCTCAGCTGTCCCTGCGCTCCCATGGGATGTGGGAGCTGTGGGGAGCCGTGGGGGCTGGCGGCAGGGCCGGACTCTGTCCCCCACGGCTGGTCTCCATCATGGAGACATCCTGACAGACATCCTGGAGCACCATCCGAAAGCTTCCACTTCCCTGGAGAAAGGATTGTGAGGAAGGATACGGCGATGCGGCGGCTGGCAGAGACAGGGGAATGTGGGAACACGCTCCCCCTGCACATTTTAAGGCCCCACAAGGAGCTGAACTGGGGGTACTGGGGTGGCTGTGGTGGCTGGGGCTGGGTCCTGCCATCTGGGACGAGGCCACCCCCAGGGGACAGAGCGGGCAGTCACCCCACTGTGGAGCATCATCCCCCCGCGCGGGCACGGCGGGGCACGGAACGTCCCTCTCCTTTGGAAAAGTGCTTTTCCCATGGGAAGGGCTCTGAATGTACTAATGGCCAAGGGCTGGGCTTCTCATGGCTGAATGCAGCCTCGGCACGAGGGAGGTGGGACAAGGGGGTGTGGGACACGGGGACACAGGGACAGGGGACAGGGGGACGTGGGGAGAGGCCCCAGGCCGGTGGCAGGAGGTGCTGGCTGGCTCCTGGCACCAGAGGAGGCTGTGAGGGTTATTTATTGCCTCAGTGGAAAGCCCAGTGTGTGCTGAGAGCTGTGACCTGACTTAATAATTTTATTGTTAACAATAATTAATAATTATTAAGAAGATTTGTGGTAATATATAAAATGGAATTCTATTTAAATATTTATTTTTTTATACTTTGTCCCATTTTTTTAATAAACCATCAGAAACCGACTGCATTTGTCTGCTCTTTGCTGGGTCCCCTTTGTGCTCACCCTCGGACACCTCTGCTTCCCTGAGACCCCCTCAGGCATCCCTGGGGGCTGGGGTTGCAGTCCCCTGTCACCTTGCTCCTTCCTCCCTTCCCATCTCTAATGGGATGGCTGATTTGGAGGGCATTTCTCCAGGGGCAATGCTTAAACTGGCACTCACCAGCTGCTCAAAAGCACTGGGAGTGTCTAAGGAGTGTTGTGGCATGGGGACAGTCACAGTGTGGAGACAGTCGTGGTGTTGGGATCAGGGCAGTGCAGGGATTGTCATGGCATGGGGAGCAATGTGGTGTGTGTGGCATCATCACAGTGCAGGGGGATCATGGCATGGGGAGCGCTGGGTGTGGGTACCATGGCAGTGTGGGGAGCATCGTGGTACAGACACCATCATGATGAGGGGCCCACCACGACGTGGGGACCATCACAGTGCAGGGAGTCCCACTCTGGCAGTGCTGGCAGCTCCTGGGAGTGCAGGGAAACACTGAAACTGGTTGGGAAGAGGCAGAGAGAGTTGAGTGAGCATGTGCAGGGTGGAAGGGACACATCAGAAAAAATCACAGCCGCTTCCCAGGCAGTGCTGGGAGAGGCTCAGGAAAGCTTCTCCAGGGCCAAGACCACCTAAGGCTCCACCAGTGCCCTGGTCCTCGGCGAGCGTCTCGCATGGGGCTGTATCGGTTAACAAGAGGCTGATTATACAGGAGACGTTGGAGCAGGATGATGAAATTTTCCTCCTCCTCCGGAGCCCTCGGGCCACAGGCCAAACCTCCCAGGCATGAGACAGCAAGCGGATGAGCTAAGATCCTGTGTGATCATCTCTTGTGTCTCGGAGGAGCCCCGACCAGAAAATCATTGCAGAAATTCAAAAGTTGCCCCCAGACCCTCTTTTCCTTTGCCCCAAAGGGTCGTGCTGCCCAGTTGTGTCCCCCAGCTCCCATGGGAGGTTTCATGGCAGGGCTTTGACCCCAAAGTGGCACCACTTTGTGTCCATGGCAGCCTCACCCTGCACCAGTGGTGACAGCAGGGCCAGTGGTGCCCATCTCCAGCCTGGCCCTGCTGTCCTTTCATGACAGGGGTGAGCCCCAAAACAGCACCCCTGTCCCATGGCAGAGGCACCCGGGGACAGCCCTGGATGGCACAGTGTGTCCCCAGGCATGATGTGTGTTTCTTCCATCCTCCCAGCCTGTCACCAGAGAAGGGGTCCTGGGTGTTAGTGGTGTCCCTGCCCTCGAGTGTGCCTGGTTTTGGATTGTAGCCCATTTTGTGGGGCCCATTTCCTTCCTGCACCATGAGACACGATGTCCTCAAAGCAAGACAACCTCCCTAAAACACAGGGATGGGTCAGGACACAGAGGGGAGAGCACCATCCCTTTGGAATGGGCATGATGCCCCAGGGAAGCCTCCTGCAGCACTTGCTGGCTCCATGGTGGCTGCCAGGGTCACCTTGTCCCTGCAGCTGGGGACACCCGGGTGTCCCCACGGCTATTGTCAGCACAGCATTGTATGGCCAGCATCGCACAGGCTTGAAGTCCACAGATGGACATCCGGGCCGAGCCTGCTTGTGTGTCAATATCCACACCTCACCCTCACCAGGGAGGTGGCAGGTGCCCAGGGATGTCACCAACCCAGCCCTGGGGGCTCGAGGATTGTCAGGGCCGGGGTCTGGGGTCGGGCTCAGCGGGGCCACGGGCTGGGCTGGGGACGAGGGGAGCGAGGAGCTGTGCACATCTGGATTTCTCACGCTTGTGTTCAACGTCCCTCCTCAACCAGATGGCAAAAATAAACAAATAGAATAAATCACAGCCTCCTGACATAAATCGGGAACTCACGCCCGGGTTCTGCGTTTCATGAGTCTCCCTGGAAGACAGTCAAACACAGGCGAGGACAATGGGTTCACTTCTCCCCTGTGTCGGGTCATTCCCAGTTAAGACTCATTAGCGGCAGGCGGGGGATTAACTCTTCCTTCCCTGGAAACGCGTGGACAAGCCCCTAAAATCCCCTAAATCCCTTCCTTTGCCCTCCCCTGGAGTTTTGGAGCTGGGGCTGGCGGTGGCCCCCGGCTCGTGCCATCGCCCCAGCGAGCCAGGACGCGCTGCCCTGCTCGTCCCAAACTCGAGGGAGATGGAAAGGGCTTCAATGACCTCAGCCAGCGGCTGATCCCACCCAGCCGGGCCCCGGGGCATGGGGCCAGCCCCGCGAGCCGCACCGGGAGCACCGGCAGGGAACGGGCGCTGTGGCTTCCCCGGCGGCACCGGCAGGACCCTGTCAGTGATCGCCCCTCAACCCCAGGAGCAGAGAAACACTTGGGCTGGGCCGAGAGCCAGGAGAGGCTCCGGGGAGCCATCCGTTGTGATGGGAGTGATGCCCGCGCCCCGATAACGGAGCGGCCTGACCATGGGCCCCGAGCGGCGGGTCAGCGCTGCCTTCGGGGGGCGGGATACGTGAGGAGCTGCTCCTGCCCGCGGTGAAGTCAGTGCCGGGCCTGGGTGTGACTGACTGACCTCAGCCCTTGGCCCCGGGCGCGGATCATGTGCTGGCTGACGCCGCACGGACCCGGCCGGACGGGCCCTGCTCTGCCCCGCGGCCACCGGCCAGACGGGACTTGCCGTCCGCGGGTGCAGGTGCGGGGCTGGGGCACCACCGGCCTCGCAGCCCCCTGCGCGGTGGGCGGTGCGTGACCTGGGCTGCATCCCCGGGCACTGAGCCAGCAGGAGCATCCCCACCGCGGTAACCCCAGCGGCAAAACCCAGGGCGCCGGTTGAGAGATCCCAGCTGGAGCATCGCACCTTCCCCTGTGTGCACCCAGGCGGGGGTTGGACCCACTGGTGCCCACCGTAGAGTCCCTTCCCCTCAAGGCTCAAAACTGGGGACAGCCAGTGGCGATCTCCCCAGCAGGTCCCCAAGCCAGGGCCCTGGGGATGGGAACATCGCATCCGAAGGGCTGGCTGGAGGCTCCATCCCAGGCTGGCCGCTGGCCCGAGCACGGAGAGCAGAGCCGAGCCCATCTGAAACGCATTCGGGCACTGTTGCTGCAATAGCAGATGCTCCTGCGGGTGCGTGGCCACATCACAGCCCGGTGGCGCAGGAACCGCACGGTCACATGGGGAGAAACAGCCCCTCGTCCGAACGGCTCAAACTCCTAATTGGGGACCAACCGTGACAAATAAACAAGACAATGGGCTGGAGGCGAGACGAATGCAACCTCTGTCGCAGGACCCGGCTCCGAGAGCCGCCCCCGTGCCCGGCAGGGGACTTGGCACAGGCCTGCAAGAGCCAGGGGAGGGCAGGGGCCGGATCCGGACCCCCGGCAGAGCCACTCGCTGTGTGACACCGCGGAGCTCGGGGCTGGCTCGGGGCAGGATGACACATCCCCAGCAGTCCCCTGAGACCCCGGTCGGCAGCTTTGCTCAGCAAGTGTTCAGTCTCCTGGTGAGCGAGCTTTGGAGCAGGGTCAGATGCAGCTCTGTGGAGCTGCTGGAGAGGCCCCTCCTTGCTGCACCCCAGTTTGGGGCTGGCTGGGAACCCCCATTTGCCTTGAACAGGGTTTAGGGGACCCTCCTCAGCCACCTTGCCTCGAGGAGGGGATGTGCTGCCTTGGAGCAGTGCCAGGGTATCTGATGGAGGGGTTATCTCAGCACAGCTATCGCCCTCCACAGAGACAGGGGCACTTCCGCAGCCCCAGCTGTGCCTGGCACCGAGGGAGGAGCTCGATAAAGTGCTCAGCACCCCAACCAGACCCACAGCAGGCAGGGCACCCACTCACTGTTGCCCAAAAGGGAGCGAACAACCAGCTCTCCCATCCCTGCTCTGCTCAGGTCTCATGTGACGTTGAATCTCCCTTTGCAGGCCCTGTGGAGTTGAAGCTGTTTGAGGCACATGTGCTTAACAAAAGTATTTCAGATGGCTTGAACCTGCCTAATTCCTGGCCAGGAGGGGAAAATCAGCGCTCAAGGAGAACTCACTGAAGGAAAGGGGGGGAACTTGGGGATGAGGCAGAGGGTGAAGAGCTCGGAAGCAAATCCTGAGCAGGCTCCCAGAGGAGCAGGAAACACTGGGAGAGATGCCCTAGGGCCCTGGGGATAGTGAGAAAGGACCAAGTGGGAGCTGTGGCAGCTCCCCAGAGTCCGCAGAGCCAGAACAGCATGGCATGGCTGAGTCAGCAGATGGCACTGAAGTCTCCTGTGCCCCTCCTGCTGCCACAGCTGGTGGTTCCTGGCCCCGTAGAGCAAAGGGGGTTGTGCCACCTTTGGCTACACACCAACGTGGCTCTGGGGGAAGGTGAGCCCCTGCCATCGCCTTACCACTGAGGCAAACTCAGAAAATCAGTAAAAGCAGTGGAGATTCCTGGAGAAATAGAAAAGGAAAGCAGAGATTTCTCTGAACATTATGGGGTGATGGCAGGAGAGAACAGCCCCAGCCCAGCCTGACTGCCCATCCCTGCAGCGCCCACCTGCCTTTTGCTCTCCCCACACTCTCTGACCCCAGGGAGCAGCAGCACCTCCAGCCCAACAGCACCACAGGGGCAGAGGGGAATGTCCCACCCTAGGGCACCCTGCTCACTGCCTCCACTGCCTGGCACCCAACCCCAGCAGGACCCCTGCACTGGGGACCCCCAACACATGCCCACACAGAGCAGAGCTGAGCCCCAATGGGCACCTCGGCTGCCCCCACCGAACTTGACCATACCCCCCTCACCCACATCCTGGAGTTGCCATGAGGATGCCAAGCATCCCCCGCAGCTTTTGCTGCATCTGGGACATGTTTTAGGGCCAGGACAGCTGACATGTTTATTTATTGCAGCAAAATGAAGCCCAACCCGGCCCGGGTCACGCTCTCCTCTCGGTTCCTGAGAAAACAAGGTGTGCGTGCAGTCCCGCCGGGCGAGTGTGTGCGCGCCTGTGGCTGCCAACCAGATTTGACTAAGGGCCCGAGGCTGCAGAGATAGGAAGTTCCTACACGTCTTGTGAAGACAGGAGCTGCAGAGGAGCAAGTTCCAAACGAGCCCCCACGGCGGCAGCGTGAACTCAGCCTTCAGCGGCCACCAGAGACTCCCCTGCTCTGCAGCCGGGCGCTGTGAGGCACAGACCTGCTCCTGGAAAGGTGTCTCCTTGCTTTGTTCCCAGCCTGGCATTTCCCGCATGGGCTCTGTGCATGGCTGTGGGGCAGGGAGGACAGCGCCGGGTGGGCGAAATCTGTCTCTTCCTGGCAGCCCTGGTGAGAAGCCTGCCAGGATCAGGATGGGGCTTTCCATGAGGAAGTTGTGGCCACTCCACCTCGGCACTGACAAGTTCTGCTGCCAAACAGCTCACCTTGGTACTGCTGGATGTCAGACTCCTGGGAGGCAGCAATGGCTCTCCGTGGTGCTCACCACACTGGCACCACCACTCCCCATCACCCTGGCACCACCAGATCCCATCACACCAGCACCATCAGTCCCCATCACACCAGCACCACCAGATCCCATCACACCAGCACCATCAGTCCCCATCACACCAGCACCACCAGATCCCATCACACCAGCACC
>JAWWEV010000037.1:1202387-1236280 GCA_035583235.1 Hafferia zeledoni
ATCAGTCCCCATCACACCAGCACCACCAGTCCCCATCACACCAGCACCACCAGTCCTCCTCAATCTGGCACCATTGATCCCCATCTCCCCAGCACCTCCAGTCCCCATCACCCTGATACAATTGGTACCCAGTCAGACCAGCACCATCAGTTCCTATCACCCCAACAAGACTGGTCCCCATCACCCCAGGACCACTGGTCTTCATCAGGATCAGTCCCCATCACCTCAGCATCTCCAGTCCCCTTCATCTCTGCACCACCAGTCCCCACCACGACAGCACCACCACTCCCAAGGTCATCAAGAGCTGCAGCCCCTCAAGGACCAGTATTTACCATTCCCTAGGGACAAAGTGAAAGGCTCTCTCCTTTCCTAACCCCACTTCAGTTACTATTAAACCTTCCTTCTCCCCCTCCTGCACGTCTGGGTGGAGGGGCCCAGCCCAGCTCTGGGTGCCGGCAGAGAGAGCTCCACAGCCCGACCCTGGGAGCATTCCCAGCACATCCTCGCATGCTCCTCTCTCAGCCAAGCCTGGGAGGAAACAAGCCCCAGCTGTGCCTCCTCACAGCTACTGTGACCGGGCTCTTCCCCCAAAAGGTCTAGGGCGAGCAGTGGGAGGGACCTGCCCCACCGCCCTGGAGCCAGGGCAGAACGAGCTGCACTTCATGGACTGGAGGTGCAAAGGTCAACCTGCTGCCCACATGGAGCCAGCGGCATCGCTGCCACACCATGACCTGTTCAAAGCCAGGATAACACAGGTCCCATCCCACATTCCCGGGCTGGTTCTGCACAGGGCTCTGTTTACATGTCCCCGTGCCGGCCCACATCTGTGTTTATGTGTGTGTTTCCGTGCGAGTGCGTGTGGCTCTGGGTGTGTGGTGGGGCTCTGGGTGTGTACGGGTGTCTCTTCGCATCGGGCTCTCAGTTAACCTCTTAGAAAATGAAAACAAGGCTGGAAGGCTGGCAGCTGTTCCCGAGCCCTGCTCCAGCGCCGCTCCAGACAGCCGAAACCGCAGGTCTGATGACCGAGCACACACACACGCTTCCCTTCGGGCCCTCCGAACTGCGCCGTCAGATATTCTGAAACAAGGGAAATTAAAGACTAAACTGATAGCAATAAACATGTCACAGGAGCAATGGGAGGCACTTGGCAGTGGCGGTGGGACAGCGGGCTCACGGGAATTGCCAGAGCTGTGGGCAAGTGCCCAGGCTTGGCCGGGGCCCTGCCGAGAGTTGGGTGGGCATTGGCAGCGCCGCTGACCCCGGGAGAGGCCTGGGAGTGCTCCAGCACAGCCGCAGGCTGGCGATGGCCACGTTGGATTCCTCATGGAAACTTGTGTAGGATCTTGCCAGGTCCCAAGATTTTTTTTTTTCCCCTTGCCTTTGCCCAGATTTGCTGTAACCGGCTCCTCTGATTCCCTCCAGCTGCTGCACGCGAGCACTGCGGTGAGAGCCCAGGGCAGGGCAGGGGCTCCATCCCTGTGGGCACGCGGCACCCAGCCCCAGGGACCACAGTGCCAGTCACCAGGGAATGGGCTGAGCTGGATGGGGAGAACCAAAATGGTGGGTGAGGATGGGATGGGAGAGCGCTGGGAAGCAGAGCTGGCGCAGACAGGCTTTGGAGCACGGACGAGTGGGATCTGGCAGCAACTGGCAGAGCATGGAACCACTCTTCCCACAGCCATCAGCTCATGGGATGAGTTGATCTCTTTGAGAAAGCCCTGACCCAGGACAGGAAACATCCTGGAAGGGAGGAAAATCCCAGCAGCACCTGCTTAGCCTGGGAAAGGTGGGGTGGAAGGTACAGGGGCCACGGCACAGCAGGGCAGAGCGATCTGTTCTCTGTCAGCACAGGGTGGGACAAGACACTCTGGGCTTTGACCATGGTGAGAGATGTTCAGGGGAGTTTGTCCTATGGCCAGGGTGGGATCGCTGCCTGTGGAAGAGCCCCAGGAAGAGGCAGGACAGGGATGCAGAGCAAGCACTGCAGCATTTCCAAGCTTTGCTCCCCAATTCCACAGACTTTCTCCCAGCCTCAAACTCCCGGCCAGGATGTGCAACCACCTCAGCTGAGAGTGGATGGAGGCAAGAGTGGCTCAGATGCAGCCAGAATGAGGGCTTGAATTCAGGCAGCAGAAAGGCTCTGCTGGGCTAAATCCCTTCTGGAGCCAGAAGGTTTGTTGGCATCCTCACAGCGGTGTCCAGCCTATTGTGGGAAAGCCCTGGGCACCGACGCCTGCAGCTGGAGGCTGTGTCACACTGTCACACGGCTCGCAGGCAGTGCTGCCGAGCCCAGGCAGTTTGGGCTGAAACACATCTTTTCATAACCGCAGGGGTGGAGGGAAGCCAGCTGGGCAGAAAACATAGGCAGGGCAGTTCCCTGGAAATATCCAAACACCTCCAAAAAATAACCTGAGGCAGCACCTCTCCCCAGTCCCACGGCTGGATTCATCCCGTTTGTATCTCCCAAATCCCCTGGCTCTCCCATCTGCCATTTCACTCCTCTGGTACATTTCCTGCTGAGTTCCTTGGGCGCTGGTCCAGGAGGCAGCCGGGTGCCCGTGCGGCACCCACAGCCTTTTTGCTGACGGGTGCATTGCTGGGGCAGCTTCCCTTCCCGGGAGCCGCAGGGGAAGGAAGCGCGGCCGGCGGGGCTGGCACGACTCGCGGAGCTGCCCGCGCGGCCCGACGTGCGGCGGCGCCTCCGCTGCCCCGAAGTGCGGAGCCTCGGGCACGGCGGAGCCTCGGGCACTGCGGCGCTGGCACGGAGGGACATGCCCCCAGCACAGCCCTGCCTGGCTCGTGGCCACCCTCAGTCCCGCCGGGATGTGCCCGTGCCAGAGACTCGCCCCGGGGTCAGCCCGCAGCCCTCGGTGCCGGGGGCTGGGACACAGCCAGAGCTGCCCACCAGCCGGGCTGGCACAGCCCTCAGCCCCGTCTGCAGGGCAGGGCTTTGCTCCAAGCGTGGAGCATGTCAGCACGGGGCCAGGGCCAGCCCGGAGGAGCAGCGCAGGAGAGAGGCACCACTTAAATCCTGCAGGTCCCTGGAGCCTGGGCATTCCTCAGCCCTGAACTGTGGATGCTCTCGGGGTCCATACTGGGATCAGCATTATTTAATATCTTCATCAATTATGTAGATGAAGGGATTGAGTGCACCCTCAGCAGGTTTGCAGATGACACCAAGCTGAGGGTGCAGTGACACACCAGAAGGACAGGGCCATCCAGAGGGACCTAGACAAGCTCCAGCAGAGGGTCCATGGGAATCTCATGTAGTTTAACAAGGCCAAGGGCTGCTGGTACACCTGGATCAGGGCAGCCCCTGGTACCAATTCAGGCTGGGGATGAACATATTGAGAGCAGCCCTGGGGAGAAGGACTCGGGGGTGCTGAGAGGGAGAGGCTGGACAAGAACCAGCAACCAGAACCCCCCATGCCCTGGGCTGGTCCCACAGCATGGGCAGCAGGGAGGGGGGGATTGTGCCCCTCTGCCCCCTCAGGTGAGACCCCACCTGCAGAGCTGCCCCAGCCCTGGGGCCCAGCACAGGAAGGACATGGAGTTGCTGGAAAGAGTCCAGAGAAGGTACCAAGATGATCAGAGGGATGGGGCATCTCTGCTATGTGGAAAGGCTGAGAGAATTGGGATTGTTCAGCCTGGAGAAGAGAAGGCTTTGGGGTGACCTTTTTGTAGCCTTCCAGTACCTGAAGGGAGCCAACAAGAAAGATGGAGAGAGACTTTTTACAAGGATAACTGGACAAAAGGAAATGGCTTCCCACTGCCAGAGGGCAGGGTTAGATGGGATATTGGGGTGGAATTCTTCCCTGTGAGGGTGGACAGGCCCTGGCGTAGGCTGCCCAGAGAAGCTGTGGCTGCCCCATCCCTGGAAGTGTCCAAGGCCAGGTTGGACAGGGCTTGGAGCCACCTGGGCTGGTGGAAGGTGTCCCTGTTGATGGCAGGGGGTTAGAGCTGGATGAGCTTTAAGCCCTTGCAACTCAAACTATTCTGTGGTTGTATGAAAAGAACAAAGAACACATTCTGGTGCTGTCCCCTCTAGTGCAGGACACGGCTGAATGCCTGGATTCATGAGGATCCTCCTGCTCTGTGTTACACTGGGAGAAGGATGGGAGAGCAGGACAGCTTCTCCTTGAGTCTGCATGGGAGAGCACCAGGAAGCAGAGCAGACTGGGCAAGGGGAAACCCAAGGTTCCCCCCGTCTTTGTGCATTCCTGTCCCCAGGTGAAACTTCCCGACATACCAGGGAAGTCACTCCACCACTCCTGGCTCCACCATGGAGCAGGATGTGACCCATAGTCCCACGCAGCCCGGCTGG
Source organism: Hafferia zeledoni (assembly GCA_035583235.1). NCBI lineage: Eukaryota > Metazoa > Chordata > Aves > Passeriformes > Thamnophilidae > Hafferia > Hafferia zeledoni. The sequence goes on from JAWWEV010000037.1 coordinate 1,206,712, forward strand.
TTCCATATTCCCCTCCTTTTGCCCCAGATGAATCTCCAAGAAGGAACTTCCCACCAAGAACAGACTTGCCCTGCTCCCAGCAAAGGGAATCTGCAGCCTTGCTTGGCTCGAGGATTGGCTCTTTCTCAGAAGGATCCAGGCTGCTCCTGAGCTCCTGCCTGGCAAGGGGGGCTGTCGCGTCTCCTCTTCCTCCCGGCCCACGCAGGGGTGAGTGCCTGGCACACAGCTCCTGTTCAGGCAGTTCCTGAGCAAAGGAATGTTCCTTGGCTGTGGGAACAGCAGCAGAAGAGCAGGTGGGCTCCCAAGAATGAAGGATGTTTTCCCTTCTTTGCTTGACTTGAGTAGGCCAGTGCTGCCCTTGCCGTGTCCTGGAAGCAGAGGCTGGAGCCAGGGGAATTTTATCACCCTCCTTCCCCTGTTGTCTTCCTCAGAAAACACCATAAGTAAGGTTCAAATATCTGTCCCCCAAGTGCAGTGTGGCTGCCAAGCACCTCATGGTAGTGACCTCACACAAACTCTCCTGAGCCAGTTTTTTCAGCAGAAAACCAAGCCTCAGATAAATCAGGAACAGACACCAAAACCCACCTGAATATGACCTAAAAATCAGCCATCTGACTCCTGTATGTTCTCATTTCATCTGCTGTCATACAGCAAACCATGTTCTCTCCCACCTCGCCTCCCATCCACCCAAGGGGCCTGCCCAAGGCAGGCTGTGCTCCAGGGGGAGTCCATACACACCTCCTGGGAATGCTGCATTCACCACAGGACTCATGGGGATCAGTGCTAATCCCCAGACTCACCAAACCTAACAAATGTGACTCTTTGTTTCCCAAAATCTCCAGAAATACTGAAATCAGCAAAATTCCTGTCCTTCCTGCACCAGTAAGTGATGGCTAAATGTTATTTTAGATCAAAGGAAGATGGGAATGGCAGGATCAGACCCAAAACCCATCCAGCCCATCTCTGGCTCTGGCACTAACTCCCACCAGGTGCTCCAGAGGAAGGTGCAAAATCTCCTTGGCCTGTAGACACAAAATAATCTGCCTGAGCAGGACTTCCAATCATCACCCAAAGGGGCACAGGAGCGAGTCCAGTGGCTTTGCTGGTCAAGCCCAGTGGGATGCAGGTGGGATTCACATGAGCTCATTCAAAGACCAATGTTAGGGAGGAGATGTCCCCTGCAGGTAATGGAGAGAGAAACATGAAAGACTTCTTCAGTGATTCAAAAGGAGAGTCCATCTCTACTCTGAATCATCCTGGGGAAGAGCTGATCTCTTTTCATCGACCAAATACGGAGTTTAGGGCTGTTGGCCTTCAGCTCAATGTTTTAAAACACCTCAAATTATGCACCACCAGAAAGGGTTTTAGCTTCAGCAACATCCCTCTATAGGGACATCACTGTGATGCCACCCTCAAATATAAAACGTCACCACTAAGGTGCAGATCACAGAAGAAAGTGAGATAGAATCCAGCAAAGAGCTGAATTTAGGAAAAAAATAATTTCCCTAAGCCCTGTTTTACAAGGCTCTCCAGTAACATTCCAGATTAAAAAGGAAATTCTTAACAGAAGTCTATGTAGCACCAGAAACTGCAGATACGCATCTGTTGACAGCCCCTTGAAGAACTCACACCTTTACCACATCACTCCTGGCAGAATTGTGTGACCTCTGGAGAGTCCCTTCCAGTTTGAAATTAAGCTTCTCCCTCTTTCTAGTGAAAACAAAGTTCATAGAATTGTAGAACTGTTTGGGTCGGAAGGGACTTTAACACTCATCTCTTTTCACCCCCTGCCATGGGCAGGGACACCTCCCACTGTCCCAGGTGGCTCCAAGCCCTGTCCATCTTGGCCTTGGACACTCCCCGGGATGGGGCAGCCACAGCTTCTCTGCCCAACCTGTGCCAGGGCCTGCCCACCCTCACAGGGAAGAATTCCTTCCCAGTATCCCATCTATCCCTGCCCTCTGTCTCTGGGAAGCCATTCCCCCTTGGCCTGTTGCTCCAGATCCTACACAAATTGTTCAACCTCCTTAGTAAAAACCTTGTGATCTGTGGATGAGATAACTCCTGACGGATTAATGGAATTACTAATGGAAAGCAGAGGAAATACCAGCTGCAAGACCCTGAAAAACCCGAGGCTGCCCACGGGCAGCGTTTCCTGCCCTGCTGAGGCACTGGGGGCTGAGGGTGACACAATCAGGGCCCTCCTGACGTAGCGACCCGGAGCTCCCGGCACGCTGTGAGAGATCCCAGCGAGGCTGAGCGACAGCCACGACCCTCGGTCCAACACGGATCCACAAACCCCGGCACTGAGGCTCTCACGGGGTGACTTCAAAGGCCTCCTGACATCAGCAAAGCCACGGGCACGGCCTCGCCGCAGGTCTGTGGGGTTCACACGCCGTGCTCCGGGAGCAATTATCACAGCCCCTGAGTCACGGAGCCTCGCTGACCGTCACTGAGCGCTGCCTTTGTCCAGCGTGGAAGGCAGCCCAGGCAGAGATAGCCGACTTTCATCTCGCTCTTTGCTAACAGAGCTTCTCACACAGCGAGCTCTGTTGCTGGGCTATAGGGAATTTGTGTCCCGGGCTCCTTGACGTGATCCTTTTCAGCCCGAAAATCCTGACTCATGGAGCTGTGACGTTGAATGTGCTGCTGTGTAAGGCCTGACACAATGAGACACTTGGCACCCGCTCTCCCCAAACACAGCCAAGGGGAATGTATGCATTTTTGAGAACTGATTTTCTACTTTTAAGGAATAGGGAAGCCTTAGCAAAGCCGTAGCAACAAGGGTCACCCAAACACAGTCAGTGTCTCCCACTGGCTAGTTAAATGAGCAAAATGAAAAAATAATGGTTTTCCCTTTTCTCTTGCAATCAGTGGCCAAATATGCTGCTTCCCTTCCGGAATGAGCAGCTGCCAATTTCAGAGAAGAAAATCTCTTGTAGCCAAGTAGCTCAGCTCTTACATTCTCCCAAACAGCCTGGGAAAAGGAAAGCCAGCCAGCCAGTCGGCTAAATAATTTTTGGAAATAAGTAGGTAATGGCCCTCTGACACATCACGGCCATGGCAAGTTTGCTCACAGGCTGACGTCTCTTTTAAAGCAGAAAATTGACACATCCATGTCAGATCCTTGGAGCTCCTTCACAGAAATTTTGAGAGTTGACTGTGGGTCTGATTTCCAAGTCACCAAAAGCTTTAAAGCACACGAAGCTTCCCCAAAATTAACACATACGGCAAAGTATCTTTGGATGAGCCCATCTGGCCTTACCCAAAATGCACAGAAATACTGGCAGTGCTTGGGGTTTTTTGGATCTTCCTGCCTGAAGCTTCCAAACTCTCTGTGCAGCTCTATGAAAATAGAAAGAACACAGTGTCAGGCAACTGGCCCAATTTTTTTTAACTTCAGTGTCATTCCAGTACATGGACAGGAAAACCAGGTAACAGCCAACCAACCAACCACCAGCCAAAGGAAGTATTTGGTTGTGTACAGGCAACTCGGCTTTGCTGGGGTGTCCTGCCTACAAGCATTGTCCAGGTGCTGAAGCCTGCACTGATTCACAACCTCTTTGCCATGGGATAACATCAGGTTGTTCTGTGGGAGGTTTTGTGCTGTCCTGCAATTCTCCTGCTCCTCCTTAAGTTGGTCAATGTGGAGGTTGGTGCCAATACAAGACGTCCCTGCCCTGGCCCATGGCCCATTCCCTTGCACCAGCATCAACCATTGGCCATGGGATGGGCCAGGTCAGGGAAAGGTTCTGGATGAAAACCAACCCATCCCATAGGCAGTTCATCTGAGCCTTCACCAGAACACACAGGTGATGCAGGTCATACCTACCTGTGCTGCCCCTTCCCAGCTCTCTGCTTAGGAGACACAGAGAGGCACCACCCCAGTCCCACTGAAGTGGGATTTCCCAGCCTAAGAGGAATGATCAATGGCAAGTAATCGCCTTCACTGAATGAGATCCAGTCTGCAATAAATGGGGAGAAAAATCCTGGGAGTGGAAGATGAGAATCTGCCCCTCTGCCCCCTCAAGTGAGACCCCACCTGCAGAGCTGCCCCAGCCCTGGGGGCCCAGCACAGGAAGGATGCGGAGCTGCTGGAGAGTCCAGAGGAGGCCCCAAAGATGCTCCAGGGCTGGAGTCCCTCTGCTCTGGAGCCAGGCTGGGAGATCTGGGGGGCTCACCTGGAGAAGAGAAGGCTCCAGGGACACCTGAGAGCCCTTTCCAGGGCCTGAAGGGGCTCCACGAAAGCTGGAGAGGGACTTGGGACAAGGGATGGAGGGACAGGACAAGAAGGAATGGCTTCCCACTGCCAGAAGGCAGGGATAGATGGGATATTGGGAAGGAATTCTTGGCTGTGAGGGTGGGCAGGCCCTGGCACAGGTTAGGCAGAGAAGCTGTGGCTGCCCCATCCCGGGGAGTGTCCAAAGCCAGGTTGGACGGGGCTTGGAGCCATCTGGGTTAGTGGAAGGTGTCCCTGCCCATGGCAGGGGGTGGAACTGGATGGGCTTTAAGATCCCTTCCAACCCAAACCACACCGTGGTTCTATGCCCAGAGAGATGCAGCAGGGGACAGATTCAGGTGTGGGAGCAGAGCTCAGCAAAGGCCTCAGTTGCCAGGGTGGAACAATAAAGACAAAAATTATAACTGCTTTTTGCATGTAAGCAGAGCTCCTTCACCCTGGAATTATTGGTTATTAATGGAACTACATCCTGTAATGCTTCTTATTAATGCTGAGGAAGCATCTGGAAACATCCAACAAGATCAAAGCCCTGTAAGAGCAGCTCCTGCAAGGGCTCCTGAGGTGGTTCCTGCCCCAAAGGACAGTGCTCTCCACGTTGGGAGGCGTGGGAAGGATCCTTTCCCAAACCACTGAATCCCCATATCCCAGTGCTGTGCCTCACCCACAGGGCCATGCAGCTTCCATCACTGGCTGGGCTGAACTTTGGAGAAGTATTCAGGGACAAAAGGCGACTGTGCCCACAGCTCTCCTGCTCTCCTGCTGCTGCCACCTGCTCGCGCTGACATTCACGGAGCTGGGGCTGGCAAAGCCTCGGGCACATTCTCGCCAACTCCAAATGCCACTTTGTTTTCTAGAAACACCATTTTCCTGTGTTTTAGACAGTCTTACCCTCTGTTACTGAAAAAAGGTCTGTGTGTGATTCAAGGTCAATTTATTGCACAAAGGACTTGGTTTCCTGTTATCAAGCCCAGACTTTCATCAGAGTAAACATCCCCTCACTGCACGTCCTGTAGAGAAACACAAGTAGCATGAACAGAATACATCATGACATACTTGGAAAAGAAACCAGTACCTTGTATTTGTCAATCACATCCCTCTTCCCCCTCTGGGGTTTGCCCAAAGCCCTGCAGGGCAGGTCTGGTGGCTTTGTCAGCCACAGCCCATGGGCCTTCCTGAAGGATGTTAAATTGTGGAATCATGGAGTGGTTTGGGTTAGAAGGGACCTTCAAGCCCATCTCATTCCACCCCGTGCCCATGGGCAGGGACTCCTTCCACTAGACCAGGTTACTCCAAGTTTATCCAACCTGACCTGAAACACTTCAGGGATGGGAATGTTGAATCCACTGATCCCAGCCAGAGTATTGCCATTCCTATTTCTCCAGCATAAAACCAACTCCACAGGAAGGTATTCACACAGTCAGCCAATCGATTCTGCATCAGAGCAGCAGGTCATGGACGCTCCGGGAAATGCCAAACAGGCATGTCTGGCACATGGATACCCAGGGAGGCGTTGCCTATGGAAAACTCCTGTGAGGCTTTGGAATCTCAGCCTCTGCTTAAAGGAAAGATCTATGTGCCAAGCAGACTTAAATTAGCCTTGGAAAACTGATTATGGAAAATGTGCCAGCTCAGATGCAAATCCCTCTTACTTACCTCGTGATGACAACACAAGGCTGGTGAAATTTTACTCATCCATTAACAGAAAAGACTTTGCCCACTGACACCCGTGGGTGGGATTCCAGCATGGTGACATTATGCTTTTGGCACTAGGACCTTGGCCCCCCCAAGCATGGCAACCCTGTGGCATGACAAAGGCAGGCCACAGCCACATATTTTACCTGCTGACTCAAGAGGAAGAATGCAGAACCTACAAAAATTAGAGTCCCAGCCAAAATCCTGAGATGGTAATCTCACAGAGCAGCCCCTCAGGTAAAAGATTTACAATTAGAATTACACTCGTGAAAGCACTGGCTGATTACTAATCACCTTCAGAGCAAGGTATGGCCAAGGCATTTCACTGGTATAGCTTCCAAAATCCACTGGAGGGAAAAAACTGACCCCTCAGCTCCCTGGGACAGTGTTACAGTGATTTTTGTTTCACCACCATGGATAGAGGCCCCTCCACACTCCACTGCAATCAGTGACAAAACTCTCCTGTTTTAAGCATGAAACCATCTTTGTTTCTGCTGCCCCTGTGTTGTGTTTCATTTCTCCTCTCTGCCGTCCTTCCTAAACCGAAACAGCAGCAGCAATCAGATCAGGTGACTTCCTAGATCACACGCAGCACTGGAAATCCCGAAAGAATCCTGTTTTCAGGTGAAAAACAAATGTTGACACCTGTCCATCCACTTCCCGTGCAGCACCAGGGGCTGGGGTTATTTTCTTGTCGAGGACAGTGCATTTAAGGATGTGGTTGAGACGATGCGTTTTCCGTTTGACTTGGGTTTGACTTTCAGTTTGAAACAGAGAGACCTCTTCTTGTTAACCACCATCCCAGAAACAAGGACGGATTTCCAGCAGCACGGCTGACCTGCCTGTGGCTCGGCAGGTTGAGGGTATCCACATCAAAGCTGCTAAAGAGCCTGTGGGCACGATGAACGAGAACGGCGTCCCCTTGTTCACTGATTTTCTGAAAAACCCTGTGGAGCATTCACTTCTCCCTTCAAGAATGTTCCCAATATTCTGGGGTTTTAAGCAGTTCCTAATCTTAATTGCTGTTGGGATCTTTGGGCGATCAAAGGGAGGGTGGTTGGGATTCTTTGTATTACTCACATTAGCGCCAGGATCACATACTCATTTATTTGGGCTGAAGAGGTACCAGCTCCTTTCACTGCACGCACACAATTACTGTAACATGCAGAGGACTTGCCAAATGATGCATGAGGGGAGGAGGAGAATCTTTGAAGAAAATTGTTCAAACGTAATTTAGTTCACTAATTGGCAAGGGACCGTTACTAACGAATTGCTTCTGTTTTATGTCAGTGGTGAATCAGGTTGATGATGTGTAACATACATTAAGTCAGTTAATGAGTATTAACTAGAAATGCGACTGAAACACAAGAAAAAGGGTTTTTTCACCTTTAGCCAGCCAAGCAGAATTGCTAATAAATACAAGGGTATGTGTAAGTGGCTTAGATGATTCCAATCTGCAGTGGAAAGACTTTTCTTAGAATCTGATGGTAACCACAAGTTTGTGGGAGAGAAAAATCAGACGCTTACTGCGGCAGTTCATCACTACTTACTTTATTCCTAACCAAGCCTGAAATGAAAATGACTAAAAGTCATTACCGTAAAATACCTGATTAGAACCCAGTGTGAGCTGAGGCAGTGAGCCCTGGTGGTGGCTACGAGACCAGGGCATCGTGTGGTCAACTGAGCCCTGTGTTGACTTTGTGGGGCTGTGTGTGCTCTTGCACAGGACACCTCACCGTGGTCTCACTGGGAACAGGACACTGGGCACCTCCCAGTCTGCACCAGGCAGGTTCCAGTGCCCCTAAGCCTTGAGTATCATGTGTAGAGGAGGAAGACCACCTTGTTGGAGCAGGTGAAATCACAGCCATGCTTGACTGTCCTCAGGCAGGATGCAATGACCTGACACGGCCTCAGGTGCTGAAGGGATGAGGCACCAGAGTCTGGCAGTGCTGAAGCAGAGCCAGAAGGTGACGGCAGGCCCGGGGCTGTCCCGTGCAGAGCGTGGGTTACCTGGGGGGTGTGCAGCCCTGAGAGCAAACACTGTGACAGAGCCAGGCACAAGGAAGGCTTCTGGGTTGCTCTGGCATATGAACAAACTGGCTTATTAGGCCATAGGTGCAAAAACGAGAGCACTGGAGGGAGAGTGAGAATAAAATGGAGAATTCCTACATTCTGCAGGTTTTGTGAAACAGCCATCGGGCCATGGAACCTGCCAGGCACTGCTGGGGGCTCGGGAACATGCAGGGCTCTGCCTGCTGGGGGCCAAGGGGGGCAGCTGTGGGTTTAGGATCACAACCCATCACTTGACCACCTGGAGAAGGAGGGCAGCAGAACATCTCAGGGGGTTCACTTTGGGCATTATCTCTGCTCAGTCAGACAGGTTCAGTTGGGCTTTCAAGTCATTCAGGCCAAGCAGAGTAAGAGGAGAAGGGAGATGTATCAATCCCAGCTCCTGGTAGCTTTAGGCATGGAAAGATCAGTGTTCCCACAGCAAGGAATAGCCCTTATGTCTGGAGCCAACCTTGAGTGCTGCCACAGCACATGACATCACAATGTCAGTGGTGACAGGGAATGTGGTGTGTCAAGTGGTGGCCCTGGTGGCCCAGGCCCTTCAGTCAGATGCCCCACACACTTGGCAGGTGCCTGTCAGGTGTTGTTCTCCTTACCTGTATTTGCTGCCACACAGTGCCTTTATTACAGCTGGTTGTAAATGGGCTGTATTGCAACACAATTTATATCACACAACTGCCTGAGCCCCTTGGACATGGTGGGCTGCTGGTTTAGAAATAAGCTGATAACACAGTTGTGGCAACACTACTTGCAGAGTCACAAAAAACCATCCAGCACCAGCAGAAAATGTTTATAGGTTAGTTTATCTCTGTACTCAATATAGATAACACTTCTGAAAAAAAAAAATCTATGCTCTGGAAACAGCAGATAGGGTGAAGTTAAGCACAATCTAGGGGATCATGAGACTTGGTGCTCTCTGGCACTGATAGCTCAGAGTTCATCTTGAAATAGTGCCATTAAATACAGATGAGAGAGTGGCACAGGACAGTCCAGCCCCAGAGGTGGGAATTGAGCCAGTGAGGGATGAGGGAAAGAGGCAGAAAGAAGCACACAGACACCATTGGCATGGAAGTATTAATCCTCAAATTTAGAACACCAAACAAGGGCTAGTGATTGACAATGTCATGACAACTATGGGCTTGTTGTCTCTGCAATCCAGAGTTTTCACAAGCCAAGTAAACATGCACGAACACACGAGGGATGTGGAAGGGTTAAACACTGGGAGAGAGGAAAGGTCTGTACCAGTCAGATGACAGTGCAAACTCACACCTTCCAAAATGTATTGTGTGTCAGAACGAATATAATTTCCTGCTGTTCAGAGGCAGCTTCTCTGGTTCACTGACCTTCCTTTTCTTCTCGGGTCCTGTTACCTCTTCCTGGCTAAAGGCAAGGTTCAGGAGGTTTATCTGCAAGAACCATCAGAAACAGAGATCATTCTCACAGAGCAGGCTCCTGCTACATGAGTCAAAAAGTGCAGCTTCCAAAACTGCCATGTGTGTGCCTGGATACTCTTGGCTTGGCTCAGCGTGATCCTGTTCTCCAGAAAAACAATTAGGCAAGGACTCAAAAGTGGAGTACTGGATGGAACTGGTGTGACTGTAAGAGTTGTGTAAGCAACAGGTTCGGCTTCAGGGACAGAGAATGGGTCTGGTGGCACAGGAGCAGCACCCACCTTCCCCCTGCCAACAGAAACAGCAGGAGCAAGAAGACCTTTAAGGAATATAATAGCTGATAGGGCACTGGTTTTTCCACTAACTTCAGGGAATCAGAACACATGGAAAAGAAGGGGGCACTTATGGCAAATTTGTGGTCACATCCTGTAAGGAGAAGACACACAGTCCCTCTGTTTGTACATCAGTGAATTCAGCACAAGCTGGTCAATCTCAGACTTCAAAATTACCTGTGAGTCTGTGACAAATAACTAAGACAAGCAAGCTTTTTTGAAGAAGGCTTAACTTCCCTCTAGAAAGACACAAACCTCCCCCAAAAATCTTCAAGCCTACAAACCAAGAAGCTAAAAAACATAGATAAATCTACGTGAGAATATAAATGAGTCAATGGAACAGGCACTTCAGACAGACCACAGGGAGATGGACAGGCAGAACGACAGCTGAACTGTTGGCTGTGCCAGGGGACAAACTCACTTATCCTCCTTATCATGTAACATATTTGCATTTTTACAATAATAATCTGGAGCTGCAGAGAGCAACGTATGTTGTCGCCCACCCAGAAGGGACAGAGCACAGTCTGGCAATGTGACCTCTCCCTGGAGCTGAGTTGAAGGGACACACCACAGCATAGAGCTTCGCCTCCAAAACAAAGTTCATTTGGATGACAGGGAGGTGAGTGGAGAGGGAAAGGAGTGCTGACCAAATTCCTGCTCCCAAACAGGAGTGCCTTCCTGCAGAGTCACTGCAAAGCACAAACAATCCTGAGGCTGAAGCAGGGTGAGCACAAGGAGTTAATAAAGAGCTGTTCCAGGAGGCATCGTGGGGATGAGCACAAGGTCTCCAGATTACAAGATGTGGTCATCATAGAATTCCCCACTCACCTCACCAGGGCCTGCTTTCCCTCTGACCTTGGTCTGAGGCTTCGGCAATCTCTGCATAGCAATGGGCTTTCTAATGCTCTGATTAGGGATTAACAGCAAAACACTTTCCAACAACCTCACTTCGCCTCTCTATCCTGCTTCAAATTGTTTTTCTTCCCCTCTTCCCTCCTCTTCATTATGAGCAACACAATGTATTGCTTAATGCAAAAAGTACAATTTCCTTTCCCTAAAAACAGAGAAAACAAGAACGCCAAAGTGGGCTGGGCATCCCTCCCCCTGCAGGCTCAGGCTGACAGAGCTCCCAAGGCTGCCCAAGGCGTGTTGGCTGAGGACAGGGTGACAAGTGGGTCTGTGTTGCAGCTCCTGACCTGACATCCAGCTGCTCCAAAGCGCATTTTAGGCATCTACTTACTTGCCTCTCCCTGGCATTGTTTTAACCTGTCTGCTTCTTTTTTTTGAAGTAAAGGGCCCAGAGGAGGAAATGCTGCATCCAAGCCCTCAGCAGTGCTAACACAGCTGCAGGGTTTGTCCCCTGTCCTGCTGGCCACACAACAAAGCAAGGTGATGATTCCCAGTCTCCCAGCCCCAGTCACCTGGGTGAGGCAGCTTTCCTTCTATTTTAGCCTAAACAGCATCAGCAAGAGCTGGTGCTTTTATTTCCTCTGTTGAGGAACAGATCTTTCCCTGTCCAGACAGCTACTCAGTGAAGATTTTACCCCTTTGCTATTCCTCCTGAATTTTCTGCAGGGATGGGATACTTTTGAGGTGGAGAAATAGCCACGAGCAGCTGCTCACACTCCAACTCTCCCCAGTTTTCCTGCCCTTTACCACAGGCAGCACGAGCACATCCCAGGAACCTGTGAAGAGGATTGAAAACATCCATGGAAGCCATGGAGTGCTCTGGACTAGCACTGTTCATCTATTGAGTGAATCAGATGTCAACAGTGAGAGGTATTTCACACAGACATGTCCTGGCCTGTCCCTGCCCAGCTACAAGTTCATGTAGGAACTGGGAGCCAGAAACAGACCCCAAGTCCAACTTCAGCTCCCATCCTTAACCAAACACTCCAGCTTCTTCCCCAGGAATGTCACTCTAAAAGGGATTAAGTCAGATCCTATGTATGTTTATTTGACTTGAATCAGAGAGTAAACATCTTCAACGGTGTGGTGAGAAGCAGGAAATCCCTCCCATTGATTAAACATGCAATCAAAGCCTCCAGAAGTTGATTAATTCTAATTTTTCCCATGCACTGGGATGCTTGACTTGAGTAACCGATGGCAGAGCTTGTGCCGTGTGAATGTTGCTTCTCCTCTTACCCAACCCCAGCTCCAGGGTGCCATAAAAGCAGGTAGGACAAAGTGCAGGCCCTCACCCTGCAAAGGGACCCTGCTGACAGGTGGGACAAGTCCAGATCAAGTAGCAAAGGCAGGAACAGATCCATGACCTCCTGACTCAGTTCAGGGTCTGGGTCATCCCACAGTGAGTTTGAATCTCCTGTTTTACTGCACTGAACTACGTGTAAGAAAGTAATACTTTGTGGCAGGAATTTTCCTGTAGAACTACAGCAAACTTGTGAATCACACAAGTGTTACTAATTTCTGGCATAAAACTCACAGGACAGCTGCGCGTTGTCTGGAGCAGATATCAGGCTAAAAATAGATTAGACTTAGATTAAAGCCTTCCCAAGGCAGACTGGTGGACCAAACAGCATGAGCAGACCACAGCCACACTGCTATTCTTAGATAGACACAATCAGGACCCAGTTCTGTGCTCTGCAATTTGCAATCCCCAGTGTCCCCAAGTATTCCGGCTGAAAATTCCCAGCATAAATTGAGGCAAATTTACGGCTCTCCTGACGTGTTTTTTGCTTCCCAAGGCATCCTTAAGCAGAGCAGCTAAAATTGCACCAGAGCATTCGGCTGTGTCCCTCTTTGTCCCTGGCCTGCCCCATGCTGAGGTTTGGCACTTGGCAAATTTTCTGCCCTCAGAAGAGTTCCTTTTGTCTGGGACATGGAGGGTTTTGTTTGGTACCTTGTAACTACCCTGACAAGTTCAGAAGCACATTCATGTCAAAAGAAGTGCAGTTCCATCGAGCAAGCTGGAAGAATAAGGGCTGACATACAAGATTTAACTGCAGAAATAAGGCAGAGCAACCTCAGGTGTGAGGGCAACACAGTTTGTGCTGGGGACTCTCATCATGATCAGAGTGTCCCTGTGATTTCAGCTACAGCTACCACTGACTCAACAGCACTGCAAACTCCTGCCACTTCCAAAAATCAGGCCAGTGACTCTTTCAATCAGTCCTGTAAGACCTGAGGTGTGGGCTGGTAAGGGCAGTAATTCCCACCTGCTCATTGACAGCTGGCTGCTCCTTGCTCCCCAAGCAGAGGGAAAATCAAGGTTCACAGGACACATCATGGTGTCAGTGAAAGGATGAGAGGAGATGGACACAAACTGAAACACAGAATCATGGAATCACAGAATGCTTTGGGCTGGAAGGGACCTTAAAGCTCTATTCATCCCACTCCCCTGCCATGCGTAGGGACACCTTCCACTAAAACACATTGCTCCAAGCCCTGTCCAACCTGCCCTTGGACACTTCCAGGGAAATACAAGAAATTCCATTTAAACATAAGAAAAAACTTTTAATTTTTTTACTGTGAGGGCAACCAAAGACTGGCCCAACTTGTCCAAGGATGCTGTGAAGTCTCCATCCTTGGAGATGTTCACCACCTGAGTGGAGGAGGTCCTGAGGCCCCTGTGCCCCTCCCGTGCTTTGGGCAGGTTGGTTGGACACCCTGATCTCCAGCTGCCCCTCCTGGCCCCGCTGGCTCTGCAGAGGTGGCTCCGTGGGCTCAGCACTGAGCGCCCATCAGGTTCCAGGAACGTGGTCACACTGACATCAGTGGAATTAATCCTGATGTTCATCTGTACGTGTGGGGGATGCTCACTCTGCTTAGCAGGAAAGCCAACTGACGCAGGTGGACCTCACTGTGGTGCTGCTGTGGAAACTTCCCACGTTTTTGTGCCCAGGAAGCCACACCAACACATCAGTGACTCCTATCAGTCCTCTCCTTCTTCCTCAGCTCGCTGTTAAACCTTTGCCATTCAGCTCCATCTCTTCATCTCACGGCCCGCTCTGCACCTCGTGTGTCTTGTAGCTTTTAAAGGACTAATGAACAGACTTTTCCAGAGTAAAAAAGCTACAAAAATAGCTGTTGAAAACCAGAATTATCACTCTCTCCTGTTGATCTTTTCCAGGGCCCTCAATCACACTGTACACTTCCATGACGGACACTCTGACTGTTGGATCACCATCCAATCCAGAAGCCTTCCCCTCTATGACTCCAGCACTGCAGCCAAGGAGGAGCAAGGCAATGGACACTCCTCCTGCCTACTAGGCTGCTACCCAACAGTCCTTCATGGGATATTAGATCTGTCCAACCTTAATTTATGTGCATTTCTCCTGAGGGTCTGGTTGCTGCACGCACAGTATGAATACATGGAATGGCAGCCAGCACGGAAGCACCACGTCTTCCCATGGATGTCACTGTGGGAGCTGCCAGGGAATCTGAGGGCACAAGGGTTAAATCTCCCCGGATCTGTGGCTGTTGGGCCTCACCTCTGCATGAAGAGATCACTAGGAAACTGTTTCCTGTGCACTAAACAGGGATAACTCATGGAAGGGATGAATGGCCCCAAGACACAGCTAAGGATCTGATGTGAACTGAGAGGAGCCAGGAATTTCCTGACCTCCCTGTCTCACTCCTCCCAGAATGGCCTGAGCTCACAGGAAGCAGAGGCAAGATCATCTCTGAATCTTTGTCTCTTCGTTGCTTGGGTCTGTGTAGCTTCAGCTGGTTTGGAGGAGAAAATGTTCTGTGAACTTCTCATCAGATATAACTCTTGATAGACAGTTAGAGATAAAGCTTTTTTTAAAGTTTTCTGCAACAGTTCAAGATAATGACATTGCCACAGAAAAATGCTTTGCTATTACTCTGCACATGGCAGGTTTCACCCTTCAACTGCCTTCTGTCATGGCACTTTTAGACATGCTCTGCCTGGGAAAAATCAGACAACAAAGGTCTTGATCTCCAAGTTGTTATTCTGCAATTGAACGCACTTGTGCTGACCTTCACTTCCAGCCAGAAGCTGTATAGGACACAGCAGGTCAGCAAGGAATCATGTAATAGGTTGGGTGGGAAGGCACCTTAAAGCCCGTTTCATTCCACCCCCTGCCATGGGCAGGGACACCTTCCACTATCCCAGGTTGCTCCAAGCCCCATCCAACCTGGCCTTGGACACTCCCAGGGATGGGGCAGCCACAGCTTCTCTGCCCAACCTGTGCCAGGGCCTGCCCACCCTCACAGCCAACAATTCCTTCCCAATATCCCATCTATCCCTGCCTTCTGGCAGTGGAATCCATTCCCCCTGTCCTGTCTCTCCAAGCCCTTGTCCCAGGTCCCTCTCCAGCTCTCCTGGAGCCCCTTTAGGCACTGGAAGGGGCTCTCAGGTCTCCATCAGGGCACTAACAGGACACTGATTCCTGGCAAACACAACATGTTTTCCTGTGTCATCCATGACAGTCTTTTTCCACACTGACTTCCATCAGTGCTACAAGTCCCTTGGAGAAAGAGGACATGGCCAGGTAGCCAAGGAGCAGCAGCTGCAGGCCAGACAGACTGTACAGTGAGGGCTAAATCAGCTCTGATTCACAGCCTTTAGGTATGAATGTCCCCAGACACCTCCCTGCAGACAGCTCCTGTTAGCAGAGCCGACCCACATGGCAGGAGCACAGCTACACAGGCAGTGAATCCCAGAGCACAGGCCCGGAGCTATCACTGATCCCAACTGCTCTGTCCACACAATGCCAAGTGTCAGCACGTTCCTCATGTCCACAGCAGTCTGTAACCACAGCAGTATAGCAGCAGGAGCAGTGTCTGGTGGCAGATGATGAAGGCAGAAACTTGGGAGGCAGAGCTGCCTTGTGCTGTGCTGATCCAGCCCCACCATTCCCACTCCGGCGCAGGGCGATCCAGGGCTCTCTGCTCGGCTGCCTCACTGTGCTCCGAGACTGTGCTCCAAGGACCACCCCAGAACTGCAGCCCACAGCTTCCTGAGGGGAGATAAAAGCCTGCAGAGGCGTTCACATGGTCAAATTTTACTCATCTTCTAGTTCTGTTTCATTCCAAACTCATTCCACTGCAACATGTTTGCTTACACGCAGACATAGCTGACCAAAATCAATTTTCAGGACAAGAACATGAAAGGATTCACAAGAGGATAAATGAGTTTGCTGAAGAACTCAAAAGGTTATCCCAAGTCAGTGCAGGACCTCACTCTTGTAAGCAGATTTCTGTAAGTTAAACCAATGGGCAACAATTCCCTATTTTCCCCAACCCTTCCCAACTCCTAGAATTCCAGTGAAAAATAGGAAGATGCACAAAGACAGCACAGGGGGACAGCCTTGGCTGATGCAATCACTCCCGAGGCTAGCAGAGGTGGGCTAATTTACATGCTGGTGTCTAACCCTGGATGATTAAGTACAGAGATGCTCTGCTGGAAAAGGGCAATCTCTCATTTGATCCCAAGGATCATCAATCATGAGATTGCAGATAACAAGCCAAGTACATGGAAATTCCTCCCCAGCTTGCAAAGCCCTGTCAGAGACTCTCTGTGGCCATTCCTAAAGCCCAGTTCCAGTTCTCACTGGCCAGGAAGAGCTGCTTCTCTTTTGGCAGTTCTGCATCCTTTGCCTCTCCCATGTCGATTAGATAAAAATAAGCCTTTAATACTTTCATTCCTGGTTTTCCTGAAGAGCTATTGGTCAGGAAGATAATGACCAATCAACTCAATTCCAACAGCACAGTTTTTATTTTTGGTAACCAAGGAATCAGGAGGATTCACTCCAGATGAAGGGCAGAAATGTGCTCACCCACATTTCCAGAAGCAACTTGTGACTGTGGGTAACAGTTTCAAACCCAGAACTTCTTGAAGATCAAATCCTTGTGCAGACAGCAATTTCTGGGACATTTCAAATTGTTTTGGTTAGTTTAAAAAATTTTGGCTTTCACACCCCAACCAAACAGCTGGAAAACACTATTAATAGTGTCTGGATAGCAACAAGGTGTTCAGACTCACACCCCAACAGGTCTGTTCAACCCACCCTACCTGTTCTTGACCCTGTCAGATAATACCTAACTCAGACTTCACATCCACCCAGGCTTCTCCTCATTTTTTAAGACAAACTTCACTCACCAACTTGGCTTCCTGATTCAAGTGGAATACACAATGGTCATTTGTTTTAACCACTTCCTTCAGAAAAGAAGGGAAAGTCCCTCTCATATGGAAAAGAGTGTCAAATTTTTATTAGCACAGGTTTTACAGTGATGATTCGAACTACTGCCCTGACTTTGTTTTTCCCTAAACCAAGTGAAATATTAGCCAGCTTCTAAGTAATGAGGTTTTAAAAATAGTATCAAAGAATGCATTAAGAAAACCCTCTCCCACACAGAATCTACCAGGCAGAGGGCTTGGGATTATTTTTTTTAGCCTTTGGAAGTATATGATGGAAGTGATTCTTCCATTTTTTCAGTAACTAATGCTGTTTCCACCACCTTCAGACACTCTCACTTCTGCTACTGAATTCTAATGAAATGCACATGCTGAGAAAGAGAGAGAGAGAGAGAGAGAGGGAGGGAGAGAGAGAGAGAGAGAGAAGTCTGGTTCTCTGCTTATTATCGTGACAGCCCCAAAAGAAGGTCAGAGCATGAATCAGTGGGGCAACCATGAGTTACAAACAAAAAGGGCTCCTGTTTTCACACAGACGACAGAATCAACAATGATCAGAAGGAAACTGGAGGATGTGACATGAAAAAAAAATGTGGTTAAAGTTTGAAAAATAGCAGCCTAGGCACAGAAGTTCATTTCTAAGATCCAGAGTCAAGGCAAATACCTCGCAGATGCCTTTAGAATGACACGGTGAGCTGCAGTCTGCAGTTGCTGTCTGGGTTAGACTCCCCAGGATTCTTTTCAACAGAGGCGGGGAAAATTTTAGTAGCAATTTCCTACTCTCATTAACTTACCCTGTAAAGATGCAGTTTCTGACCATTCAGGCTCACATGACTCTCAGCTAATTTGAATGGGAGGAGTATTAAGTGGCAAGGCTGGTGATTTTCAGAGATTTGCCCGGTCACTGAGAAAACCTCTGCACATGAATCCAGTCTGATTGTGACTCAGGGTTCGGCCTGGGCAGCCTTCAGGGTGGGATTAACTTCACATCACTTCACTTATCTAAGATGACATATCTGGTCTACCCTAGTTCTTTGGGTTCCCCCAACAACCACCAAAAGAGAGATCAGTACCTGCAGGGGATAATTCTTCCCATCCCAGAGAGGTAGCCAAAAAGGGATAGGATATATAAGTACCTGTGGCTCCCATGTAAAGACATTCTGGAAGCAAGAGAAGGGAGGTAAAGACCATGTTAGGCAACAAACACATTCTTCAGACCTAAAATAGGGTGGTGATTTCAGACCCTTCCCCCAAAACCACACACAGGTAAACCAGCGTGGCTGGGACAGCGACAGGTTTAGTCTGTGTGTGGAACTCACAGGTGCCAACTCCAGAGAACAGAACTGGATTTATGAAATAAGCTGCTTGATCATGGAAAGCTTCTTCCCAAATGCTTCCAGTTCACGCTTTTATTCCTCTGCCCCAATACTCTGTAGCCTCTCTGTATTGTGGTCCTGCACAATAAATCCTCTAATGTTAGTGAATCTTGTGCCATCCCTGATGACACACTGATCTGATCCCTGGCAGTGAATTCCACTGTGCCTGGTGGATCTTAGAGCTTCTGAAGTTTCCTCACCTGCTGGGATGCCCTCGAGCAAGGCATCCTGCCTGTTTCCTCTACTCCTGCCTTCTTCTTTCTACCTGCAATCCAAACAGCAAAGCAAAATTAGCTTCAAAGTGTTTAACTGAAAAAAACCCAACCCAGATGCCTGTCTAAAGCACTGGGGCAAAATCCCATGGAACAGTGTACCCTCTGCTCCCAGGCACTGTGGCACTGCCAGGGTACTCCTGGAGAGGTGGCAGAATTCAGTGTCTTCTGAACGTGCACCACATCAACGTGCAGCAGCTCCATCAATTAGACTTAAACGCTATTTTAACCTGGTTTCTAAGAAAACAAAGCTTATGTCTGCATAAGCTCTAAGTGTGAGGGGTGGGGGAAAGGAGGGGAAATCTTCCCTGGGTACTAATTATTAACCTTTTAGACAGTTTCATCAAAATTTGAGGGGATCTCCAAAGTCTCCCACTTTCACGAGAACAGGCAACTGGTCAGAGGAGGAGGATCCTGTGAATATCCCCAGAGGGACAAAAGTGGCAGGATGAGTTCACTCCTTATGAGTCGTCGAAGAATTTGCAGGAGAAAGACGTGCAAAGGTGACCTCACAGGCAGAGAAGCTGCTCTGTCCCGCTGCCCAGCGATCCCAGGAATGCTATTTACCATTTTGTCACTAGATGGTATTGTTCCACAGGCTATATCCCAGAGCCTCAAAGGTCACACACAGCGTGGTGTATCAGAGGCTGGGATGCTCGAAGGGAGAGAAAAGGCTTTTCTTTCAGGTATTTTCATGGATGTTTTCATACATGGAAGTTATTAAAAATCAAACTGTAACAGCTAAAGGAAAAGAGCTTTGGTGAACGTGGAGATAACACAGTTTTGATGATCTGGGCATTTCCTCTGTATCTGAAAGAAACCGCTGAGATAAAGAAGTGGAAAGATACTTATACAAAATTAAATTTCTGTTAAGAAACCAAGCACATAGAAACCTTTCAGTGCAGTTCAGTCTGATCTGACAGAAAATTCAAACAGCTTAGCAAATTCTCTTTATCCATTTCAATGTGAGTGAGAAAACCTAAATATTATACTGGAATATGGTCAGGAGCAGAAGCTCCTGAAATTTTGAAACTGGACATTTACCTGTATCTTGAAGGCAAAAAGAAGATGCTTCAGTTTTCCTGCCTGGATAGGTGTCCTTTTGGTTCCCTTCATGATCACTTGAATCTTTGCTGACAGAGAGAGGGTGATTCTGTAAAGTAAATGATGTTTTGTCTTAACAGCATAACCTAAAAAAATATGCCCAGGTGGTAAATCCACAAACTCAAAAAAATGATCCTTCTAAGGAGGGTTTTGCTAAATAACCTCCATTCCTCCAGTGAGAAGCAAACAGAGCTATTTCTGTACCTTGGTGCCCCCCTCCTCTTCCTCCTCCTCGCAGTCTAACCCTTGGTGGGAGATCTTGGTAGGGCCGTTCTTCTGGATGAGCTTGCTGTGAACCTTCCTGATCCTTTTCTTCTCAGTTATCACTCTCACTTTCAGGAGGTGGAAATCAGTGGAGACTGACCCCACTCTCAGGCTGACAGGTTCCCCAGCAAACACGAGGTCACCAGGGCTGGAATCTTCCTTAAAGCCGGGGGGTTGGTAGTCCTGGGGAGTGACTGCACAGGGAGAGGGAACCCAAGGGAGTCAGAGAAACTGAGTTCCATCTCTCCTCAATCTGATTCAGAAAGAAAAAGTGTGAACCAGCCTCGAGTAACATCAACTACGGAAAATATTCCAGGTGGGTTTTTTTCAGTAGGAAGGGAGAGAATGCAAAGGGGAAAACAAGCTGAGCAAATGGTATTGGGGACCCTAAGGAAAGAATGACTTTAGGATGTTGAGATACCATTAAAGTGCTCGACTTCTGGAGCAGAACCTGACAGTGTAGGCAGGTTTAAAAAATACACCAAACCAAAAAACACCCCAGGGAAGAAGGATGTCTTCCTTTCACACTGCATGGCTGTACTTCTCACATGGACACCTTTCCTAAAAAGCATCCACTATCCCTGTGCATCAGAAAGATGTACTGTGTTACACCATTTCTCACTGTTATCAGCCAACAGCTCATACCATCTCACCTCTCTATGCTTAAATTACTTTACAGGGCTCATTTATGACAGAAACTGATGGAAAGGGAATTTCTCCCCACCTACCATCGTTGTAGTAGAGGAGTTTCATGGTGAGGGTGACGTCATTGGGCAGTGGCCCGAGGTTCTGCATGAGCAGGTAGAGCCTCCGGAGCAGGAGCCTGCTGGCCTGTTTGATGTCCTCGCTGCGCGGCCCACTCACAAACTCGCTGTGGTTCCTGCAGTCCGAAGAAGAATAACAGATTTGTTATCCTCAGTCATGAATATTCACGATCTAATTACACATACAGAGCACCCACTGACTCGTCTGAAACCACCAGTGACAAAGCTACAATGTCTTTATGTCATTTCCAGATAAACAGGGAAGTGAAACGGGCTCCAGGGATGGGGTGGCATCGCAGAACACACGATTGGGACTGAAAGGCTTGGCATTTACATTTGAACAGACTTTGGAGCTTGGGCAACAGACCCCATTATACAAATGCCATGACTCACTTGTTTGAACATGACTAAATTGGATCAAAGGCCTATAAAACAAGTGCCTTTCACCTAAGCAATTTCAGGAATGAGAGGAATGAGCTGAGAATCCCACCTAAAGCCGATTCATCACAGGAACTATTTTCAAGTCCATTTTGCAGTTTGAAGAGAAGCAAATTGCATGTTCTCCCTCAATTCTATGGAAGAAAAACGAGCTCAGAAGCACATTTTTCAGCAGTGACAAAGGGGCATTCCTCTCACCTCCTTCACCCATCCAAATGTCAGCTGGCTGGGCTAAGCCAGCAGTCTAGACTGAAACCCACGGGTGACACGAGTGGGATGAATTGTGCTCTGGAGGAGTTTGTTTCCCTTGACTACAGAGGTAGATGGGATGAGCCAGCCAACCTTAGACAGACCAGATGAATCACTGTGTGAC
This sequence comes from Hafferia zeledoni, assembly GCA_035583235.1. Lineage (NCBI taxonomy): Eukaryota > Metazoa > Chordata > Aves > Passeriformes > Thamnophilidae > Hafferia > Hafferia zeledoni. Next base: position 1,228,148 of record JAWWEV010000037.1, read on the forward strand.
TAAGGGACCTGAACTTCCCTAACTTCCAATGAGAAGGGGCCATAAAAAAAGGTGGTTCCTTCATTGTCTTTGGAAGACCCCTGACATGGGTGGATGGTCCCATACACAGGCACTCCAAACTGCTTCCAAAGCAGTGAGTGACCCAGGAGAGCAGGGCTGAATCTGACTGAACGACAGAAAAGAACAGCTTCATTGAGACAGATTCTCCCTTGCAGGTGAAGCTTCTTGGATCAGCATGAAAATGGAGTGGTTGTAGAATAGCTTGACTTCCCAGAGCATGGAAACACAGGATCAGTTAGGTTGGAAAAGACCTCTAACACCATCAAGTCAAACTGCTGGCAGTTGCAGGGTATGGTTTGGTAGACTCCCAAGTGCCAACAGCAAAACTCTGTGGTATGAGATGTGCACTGTGGTCTTAGATTAAATCATGTATGTTCAGAAACACAGAGCAAGTGAGAGGAAAACGCTGGCAGTGCCCAAGGTAGAATATCCATCACCTTCACAAGCTGTGGGATTAGCAGATCATAAATGGCAAGGGGAAAGATCATCAGAAAAAAAGAAATGAGACTTCCATAGGAATTAACAGGTCAAGGACTGATTCAATATGGGAATAACACTGTGAATTTGATGTAGGAATCTGTCAAAGAGCAGAAGATAAGGAACTGAACCTCAGAAGGACTGGGATGCAGGGCCTCCAAAATCCACCTAAATTAAGACCATTTTCCCTTATCTCTTGGATGTGATGATGCAAATCCACAAAACATCTTTCCTGGAATGAATAACTCCGAGTTTGCACATGACAACAACCACTGCAGGTGTAACAAGCAGCATTATCAGCCAAGGGAGCTGATAGCAAAGATGACACGATCCCCTGGTCCATGCCAGAACGCTGGATTAGGAGTGCAGGGACATGCACAAGCCTGTCAGAGCACTGCCAGTCCCTGAGGAAACTCAGCACAGCCCAGGAATCCAGTGCACGCACAACACAACACCAAGACTGCTTGGCCTCTCCCTGGCCAGCACGATGGACTCTGGGGATGCCCAGCTCCATTTGGGGTGTCCTTATCTCCAGGAACTAATGAGTAAGGCTGATTAAAACCCCTGAGAACTCAAGGGCCATCTATTATCTTTCAAATCCCAAACCTCTTCCTCTCAGTGTAGTGAGGACAACAGACAGCAGCTTCGGGACAGAAACAGAGGGCAGAGCCAACAGGACACTCCAGACTCAGATAATTCAGATTCTGCCAAGAGAAGATCATTTTGCCTTATACTAGAGATTATTTCGATGTGTTTTGAGAAAAGAGCAGCTAAAGGCACACTTCAGGAGTGCTGTGGAGGAGCTTGCTGAGGAGCACCCCAGACAGTAGCAGAGCCCTGCTGCTGTACAGGCAGGTTCCAAGGCCCAAGGGTTTCACCAATGGTAACTGCAGAACAAACTGAAAACAGATTAATTAATTCTTGTTTTTTTGCTTTGGTTGCAGCCAATGACCTTTGATAGTATTTATTTGAAACTCCACAGGATTGTGGCCTACTAAACACAGCTTTAAATATCTAACAGAGAGTGCCAAAAGGGGGCAAAAAGCTGCTGCTTCCTGCCACATGTTTTGCACCATCAGCTCAGGCATCATAAGTGAAAGTTCTCTCTGGTCACCCACGCAGGGCTGCTCAAGCAGAACATACAAATGCAAATGCCCAAGGGTAAAAACCCTGGGTGCAGGATCGTGGTGAGAGGGATCAAACCTGACCAAGCTTCATTTGAAGGCACGGGGCTGTGTGGTGGAAGTGGAAGAAGACTCGTTGTCAGTTGAGACAACAGCAAGCTCAACAACTGGCTGTTTCTGTCTCACTCCCATGATGAGGCACCACTTTACCAACTGTCCTTAGCTCAGCTCAGGTGTCCTCTGAGGGCCTCAGGGTGCTACAGAACATCTCTGCAACTCATCCTCCCAGCACTCCTGGAAGGGGAACATCCTCTGCTCTGAGGGTATTTACAGCTGCTCAGCAACTCAGACATGCCTGAACCACGGAATCACAGAGTGGTTTGGGTTGGGAAGAACCTTAAAGCCCCTCCAGTCCCACCCCCTGAAATGGGGGGACATCTCCCACCTGCCCAGGTTGCTCCAAGCCCCATCCAACCCGGCCTTGGACACTTCCAGGATGGGGAGTCCTCAACCTCTCTGGGCAACCAAAAAGTGCAGCTTCTTAATGGTTCAAACCCAGTTTTCAGAGCAACCCTGAGAAACCAACCCAAACCTTTACCTGCTGATGTCCATCTGCAGCACCTTCTTCTCATACTTGAATTTGAATTGATACAGTTCAGTCAATACCTAGAAAGGTAACAAGAGAGGAGAGAAGCAAAAACGGGTCACTGTGAGTAACAAGTGTAAGATGTGGCAGAGTCCTTTCACTCTCTTCCAGAGCACAGCATTAACTGAATGACAGGACGACCACTTTAACTCTATTAGTGCTTGCACAGTTCTTGCTTTGCATTTGGCAAATTATTTCTTAACAACCACATCTAACCCAGCATTGAAAGAATCACAACAAAATTACAAACTTCCTGCTTCCCCCTTCCACTTCCTCCGTGGGCCTCTCCCCAGCCTCAGTCTCTGGTGAGGCTCCAGGGCTGGCCAACCCTCCCTTGCTAAAGGAAAACTGGGAGCCTGCACGGGTGACCAGTGCCACAGGGAGGCTGGCTCAGTGCTCTGAATGGAGACAAAGGTCTGGAGAACTCTTCCCACAGGGAAATCAAACAATATTGCATGGAAAAAGTCACTGAATTTCACCGGTCTCAGAGTTTTTTTGAAGGAGATAAAAAAACAAGATGATTTTCCATTTAAAAGGATTAAAGAATAAAACAATTAGGAAGAACAGACAGCTTCCCCCCCAAGAGAAAAGATCTATTGTAGACCAATTCCATGCCTATAATTCACTTTTTCCGGAGACGATGAGGTTGATTAGAAGGAGCTCAGCTGCGTCCTTAAGTCTGAGTCTTCCTTACAAACCCCAGCCTTGGCACAACTAAACTCTTGCTCTGTCCCCAGATGCTGAGGTGCCACACAGCAGAACTGCAACCAGGCTGAGGCGCAAAGAGTCTGCAGCTGTTCTGTGACCTCCAGCATGGATGCAGACCCTCATCATGGATCATACCCTGCACCTGTATCCCCTAGAGAGATGTAACAGAACAGAAACATGACAGGGAACACCAAAAGGACAAGGACAGGCACTACAGAACACATCTGTCCAGGTCTGAAGGGATTCCTGACTTCTGTCCTACACCTCTCTGCATAACAATACATCTCTTTTCATCAGGGCTGTTACAAAGGTGGTTCGTAAATGAATCCATTTGAACTTCCCATTTTTTTCTTTTTGGGAAACTAAACCAAAAGTGCAACCATGGCCATTAGTTGCCTGCTGACAGCCCTGCCTGAGGCCCTGGGGGGCCCCCAGCCTGGTCCTGGTGTTTGATCCCAGTCCAGCTCAATGAGCTGGCGCTCTGGAGCGAAGGCACAGGGACACAGAGGGGTCACCGAGCAGCTGCCTCAGGGGAGAACTCAAGCCTTCGACTCCACTCTGAATGCAAATCTACTCACCCATGTCTTCAGTTGCCTCAGAGATTAATTAAGACTCTTTCTTACCTCTGGTTCCTTGGGATTGGTGTAAATCTGTTACAAGAAAGCACAGTGAGGGCATTCTCTCCAGGACAACTCGAACCAGTGACTAACAATGATATTTTCAGTTTACAGCAGAGACTGGACTATCTTTAGCATGGGATCAGAGAATGGAATTGCTGAGAAATAGCTTTCCTCTATCAGCAGGCAATACTTACCACTTCAAAGACAGGTAGAAGACACTCATGTGTGCAATTGTGGAGGAATGAAGTTAACTCCCATTCCAACCCTCACAGGCAGCTGTGGGGCCTGAGATTTAACTGCTCAGAAGATGCCCAGGGCAGATGCAGAGCAAAGCTCCTGGTGCCTTACAGAGGGCCAGGGCCAGTGGCTGCCCATGGAACCACCAGCGTGTGGCTCTTCCAGGGTCAGGTTAATAAGGACACTCTTGCAGGGGGAAATGGAGAGGACACAGCAGCTTCCATGATAGGAATCCATGGAAGTGTTTCTCAGGGTTTAAGGATGCATGTAAGGCCTCAGTCAGAAGTGTGACATGCTGAGAAAAACATTCCCACGCTGCCTTGAACTTCACATTTACTGTATTTAAGAAAAAACACGGCTCTATTAAAAATCATGCACATTTTGGCCTCTCCTTAAAAAAGGCACAAATGGTTTGACACAACCTTGACTCCATATCTCTTTCAGGCAGGGGAGGAGAAAGAAAACCACTTTGTATTCAGTTACTTACTGCAAGGACAGCCATGTGCAGCTGAAGAGGGAAAATCAAAACAAAACACACATTCAAAATCTAATTTTAGTGGGCAAGGAAAAGCAAGTCCTATCAAACCCTAACTGCCTACACAGGGCGAAGGAACAGATACACTCAACAAACAAGGAGTTAAAACCCGTTTTGCAGATTCTTCCCAGCACAGCATCAGCAACACCTAGTGGCCAGTTCGTCTGCGTTTACTTGCAGTTTCCCAAAAAACAATTCCACACTCAGCCTTCTCCCCTGGGACTCCCTTGAAACAAATCCCCAAAGGCTGTGCTGATGTAAAACTCTTCTACAAGAGCACCCAACCCTACTGAAGACTAATATTTGCTCTCTGCTATGAAACTCCTCCCGAGAGGTATTTAAGCTACAGTAAGGAAATGTACACGGGACTGCTCTTGAAAACAATCTTAAAATATGCAATTGAATACCTCAGTCTTTCCTTAATCCTTGTCAAAGAACAGTTAATTTATGTCTCTTATAAATAGCAAAGGAACTCCTAGCGCTGTCAGCAAGCACTACTGTGTTCACAACATTGTGAATTATCTTGTGCACAGTGACAGTTGTACTGAGGTCTGAGAGCCCATCAGATCATCAGTGCCACAACCAGCACTCCATCTGATCTGCAGGAGCTGGGCTGATGGGCAGTGCTGACAGAGATGGCACTAGCTGGGGCTTCTTCCTGTGCAGAGCAGTTTTTGTGTGATAATCAGCAAGGAATATGATTATTTGCTGGCTGGTTTTGTCCTGGAATCAGTTACACATCTTACACAATGAATTACTTTCCCAAAAAGAAGTTATGAACTGAGCCCAAGAGAAAAGCCAGGAGGATTAGGGAAGATGAGAAGAGGAGCAAAGGAGATGAAGGAAAGCAGAAGCACAGAACCTCTCTCAAGGCAACAGACCTCAGCTCTGCCTGGCAGTGCCTCTATCAGACATTGGAGAATACCAATGTAAAGCACAGAACTAAGGGAAATCCATTGCAGGCTGAAAATTAGTTCCCACACCATGGACAGACGAGCCCAGAAAGCAACAGTGGCTCAAGGCATAAAATCCCAAACTTCATAGTCAGGGCAGGGTCTCCCCCTGTCCCATGGCCATAAAGGTGTGTTGTGTGCATGACAGATTGTAACAGAAATAATAGCAGGAATGGAAAGATAGTTTTGTCCATACTTTATGAAGAAACAGGAAACTCCATTAAAAAATGTGAAAAAAAAAAACTTACATACTGCTTGTCCAAAGCATCAAAACAACCTTGAATCCTGCCAGGGAAAAAACATGTTAATACTAACCAGCAATATTTATCTCCTGCTCTGTAAACACACACTCATTAGATACAGGTTAAAGGGCATTTTTTCTGGAATTAGGACAACACAACTAACAACATTTGGGGCTTGTACAGTCCTTTTCAGGTCAGTCCTAAAGGCAGTGTCCTCCCTTCTGCATCTGTGCATTGTTTATACTTCTGGGGCATTATCCTGTCAGCCCAGAGCCCACTTGAATCCCGACAAAGACAAGGACTGGAGGCCAAAGGCTGGCTCTGAGTGGCTCCCTGCTCAGTCCTCTGTTCCAGCTCCCAGCCAGAGTTCTGATGGCTCTTTTCCCCTCAGCCTTGTACAGAGCTCAGCTGAATCTGAACATGTCTGGTCTTGTAAATCTTTGTTATCTGATGCATAGTTTACAGTAATGGATTTTCTCAAAGCAGTAAATATTATTTGAAGCAGCAATGGCCAGATATTTACTGTTGGACTCAAAGGATGTGCAGGGAGGTATCTCCATAGCACATCAAAGTCAGTTTTTCTGCTTGCTGGGAACGTGCCAACTCTGCAATACATCCTGAAGAAAAGCTGTGGGGTACTCAGGGAGATAAAATATTGCACACACTGAAAAACAAGCGCAAGAATCCCTATCAAAGTGAAACCAGAAAAGACTAAACAACAACAAAATCGATCTCATGACTGTCTTTACCCTCCCTCTGTACCTCCACTGCTGTGTGTGCTCTGGGGCCTGATCATGACCTCACTGCAGCCAACACTTCCACAGACCCTGAACTCACATGATGTGGCTCAGCTAATTCTGTCCTGCTTAGGCAGGCCCAGCACCCCCCGGGGCAGGGGGAGCTCCCCTGGCACTGGCAGTGCCACTAGGCACATGTTTGCCAGTTCAGGAAGAAGAAGAATGCAGGGGCAGATGTCTCCCTGCTCAGCACAATCTTGTCTTGGTTTCACTGTTACTCACTTACCACTTGACTATCTGCAATGATCCCACACAGCTTTGATCTTCTCGGAGAATTTTTAGACATAGGTCTGCAAAACCAGATTTAGCACATAGTTACAATCCTTATCACAGCTCTTGGGCAAACACTGAAACCAAGCCTGTCACCCTCCCTTTTTTGGATAAAATGCTTTATCTGGAGGTCCTTCCTGAGCGGAAATGTTGGGTTTCCACTGAGTCCCAGGTGGGCTGACACAAGTTTATTGCAGTGTTTGTAAATGTCACAGCTTTCCTCAGCTCTGAGGGCTGTCCCGGAAGAAGAGCTGGAGTTACAGCTTCATTTCAGAACACCAGCAGTTTCACCCTCTCCTCCACTCCATCCTATCCCACCATTCCCAAATAACACCTTCCCTTCTGCACCCACACTTCACCAACATCCATATTGGGTAAATGAGTGTGCTCAAAATAAACTACTTCTGTTAAGTTTTTCCACACAGCTCCTTCTGCCTGTGTTTCCAGGCATTCAAGATGGAAAATGTACTTTCAGTCTCACAAGAGATCCTCAATGTGAACCTCAAGAGCTCAAAATTCCAAAGGAAAATAAAACACACTGATCAGGGTTAATTTTTTTAAAAATTCTGATTTTTAAGTCACTCTCCCAAGACCTGACTCACAGGGCTGGTAATGCCAAGGAATGTGTATAAACCAAGAGAAATAGTGACAGAGAAGCCAGGAGCCCTGGGTTGTCTTCCATGCTCTCTGTCAGAAGCATTGTCTCCACCCAGACTCGAGAAGGAACTCCCTAACAAGCTGAACTCCCACGGCCAGCAACCAACACATAAAGCAGGTTATAGCTAAAATAGGGCGAGCAGAAGGAAGAATTCAGCATACAGTGGTACCATCTAAGTAGCGGGTTCCGTAGGAGCTCTCTGGGAACAGCCCTCTCATGTAGGTGATGCAGGACACGGAGATGGCCAGGAGCCTCTTCACCAGCACCGCCGACTGCTGCTCAGTGGCGATGGCCTCGGGGAACAGCACTGCGGCCTGCAGGGGAGGGCACGGCCAACATGCCGCCACTGCAGGGACTGTGTGTGCAAACAGCTCCCAGCAGGGGGAAAGAGGGTAACTTAGAAGTGTGATTTTAACATTTCTCTGGCCTTTCAGCTACACAGGAAAGAACCGTGCGTAGGGTGGGTGGGATTAAATGTTTTTACCACAGTGATCAACAGATCTGACATCATTATTCAGGTGCAGAATGCACTGCTTGGACATTGCCTCCCCTTTATCACATTCCCACCCCTTCCACTGCACCAAAGTCTGGCACTTACCAGACAATCACCCCTAAAAAAGTGCATGGTTGTAACTGTGGAATGACCCACGTGCCAGGGCTGGTGTGGCACTCACTGCTGTACCCAGGGCTGCTGCCACAGCTGTCTGGGGGCAATGACAGCAGCCCGAGGTGCCAGGGCTGGTGTGGCACTCACTGCTGTACCCAGGGCTGCTGCCACAGCTGTCTGGGGGCAATGACAGCAGCCC
>JAWWEV010000037.1:1236380-1252882 GCA_035583235.1 Hafferia zeledoni
GAGGTGCCAGGGCTGGTGTGGCACTCACTGCTGCACCCAGGGCTGCTGCCACAGCTGTCTGGGAGCAATGACAGCAGCCCAAGGTGCCAGCACTGCACACCCCCAGGTTTCAGAGCCATTTCAAGTCCAAGCTGTAAACAGCAGATGGCTGCACCTGGAGCAACTGTAAATATACACTGTGTGATGTCAACATGAACAATGTAGTGGACACTACACTAAATTTAGTTCTTTTATTAGTTTATTGCTGTTCTTCCTGCTAGTAAAGCTCAGTGCACACCTAATGAGCCTACATTTACTGACTCAAACCATGCAGAGCCCCACACTGCTTCTCACTGAACTGGAAATAATCCAACTAAGAAGAGTGCAGGCAGCAGAAAGTGTTTCCATCTCCCCAGGCACAGCCGTGCCAGGTCCCAAACTGAGGGCTAACATTGTCAGTACCATCACAATTTAAATTTTACCTTAGAGGACTTTTTCTTTTGCCTGAGTAGCTGCTGAGTAGCCATCCTGTATTTCAAAGACCTGCCTTCCACTTGTAACTAAACCCTGGAAAACAAGAAGATACGAGACACCTGAGGAACAGTTATTGCTATTTCTCACATTTCAAGAATAAGATTGTTCAGCTTTTTGAGGTCTGAAAGCAAATTGCCAGCCAGGACAGGTAGAGCAAAGCAAGCCAAGGATACTCCATGGCACTGAGTCTGCAGAGCATGAAAACTGCCTGTTCACTGGTAAACGATCAATAGTATTTGAAATTCAGGGCCACAACTGCACTTGGTGTCAGTCGGTGCCACTTCAAAATGCATTTCTCATATTCCAAACCACAAATGTTAATTCCTACAACCATTAAAACTGTGAAGGGGGAATGTGAAAGAGCTGGAGGTCTGCCAATAGTAGGTAATATTTCAGCAAGGGTAAGCAGGAAATGCACTAACATCAGTGTTGGCCGGAATAAAGGAATGATTCTTCTGGGACACCTTGAAAGGAGAAAAAAAAAGGGGGGAAAAAAAAAGGAGAGAAGTAGAGAAGTCCAAATTGTTTCAGTGAAAGCCTGTTAGACAAGCCTGGATTAAAGAGGAAAATATTCTTTTTACAAGAATGGGGAGCTGATTGATACAGGCAATAACATGGACACTCCACGTTTCACACTCGGGTGAGGTGCTTGATTTACCACCATCTGACACCCTGATTAAAACCTTCCATTAGCCGGAATTAACAAGGCACACGTTAACTGGCTTGAAAAATGACTCGCTGGGAGATCTGCACATCTCGTTAGGAATGGGAGATGTTAATGAAAGGAAACACCACAACAGGTCCCCAGAGCCCACAGTCAGTCGATATTCCCAGTAACAATTAAAATAATAGCACAAACACGGCGGGTTGATTTAAATCCTGACCTGTTACCGCCAGCACTGGGCTTTTATTAACTCAGCTGCTCCAACCCTGCTCTGCATTTGTACCTTTTGTGCTGCCTTTCCACGGAAGCCTCATTTCCATTTGTTGGCAGTCATGGAGATGTTTTGATTGGAACAAGGTGACAGCTTTTATGCTAAATTTAGCACCTCATTTAGTAATGAGGACAGATTATGGCTATAAAAGTATATTTAAACAAATACACAACTGCAACATTTTTAATGTGTTAAATATTTTAGCAAAGTCGCTTTTTTTACCCAAGCACTGTGAGCAGGACTGGAATGCAATCAAAGCAGACAAAGGCATTATAACAACTTGAGGTTATTAGGTAAATAAAGCTGATTTAGGTGAAACAAAGAGATAAGAAAACGTGTTTTCTAAACCACACCACACTTATATTGATTTATTGTGGAGGAAACATCACCTGGACTGAGATGGTCGCTCTGGCCTGGCTGTTCAGGTGCTGGACTGCAGGACTTCAGGTGCAGGACCTGGGCTGGAGGGGACAGGAGGGACCCTGGAACTCCAGTGCTCACCACCTGCAGCCACTTTGCCACCAAATGTCAAGAAATTAATATTAAACAGGGAAAAGCAAACCTCATCCCCGGGCACTCCTGCACCCCCTCAGCCCAGCCCTGCCCCTCCTGCTGTGGGACACGGGGGTCCTGCAGGGACAGCCGCCAAAAGCCCTGCAAGGCTCCAAAGATGGGATTAAAAGCCTTTCTTGTGTGGTTTCGGGGTGCTGAGTGGAAGCTCCGGGCTGGCTCCCCCCGGGGCCCGGCCCTGCCCCTCACACGGCGGCACCGGCAAACACCGTGAGGGGCCGGGAGTCCTGAGGGACCCTGAGGGACCCCTGAGGGACTGCTGAGGGACCCCGAGGGACTGAGGGACCCCCGAGGGACCCCTGAGACACCCCTGAGCCACTGAGAGGCCCCTGAGACACCCCTGAGCCACTGAGAGGCCCCTGAGACGGGGGGTGTATGTCCCCTCTGAGGGCCGGTGTCCCTCTGACGAGTGGGGGAAGTCCGAGGCAGAGAAGGGTCCCCTGAGGCACTTCGAGTGCCCCTGGGGCGTGGGAGGGTCCCTTGGGGGTCCCCTTGGGGCTCTGTGGGTCCCCCTGGGCCGCACCCGCACCTGCGCCAATCCCGCACCTGAGCCAATCCCGCACCTGCGCCAATCCCGCACCTGCGCTGCCCCGCGCGGCTCCGCGGGCTGGGCCGGGCTGGGCCGAGCCGGGGCGGGCGGGGCGAGACCTGCCCCTGTACATCTCCCTGCCCCTGCCCCTGCCCCTGTCCCTGTCATTGCCCCTCCCCCTGCCCCTCTCCCTGCCCCTCTCCCTGTCATTGTATCTGCCCCTGCCCCCGCCCCTCTCCCTGTCATTTCATTGTATCTGCCCCTGTCCCTGTCATTGTATCTGCCCCTGTCCTTGTCCTTCCCACCCTGTCCCAGGGCTTCGGGCAGGACAAGGTGACTCCAGGGAATAAACAGCAGCAGGGCCATGGCCGGGGCAATGCTGTGGCACCATACCTGTTTAAAATGGCTTTATGGTAAAATACTGGGTTTATTAGCAGCATATCACCCCAAAGGATGTGGAGGTTTTAAATCACTCAAACCCACACTCTTAGAATATTCTGCTACTTCTCTAGGGAAAGGGAGACTTAATATCATCCCAACTCAAAGGCACCGGGGACTCCATAAAAAGCAGATTATTTCACAACCCAGGCAAGGAGGATGAGTTCTCCATTTCCACACTATCTTACTTACAGAATAACCTGCCTAAACCAATTCTTCCCTTTTCCAGGCATTTTGCTATCCTTCAGATAAGGCAATGTATTTTCTCATTCTCATCTCTCCCCCATTATCATCCCAAGCAATTCAGGTGAGAACACTCTCCCCACTCCCTCTTCCCAGTTCCCCCAGCTCTGGGAATGTCTGTCTGCCCAGTTATGATGCTTTGCCCAGCCAGGAGGGGAGAACACTCTGTTTCCTGAGTACTTGTGTTTTTCTGGGCCATTTCCAAAGACCTTTTCCCTAGCTCAGTTGACAACAGCTGCTGGAAAGCTCCTCCCCGAGGAAGGGGAGGAGACAACTGATTTTTCAGGTACAACTTCACACCACTCAGCCAAGGCAGGATTGGTGCTGGTGCCGGGCAAGACAGGGCCTGCAGGTCAGAGCTGTTGTGTCACACACTCAGGGCTCTGCTGGATCATGTTTGCCCGTCGCCTGTCCTGGTGGAGATCCAGTGCCACCATCCAGCCCTGGCAGTCGGGTCACTTTCTGCCTCGCCGCCGGGACAGGTGCCAAAGGCTGAGTATTAAAGGAATCAACACGACAGCGGGGCAGGAGCAACAGGTCAGCACGCAGGAGAAACAAGGATTGGAAGACCTGGAAATGCCCCTTGCAAGGAGACAAACAGAGACCCTCTTCCAAGAGCAGCCCGAGACTGGGAACCCATACTTGGAAGACCCTTTGCTTCGGAGTTACTTGAAAACACACCTTCCTCCCAAGGTCTGGCGTGCATGTTTGTGTTTCTGTGTGTACCCACCACAGCTCTGCCAAGTCGCTGTTTCAGCCTGTGAATTGAACATTTTTCTGAGACCTTTTGTGTGTTTGAGCGTTTAAGTGGAGGGAATTTATCAGCTTTCTCTAAAACTTGTGTTTGGGGGCAGGGGGGATGGACAGGAACAGCAAGTGGCTCCTGGGACTGCGCAGGGTGTTGCAATGTTGGTTTGGGGGCATTTGTTGTCTGGTCGTCTGGAGAAAGACATTTTAGAGCAAGGGAAAAAATAAGAGATTTCCAACCTCTGCTGTGCTTTTTCACCTCTTCTCCAGGGAAGAGGGGCTTCTAAGGAAATTCCTAAGGAATGGGGCCGTTCTCAGCTGAGTGCTCAGGCAGGTACAAAGGCCCCTTGGGATTTGCTTGCTCTCAGCACAGGTCGATGGCGTTTCTGGGTTGATTTTCAGCCAGGGAAGGCCCTGTACAGATTTCAGGGCTGCAGGTGGTGGGGTGAGACCCCAAGATGTGCTGTGAGCTCTGGTCCTTCTGGAACCCCTGGGAGGAGGCAGCTCCCTCCTGGCTGTCCTGCCATCACCCCAAGGACCACAATGGTCTCCAACTTCTGTTCTCCAGGAGCAGAGTGTGACCTCTCTCCATGGTTTATTGCAGGAGATGGAATACAACGACCTCTAAAGCCTCCAGGTGAAAAGAGGGGCAGAACCTGTTTTTTCAGTGAGGCTCTTCCTTTCCCTGCTTGCTCTCCAGGTCTGCGAGGGGTGGGAAGAATGTGGTGGAAGCAATCGGAGCTTGTTTTAGTCACAACACAGGAATGAGGCCTCCCTAATGAGGCCTCCCTAAGTACCACCGTGGCCTTCTTGCCAGAAGAGAGTACAGGAAAGGAGGATGCCTTTGAGCAGCCATGAAGATCTTGCTCCTAATCTGCACCTCTGGAAGAATCATGATCCAAGTCTTTCAGAGAGTAAAAAGATCAATGCTGCATTCCAGCGGGGCTGAGAGGCTGAGAGCTGCTTCCACTCCTTCCCCAAGGAGAGAACAGCAGCTGTGAGACCTCCCAGAGCAGCATCTCCCTTTCGTTGCTGCTCCCGGTCCCAGCGGGGCAGTGTTGCCTCGCTGCTGGAAGGGAGACCCCGCCTGCTGCCCGCAGGACCGGGAGTGGCTCTCCATGGGAACACCTTCCTCACCAGGAGAGCAGCAACCCCCGAAGCTTTGGGTGTCCCACCGAAGCAGACACCACGCTGGGGGCTGGTTCCTGTTGTACTCTTCTGTGGAAAACACAGAAAATTTCCTGGAATGGCACAAAAGATTTCTTTGTTTGAAGGTGATTTCAGGGGAACACAGAATTAAGTACCTGCTTTTTCTGAGCATTGTTGTGGAGAAGGATCTGTCTGGCATTGACTGACCTGAAAATACGTCCTTTAACATAAAGGATCATCTGTTTGCACTCCTAATGTGCAATAACTTGCACATTTCCAGTATATTCATGCCTGGAACATCAAGGGAGAGGTTAAGGTGAATGAGACCACTCTGCAGCCTCAGCCCTGACCCTGATGGTTTACAGGTGTCCTCTCCACATCCCAGGGTGTGTTCCTTGGAGCACCAAGGCTGCTGTGTGTGACCTTCTGCAGTCACAAACATAGGAGGTTGGATTTTATTCTTTCCCCTTGAAATTAAACACATTTCTTTGGGCAAGTCAGTGGATTGTCAGGCTGTGTGTGGTCAGGGCATGAGCTCCCAGCAAGGCCGTTGGGGAGTTTAGGAAATATGGATGAGGTGAAAGGATTGCTGGTTGAGTTCCCTGTCGTGTGAATTCAGACAAAGAGGTCTATCTGGTAGGCTCATGTTCTTCTGTCCACAAAACAACTACCAAGTAAACAGTTTAAAGGTCCTTGTTCAGGGAATAGCAAAGTCCATGAACATTGTTTTCCTGGGTCATGCCTTGTAAACAACCCTCAGACTGATGTCAGTTTGATGTGCTCAGCATTGGGGGTGCACACCCACCCCAGCTGGGCTCTGATGGCAAACAGGGGCATGGAGTGAGCTGGACCAGCTGGCAGGCTCTGGTGCATGGTTTGGCTTGTTTGGGGATTTTTAACACTATTTCATCATTCACCTGAAGGGCAACTGGCTGGTGTGAGGATGGAGACTTCCAGAGCAGCTCCTGGGCAGTGTGTGTTGGATCCTCATCACACATGCGGAATGGCAGAGCGCTGAAGCAATCAATCACAGGGATGTGGCTTAGTGGAAAGTCAATGCAAGGGGAGGCAGGAAAGGAAGAAGCTGTGTTTGTATTTCATCAACAGCAAATTAATGGGGTTTATAACTGCAGTGTTTTGGGTGCAGAAAGTACAGCATTCACCTCCTTGATTGTTTTATTGATGAGGGAATGAGCATCTCTCCAGAGGCAGAGAACAGCAAATAATATTCTTCTGATGGAAGCAGATCAGGTGCTTCTCTGCCCCCCAGAACAGTCTTGGATGTGTTTGTGCTAATGAGTATCCAAGAGTGTTGGAGGTTGGGTCCTCCTGGCCTGAATTTAATAATTTCTATGTCAGGTTCTTTAAGTATGGGCAACTTCACTCACATTTCCCACAGAGAGGGAAGAGCATTTGCAGAAGGCAATTCCTGTCACCTTGAAACAGGGATCTGAGGGGGTTGGAATGAATCACTGCTCTGTGGGAGCTGGTTTCTCTCCATGAACTGTGGGCAGACTGTTCTGTCCTGGTCAGCCAAGCCCAGGGGAAACAAGGGCACCAGAATCCTCCTCCAGGGCCATGTAGGAAGCTGGATGCAGGGTGGAAATTTGAATCTAGACACGTTGTGTGCCAGGCTGAAGCTGAAATGATTGTGCCATCCCTCCTTTCCTAACCTGACAGGCAGGTAACTGCCCAGCCCAGTGGAACTTATTCCGTACAGATGAAGGCATTCTGTTCTTGGCATTCTCCTCCAGCAGTAAATCAGGAGTGGCTGAGGGACCTCTGGAGACTGTCCTGTCCAACCCCCCTGCTCTTGTGCATCTGTGTCATTCCCAGCCCTAACACTGAAGTGCTTCTGTCTTTTGTGAACTCCAGACACGCTGCCAAAAGTAACTTGAAAAAATTATTTTGAGGGAAAAAAGAGAAAAAGTGACAGTGGAGCACAGTTGTGCCAGCAGAGGCTGAGGGGAGAAGCTGCTGTGCTGTGTCACAGGATGAATGGAAGGGCCAAGTGCCAAGAGACCACTGGCACTGCAGGACAACATGGGCAGTCCTCTGCCCTTCCATCTGGGACTGAGGCTCCTGCCTTCCAGGGCTGTGCTGAAGGGCTCTTCTTGTTGCTCCACAGGTGCTGGAGGAGGTGCATCAGGACCTGGAGAGGTTTGGAAACCGCCTGCTAACCAAGATCCAGCCTCTGGCCTGGGAGTGTGAGCTGAACCCCCCCGTGTTTCGGCAGTACGACGCCTGGGGACAGCGCGTGGAGCGCATCGACACCTGCTCGGCGTGGAGGAGGATGAAGGAGATCTCAGCAGAGGAGGGGCTGATTGCTGAGGCCTATGAGAGAAGATACTCCAACTGGAGGTAACTGGGGGAGAATGAGAGGGACTCAGAGCCTTCCTGGTCATCCTTGGCCAGGTTTGTTCAGCGTCTCGTAGGACTGAGCTGGTTGTGTAACAGGAAACAGATGCTGCCTGGACACCAGCACAGCTCCTGCTGTCTCCAGCAGCACTGTCTGTCTGCTGCAATGTTCCACCTCACCAAAGACAGGCTGTAACTAATGGCCCACACTTGATTATAATATTCTTTGGTGCCTCCTTCCTGATTGTGGGGCCTGGGAGTTCCCTGCACTGCTCCAGCTTCCTGTATGTTCATTGTAATGCAGCTGAAGATCTGGGATTTCACTTGCAATCTCTTGTTGTATTCCAGTCCCTGCAGACAGACCCACATTTCTTATTGTTAAAACCGTACCAGCTGGCCTGGTGCTGGCAGTCCCACTGAGACTGAGAAACTGAGCTGCTCCTCTTCTCTCCTCCTGGCTGGAACAGTTTGTGCCCTCTCAGAAATGAGTGGTCTGATCCTCACCTGCTCTGGCTGTATTTTCCCTCTCTTTCTAGCTGAGATGTTTTATCCTCCCGCTGTTGCACTGCTGTGTAACCCGTCTGTTCCCTCTCTCTCTCAGCCGCCTGTTCCAGGCTGTCAAACTGTACTTGTTCTCAAGCTTCTCTGGAGGTTTCAGCTGTCCACTGGCCATGACTGATGGGGCAGCCAAAGTCATTGAGGTATGAGCTCAGCTGGTCCCTGGGGGCACACCCACGTCCTGGCAGCACTGCTTAGATTTGGGAGCACCAGCCAAGGATGGAGGAGCACTGAGCTGCCACCTGGCTCTGGGCACTGGGCATGGCCCCTCCTTGCTCTGTGACTCAGCTCCCTCTCCCCCTGCCTTTGTCTGTTAGTGACCAAGTCTCTGTGCCCACGCCAGCTTCTATGTTTACTTACAGCACTGTGTACAATAAGACCTTTGCTGCACATGACACCTGTGGCACTGCAGGTAGTTGGAAAGTTGTCCAACATGGAAGTGTCCAAGGCCAGATTTAACAGGGCTTGGAGCAACCTGGGACAGTGGAAGGTGTCCCTGCCCATGGCAGGAGGTAGGACAAGATGGGCTTTAAGGTCCCTCCAGCCCAAACCATTTTATGATGCAATGATGTTTTTACTGCAAGGTATTTTATATTCCTATTCCTTGTGTGCAGTGGCAGTTGGATATACTGGACTGGATCCATACCTGGTGCAAATTCACCAAGCCACCAAGACTTTCCCAGCTGGAATATTTGGCTCTGCATCTTAGTGATGCCCTTTGCATTGTCTTAGTGGCTACATTGGATTCAGAGAGAAATATCCCTTCAATATCTAACTCTGGACATTTTAATTCAACAAAAATGAAACCAGCACAAGGCACTTACCTGCTGGTGACATCCAGTGTACATGAACATATGCTGATACCTGGCACGTGGGCTGTTTGGGGAGCTCTCAGTCCAGATGTCCAGCTGTGCCAGACTCTGAGGAGGGTAGGGATGCTCAGCACTCCCCTCTGTAACACAGGGAACACCTTCTGGTGCCCAGTGCTGCAGCAGCTGGGCAGGGGCTGGGCTGGCTCTCTGCAGCACCTGCAGGTGCTCTGCAGTGCAAGGCCCCCACCTGCTCCCAGCCCGGCTGCTCTGAGCCCAGGGCACACCACAGCCAGTTAAGGCATCTGTTTGATTCCATCTCCTGTGTTATGATCAGCTCAGTTTCTTTTCCCTCCCCCCAAACAGTCTCTGGGTATTCCTGGATCTCTGAAAAATGCTTTTGGCCATTTGACATCCCGTGACCCCAAGAAGTTCTGGACCTCAGGCCAGTGGATGACGGAGCGCAGGGGTGGCTCAGATGTTGGTACGTGCTCTGAGGTGGGAGGGAGATGTGGCAGTGAGAACTGAGAAAATCAAAGTAGTGGGGAACTTACAAAGCCAGGGAGCTGGTTTAGGAAACTTCAGCAGACATCATCCAAATCTTCTGCATAGCTCAGCTTTTTAACCATCAAAGCACCCAAGTGGTGTCCACTGGTGCAAGCAGAACACACAGGCAGGCACAGGCCTGCTCCTTGCACAGATGACACATGGATCCCTAGCTCTGTAAGCTGGGCCTTGAGCAAGACAGTCAGGCCATCCCAGAGACTGAGAAAGCATCCCTGGCATTCTACACTTACTCCTTGGCAAAGGTTAGTAATAGCATGATGGGCCAGGGAACCTCAGAACTCCCCTGTGGAGGGAGGCAGAAGGGGAGTCCCCGGCACCTGATGAAGCTGCAGTTTGTTTGCTGATGGAAGCACTGGAAGGATCAGTTGTGAAGTGAAAGATGTGCATCACTGCAGGACTCCCAAATCCATAGAGCCCTTAGTGGCAGTCCCTAAAGAGCAGGCACTGGATTGTACATGCCACATGTTTTATTGAGGGTCAATGAAAGAGATTAAAAGCTCACCCAAGCTCCATCTTCACAGCCAGAGATGGCTTAAAAGAGCTGCTGCTTAAACTGAGAAATCAGCATTGATTGACTCAGGAGGTGCCATAAGACCAAGAAATGTCCCCCTCTGTTTCAGCTAATGGCACAGAGACTGTGGCCAGGAGGCAGCCAGATGGCTCCTACCGACTCTATGGGTTCAAGTGGTTCACATCAGCGGCTGACTCTGACATGGCATTAACCCTGGCCAGGATAGCAGATGCTGAAGGACAGGTAACCCCATTCTCCTGGATGGAGGAACCAGGTGAAGGAGCAGGGACTCTCTTTCTCTTCCCTGTTTCATTGTAATGAAATCCTCACTGTGTGCTTTTCAGTGTCCCCAGGGCTCCAGGGGGCTGTCCCTGTTCTTCCTGAGGGTTCGAGATGAGGAGGGGAAGCTGAACAGCATCCAGGTGCAGCGGCTCAAAGACAAGCTGGGCACCAGGCAAATGGCAACGGCAGAGCTGTGGCTGCAGGGGGCGAGGGCAGAGCTGGTGGGTAAGGGTTCAGCCTCCCCTGAGGGCTGGGCTGGCTCGGCACAGCAGGCACTCCTGGGGGTTTCAGCGGTGATCCCAAATGGAAAAGTTCCCCTCTTCCATCTTGGTATCTGGCTGTTGACATCACAGAACGCTTCATCAGTGGGGCTGTGTGGGGCAGAGCTGAGGAGAGCTCAGGAAAAGGAAGAAGAAGGAAGAAAACAAAGCAAGTCATTTTAGGCTGGTCATTTCCCTAATCCAGATGCACTGAGCCAGCTGAGGGACAGTTTGTGTAATGTGCAGGGACAACAAGTTACAGGGACCAGAACGGATCATGCTGACACGCTCTCCAAAGCCACCTCTCTGGTCACAGAATCACTGAATCACAGGATGGTTTGGGTGGGAAGGGACCTTAAAGCCCATCTCATTCCACCCCCCTGCCCTGGGCAGGGACACCTTTCACTAGACCAGGGTGCTCCAAGCCCATCCAGCCTGGCCTTGAACATTTCCAAGGATGAACATCCATATGATGACACAGACTTGGTTAATGTGCGACAGCCATATTTTAAAGCAAGGAGATCTCTGAGGTACCTGAGGCCAGATAGGGACAGAGTGGACAGCCCATGTCCATCTGTCTGTTGGCACCACTTCCATCCAAGGTGGTGGGAAAGGCTCACGTGGGCCTGTCCCTTGTGTTGCAGATCTCTGCAGAGGGCCGTGGGGTGGCCTCCATCTCCAGCATGCTGAACATCACTCGGATCCACAATGTCATCGGTGCAGTATCCAGCATGAGAAGGTGAAGGCAGAGTGGATCCCCCAGAGCTGAAGGAGCAGTTTGTCAGGACAAGGGGACTTGGCAATGCTTGGCATTGCAGCCAAGTGGCATCCAGTGCTGGAAGAGGTTGGGGGTGACCCAGGCTGGAGGGTACAGCTGAGCAGGTTCTTCTGGTGGGAGCGGCTGGTGGGAATTCCTCACAAGTGCAGGGGGTGACCGTGTTCCCTGTCTGTGCTCTCCAGGATGATCAGTCTGAGCAGGGACTACGCCCGCAGGAGGGTTGCCTTTGGAAAGCTCCTCAAGGACCATCCCCTGCACATGCAAACAATAGCCAGGATGGAGGTAGGGCTGCTGGGAGCTGAGCTGAACCTGTTGGGAAGGAGTGAGGGCAGAGATGCTCTGCTGGTAGTGAGCACAGCCTGTGTGCAGCAATCAGATGTAGGAGACTGTCCCTGTATGCAGTGAGGGAATGGCCACATTCTGGTGGGATTTGTTCTGATGACAGACCTACCTTCTCTGCTGGACTTCAGGTTGTCCTAAACAATTCCTTAGGAGCTCTCCTGAGTGGAGGGCCAAAGCTCATGAGTGCCCCTGCTGTGATAGGCCATGACCTCTGAAACTGGGTGTTAGCATCAGAGTCCAGGCCTGACACCACAGTCACCTGAAATGCAGTTACCAGAGTCCTGTCCAAGCCTGGCACAAACTCATCCAGCTTCCCTGGTAGCTCATGCACCAGGAGATGGGCTGCAAATAATATTTGAAAATTCTCTTGCAAAGTGAGGGATAGGGAAAGGGGTCAACATATGTCAAACATAACTTCAAGCTCCATCTTGTCTCAGCCTGCAGCCAGAACTCCACCTCTGAAAGAAAGGGCGGATCCTCTATAGTCCCACAGCACATCTTTATGCAGAGGAGCTACAGAGCTCCATATCCTGATGTTTCCCAAATCACAATCTGCCAGGGAAGAAAGTTGATCCTGGTACTCAGAGGTTGACCATCATTACTGGTCTCACATCCCTCACCCTTTGAATGGAGTTGGATTTGTCACCTGGATGCCTGATAGGAGCTTTGCTAAGGCTCAGGCAGTCCTGGTGAAGTGGCACTGCCCCTTTCCTCACACAAGATTGTAGTGTCCAAGAGCAGCAGCTCCAGAGCACCTTTAACATTCCATGCTTTGTGCCTTGTTTGGCTGGAAGTCTCTGAAGCTGCAGATCTGTGTGGGCAGGTGTTGCATTTCCCTCTTGAGGCAGTCCCATTGCACCTTGGCATGGAATCATGGAGTCATTCTGACTCCACGATCCCTGCCAGTGAGGCTGCCCCTGTCTGCCCCTCTCTGCCCGTCCCTGCCTGTGCCTGCCCCTCTCTTGCCCCTCTCTTGCCCCTCTCTTGCCCCTCTCTTGCCCCTCTCTTGCCCCTCCCTGCCCCTCCCTGCCCCTCCCTGCCCCTCTGTGCCCGCAGGTGCAGGTGCGAGGGGCGTTCCTGCTGCTCATGGACATCATGCGCCTGCTCGGCCTGGCAGAAACCAGCCAGGCCAGTGAGCAGGACCTGTTGCTCCTGAGGCTGCTGGTCCCTGTGGCCAAACTGTACACGGGGAAGCAGGTATGGAACAGGCAGGTTGGTGAGCCTGGGAAGGGGCTGTGTGGCACAGGGACAACCACAGGGCTAGAGAGAGGGGTGGGTAAGAGCCAGTGGGAAGGGCAGCAAGAGTAGGGAATACCAGCAGGACCTGCAGCAGCTGCTGCTCTGCAGGCTGGACTTTGTGGGTAGGAGCCTTGTCCCTTTGCTCTCACATGAGGCATCTGATGGGGACAGAGGGAGCCAGCTCTGCTGTGACAAGCTCCATGTGCCACAGGAGTGGTGCTGAGGCTGCCCCATGGGCACTGGGCCACACAGAACGTCTTTCACTATAAATAAATAGAAGAGCAGATATTAAGAGCTTAACATTAGCCTTGACTTCAGGGGTCTGTCCTCTTCTCATGGCCCTCAGCTGACATACACAGAAGTTGACACACCATTGAGAAGTTGTTAAGACTCTCCTGCCCACATACCAAGCACACCACAGATGTGCTCCCTTGCCCAGGGATGGCTGTGTTGAGGCAGACTCTCCTGGGATCTTCTCCCATGGTCCTCCCTCAGTGTTACTGACCCTTCATTCCCCAGCTGCTCCTCCTGCATGGAATGAGCAGCCTGCCTCAGGAATTCAGCAGGACCCAGGCAGCCATCCCAGCAGGAACTGCTGCGTGAGGTTTGTTTTCCCCTGTTGTGTTTTTTCCCCTCATGGATCACTGCAGCTCTCTGCATTTTGCAGGCTTCTGCTGTGGCTGTTGAGGCCATGGAGAGTTTTGGGGGCCAAGGCTACATGGAGGACACAGGCCTGCCGGTCATACTGCGGGACACTCTGGTGAGAGCAGCAGGACAGGCTCCTGTGCCCTGGTCCCCCCCCAGCACTCTGGTTCCCTGCTCCAGGGGGAACGGTCCTCCCAGCTCACTCCAGGTGTGGCAGCTCTTCCCCCCCTGCCTTCCTGCTGAGCCCAGCCATTCCCAGGGAGGGGGTGGGATGTGTTCCTGGTGCTGAGGGAGTTCCCTAGCACAGGAATGGAGCTGAGCTTGCGCCTTTCCTCTCATGGTAAGGCAAGACATTGTTGGAGATTTCCTTGATGTCCCTTAGCTCTGTTCCATGTCTTTGTTTCCTCACATTCCCCTGTCTTTGTTGCAGTCACTCCAAAGGCTCCTTCATGCTCTTCCCCCTCCTCCTCTTCCCCACAGGTTCTGTCCATATGGGAGGGAACCACCAATATCCTGTCCCTCGATGTCCTGCGGTCCCTTGCCAAGAGCCAAGGGCAGGTGATGACTGTGTTCCTGTCCACAGTGCAGGTGAGCCCACACTCTGCTCACCTGATTTGCCCACCTTGGCAGAGCCTTGTTTGGGGTTCATGCTCCTGACTGAGACTGGCAGGGAATGTGTCCAAACTGAAAGCTCCAGACAAGTATTCCAAAGGTGTCTCACAATTCTGCTCCTTAACCAGCTCTTACCAGAGCAGGATGCAGGGAGTGCTTGTGCTGGGATCCTTGTGGGCAGCTCAGCAGGGAGGAGTTGGCATTGCCAGGGTCCCTCATGACAGGTACCCAAATAAGTGTATTTTTAATGTGAGTCACCCTCCTGAATCCAAAATAGTTTTGTGGTTTTGTTCTTTAACTGGAAAATCACCACAGGACTGCTGAATATCAAACCTCACTAGAGCTACCTACTGCATTATGACTTGCTATTTTTATTTCCACTGAAAAGATGGGAAGAGCCAGAGGAATCCCATTGCTGTCTCTCTAGATTTGCCATTCTCTGGCTTTACTTTTGAAGCTG
This sequence comes from Hafferia zeledoni, assembly GCA_035583235.1. Classification (NCBI taxonomy): domain Eukaryota; kingdom Metazoa; phylum Chordata; class Aves; order Passeriformes; family Thamnophilidae; genus Hafferia; species Hafferia zeledoni. The sequence goes on from JAWWEV010000037.1 coordinate 1,250,926, forward strand.
CTCAGGTGAGAGGGTCAAAGCAGCTCAGAGTTTCATGAAGGTGAATGAGCATCATCTGGTTTGATGTGTCTCTAAAATGGAGACAGGAACCAGCCTGGGAGGCAGGATCAGCATATCAGAGGCTGCTCTCTCAGGTGTGACATTATCAATTCAGGTGTGCAGCAAGGGCATCCTGGGCCTCTGGAGTGCTGGGCTTGGCTGTGTGCAGCCTTCACTTCCCCTGCAGACCCCACGAGAGGGGAAGGGTGTGGGCACTGCACTCTGCAGCACTGGGCAGGGCTTCCCAAACCAGGAGCAGCAAGAGCCTGAGTGGTTCTCACAGAGGCTGCAACTGGAAACTCCTGTCCCATCTGGAACCCCCAGCTGGGCTGTGCTCTGTACACAGCACCTCTCTGACCTCCAGGGCTGAGCCTTGTCAGCCTCTCTGACAACTTTTGAGAAAGGAAAAATACCTCCATTTGATGACCAAAGCAGAAGACAAATCTGCTCATGAGCAGGACTGAGCACACCTGCTAATGGCAAATCCAGCAGGTCCAGGTGCTGGCAAAGAGCAGCTCAGGCTGCAGATAATGGGGTGGAGAGGGAAAGGATCTGGCTCTAAAAATACTTTGAACAGAAGCAACCTCCACAGTGTTAAACTAATTTAAACAACCCCCTACAAATTGCTATGCTGCACCCCAGAGTGTCCTCCTGGTGCATCTGGGAGGGCCCCTCCAGCTGCTGAACAACTGGATGATCAGGGAAGCCTTAGGGAGGGCTGTGATACAGAACAGGGACCTGCACAGCAGTAACCAAGCACTGAGATTTATTAATTAGTGAGCTCATTACTGCTCTTGTGCTGCCCCAATCACCCTGTGTGTGAGGCTGGAGGGCACCAAAGCTCTCCAAATTCCAGGAAGTGCCACTGCATTTGCTGCCCATGTCACTCTGGGGCTGCTGCATTTCCACAGAGGGTGCTTGGGTGGCTCAGCTGAGACAGAACTGTGGGTGCTCCAGTTCTGGATGGATCAGATCAGGCTTGGCCAGTTTAAGCTTTTCCCCTGTGCCTCAGGCAGCCACAGCCTAGGGGGGATTTCTGTCTCCAGAATCACTCACTGGTGATAAACAATCTCTTTCTGAGCTCCAAGTGTCCAAATTTTTTCAGTCTCTGTGAATCTGGCTCATTTTGAAACATCCCTCCCATTCCTGTCAAGAGGGAAAATAATTTATCCCGTCATAAAGGGACTTTTACTGCTCCAATCCATTTCCTTCTCATTGATGCACACAAACCAAGTACAATGTACTTTATGTTTGTCCATCAAGGTTCTCAGTGTGCAGAATTTGTGCCCAGTGTCAGCCTGCTGTGCAGGAAGCAGAGTTAGTACTTAGCACAGCCCTTGGTTCTCTGAAGGTTGGATCAAGGTTAACATCCCCCCGGCCCCTCTGCCACCTGTTCTTGCTTTGATCCCGGGCCAGTGGCCCTGCTGATGGTGGGATGCCCAGTGCTGCTGCTGCTGTGCCCAGAGCAGGAACCCAGTGCTGTAATTATCCTCAGGAAAACAGAAATACAGAGAACTTCCTCATCCTTGCACAATGGGATTGTGAAAAGCTGAAGTGTTACGGTTGTGGCTACAGAGGTGACAAAGCACCTTATCCAGAGGTGATTAGTCTGGAAAGTCTGAGGAGAACACAAGGCATTAAGAGTGATTGTGAGAGACAGGGATAGAATCATGGAACAGTTTGGGTGGGAAGAAACATTAAAGCCCATCCAGTGCCACCCCCTGCCATGGGGTTGCTCCAAGCCCTGTTCAGCCTGGCCTTGGACACTCCCAGGGATGGGGCAGCCACAACTGCTCTGCCCAACCTGTGCCAGGGCCTGCCCACCCTCACAGCCAACAATCCCTTCCCCATATCCCATCTATCCCTGCCCTCTGGCAGTGGGAAGCCATTCCCCTTGTCCTGTCCCTCCATCCCTTGT
>JAWWEV010000037.1:1256099-1291492 GCA_035583235.1 Hafferia zeledoni
TTCTCTTCTCCAGGTGAGCCCCCCCAGCTCTCCCAGCCTGGCTCCAAAGGGGCTCCAGCCCTGGAGCATCTCCGGGGTCTCCTCTGGATTCTCCAGCACCTCCACATCGTTTCTTGCTGATGGATTTCAGAGCAGGAAAGGGCTGGGAATCATCCGACAGGCCTGGCTCACACCTGGGTCAAGGGTGGAGCTTTAAAGCTCCGTCCTCCCCTTTCCCACTAAAACAGCCTCCCAGCACTGCTGAGAAACAGCCACCCTTTGCTTTTCCCGAGCCCTGGGCTGTGCTGGCAGGATGCTGGGAACGCTGACATGTCCTGCTCTTCCACAGGAGCTCTTCTAATGGAACATGCAGCTCGGCCCGATGCCTCCCCCGCAGACACCTGTGCTGCACTCAGGTAGGCACAGCCCAGCCCAGGCCTGGCTCTTCTGGATGATTCCACGTGCACTGTGGGAGCCTTTGCTGTGCCCCCGCAGTGATCTGACCCCGGCCATGGCCAGACCCCCCTGCCCAGGGGACACAAAACAGGATTCTGGGTGGCCACTCCCAGCCCCGGGGCCTTTTCCTGCCCTGGGATGTCTCCAGTGATGGGCAGGATCCAAACTGGGCATGGCTCAGGGTGACACCAGCCCTGTGTGTGTCCTCTCTCAAGGGTAACACCAGCCCTGTGTGTGTCCCCTCTCTCCAGGGTGACCCCACCCTGTGCCTGTCCCCTCTCTCCATATGACCCCACCCTGTGCCTGTCCCCTCTCTCCAGGTGACCCCACCCTGTGCCTGTCCCCTCTCTCCATATGACCCCACGCTGTGCCTGTCCCCTCTCTCCAGGTGACCCCACACTGTGCCTGTCCCCTCTCTCCAGGTGGCCCCACCCTGTGTCTGTCCCCTCTCTCCATATGACCCCACGCTGTGCCTGTCCCCTCTCTCCATGCAGGTGGTGCTCCCAGGAGCTGTGCCCGGTGGCCACGGGGTCGGTGTCGGGCAGTTACGGGGCGGGAGCAGCACGGCAGGACAGTGCCCTGGTGTACGGGGGCAGCCGGCTCTGAGACCCCCAGGACCCCCCCCAAAAGGTGGGCTGCAATCCCCAAACCCCACCCCACAGTCCTCAGGGAGCTGCAAATTCCAGGCGTGGTGGGGACCTTCCACCGAGGTCCTTCCATCAGACCAAATCCTTCAGGAGTGACCCCCACGTGCCCCCGCCTGAACCCCCAGCTCTGGGCTGTTCCCTGACTCAGGCACAGCCCTGCCAGTCACTCCAAGCTGCTGGAATGTTCTCACCATGACTTAGGCAAAGCCCAAGTGTCCAATCCAGACAATGACTGGAAGCAGCAGCTCCTCCAGTGCCAACGCTGTTCTTTTGGAAGAAAGCCAACCAAAACCAAACTGAAAACTATCTGAAGCTGATTAAACACAGAAAAACACCATTTCCCTGTTCACCCTCTTGCTTTCCAGGCTCCCACCCCAGTACATGGGATGGGGTTTGCTCCTGGGACAGCCCCTGCCACCCACTGTGGCTCTGAGGGCTGTGGGGCCCTTCCTGCATGGCCCTCCTCAGGCACTGCTGCTTTCTGAAGAAAAGAGAGGATTTTACTCTCCACAGCCTCCAAATCGCTGGTTCGTTCCCTGTGCACGTGTCCTAACGATGCTGCAATCCATCCTGACATAAATTCTGCCCAAGTCTCGGATTGAAATCCAGCAATTCTCCACCTAAATACTGCCCGTGTGCTTCTCCTCCCTCAGCCTGTCACTCCACCTGCTTGGTATTGCCCTGCTGACTGCAAGTTTTTAATTGAGGAGTTGTTAATAACAGAAGAAAAGCACTGGTAGGCCAAAGACAGCTGGGATTTATAGCTGGGAAGTGCTACAGCAGCCACGACTGAGTGGGGAGAGGGGAAGGAGGAGCTGTTTGCTGAGCACGGAGCTGTCCAGCATTTCCCTGAGGCCAAACCGGCAGCTCCAGGAGGACACAAGTGACAGACCAGTCGCTGCCTCCAGGGAGAAGCAGAGTGAGCAGTTCCAGTGGGATGCAGAGAGGGAGGCTCCGTGGGGTCCTGGCACGGGGATCCCAGGCTGAGCCGGGCAGAGCTTCTCTGAAACGCCACAAATCCCATTAACCAGCCCCAGCACCAAAGGGCTTCTGTTGTATGTGCACCAGAGGGAATATAGAGAGAATTTGGGTCTGAAAAATCTCCTACATCATGGAAGCATGGAAGGATTTGGGTGGGAAGGGACCTCAAAGCCCATCCAGTCCCACCCCCTGCCATGGGCAGGGACATCTCCCACTGTCCCAGGGTGCTCCAAGCCCCTTCCAACCTGGCCTAGGACACTCCCAGGGATGGGGCAGCCACAGCTTCTCTGCCCAACCTGTGCCAGGGCCTGCCCACCCTCACAGCCAACAATTCCTTCCCAATATCCCATCTATCCCTGTCCTCTGGCAGTGGGAAGCCATTCCCTCTTGTCACCAGGACTCTGTCCCTGCAGTTTGGTGTCAAAGGTCTCCCAGGAGCTGCTGTGCCCTGTGAAACTCAGGAGAAGGGGCAAGGGAGGGAACAGCACGTGGCTTTAATTCCATCACAGATGTGCCCATGGTGTGGGCAGAGGGTCCAACAGCAGGGAAAGTCACCCATGGAAGTGTTTGCAGAGCAGATCAATTCCCAAATTCCCTGCTTTCCTCAACTGCTCATCTCCAAAGCCCCAGGCTTTGGCAATCCCTGCCCACTCAGGCTTTCCTCTTTCCAATCTATTTTATGTTTCTCAAACCAGGATTACTTTTTTCTCATCTATGAGCTCTAATTTGCCTAAAAATAAGCCCCATAAACTGGGAGCTCTGCAGATGCACCAACACTGAGAACAAGGGACTGTAAAATCATCACTGTGTAGGAAAAGGACAAATTTATTAAGATCTAAATATTCACTCTGAGGCTACAGCAGCAGAAATGCTGTTACAGGTGAGCAGGAGGGTCTGACACCTCCCACTGCTGCTCAACAGCTCTGCCCTTGGAGCTTTGCACAGTTTCAAACATTTCATGGGCTTCAATCATTAACTGAGATTTCAGATGTCATTTAAATACAAACCACACAAAAAAAGTACAAACACGTCTCCACTGCGAGGTGTAAAAATCATTTCATGACAGAACTGGGGAAAATCAGTTTAAAACACAAGTTTGTTAAATAATCAAACCTCAGCAGCAAAAATGTGAAAATGTCACAGTCCAAAAAATGTGGTGACCTGGAATCTCAAAATGCAACAATTGGAGCTTTGACACCTGCACTGACCAAGACACCAAACTGTCCCCCAGAGCCCTGAGCTCGCCCAGGAATCACCAACCTGCCCTTTCTCACCACTCACCAAAGAGCCTAAATCGCTGCTTTGGCTTTTTAACCAGCAGAGGTAATTCAAGGAGCTCCGGAGCCAGTTCCGAGCGATGTCAGCAGGGGCAGCTGTAAGGGCTGTGTGACACCCGGTCCAACCCTGTGCCTGGCAGAGCTGCTGCCCTTCCCTCAGCGCTGGCTGAGCCCACCCTGCCACCACAGCCCAGCAAAGCCTGTCCTTGGCTCCAAACCCCGTCCTGGATAATTCCGGGTCGATCAGAGGGGCAGTAACAGACTGACACCCTCCCTGTTAGCGGCCTCTGAGCCTGCTCAGCGTCCTGCACGAGGCTCTGCCCTTTGCACCATCCCAACACCTCAACGCCTGTCCCAGGGAGGGCTCAGTCCCACCTCGGGCTCTGTCCCACCCCGACAGCCCTCCCAGCGTGGCAGAGCCATTCCCAACACCCCCTTCCCCTTTCCCACCAAAGCACAGCTGGTTTTCCACCCTTCACCAGCCACCACCACTCCCCTGCCCCGCTCAGGTGTGGTCACCAAGCACTGCCAGGTGTGAGGTCACTGCTCTTCAGTGACTCTGTCAGGGAGGGGTGGCCCTGCCACTGTCCCACCCAGTGAGGTTCCTTCAGCTCCCAAAGGTTTCTGTCCTGCAGCTGCTGGTGGTGCCTCCCCACATCCTCCTGCCAAGGAGGTTGTTCCACAGGCCCTCAGTCAGCGCTGAAGCTCCTGCTGTGACAGCAGCACTGCTGTCCCGACAGAGCCCGGGCTGCTGAGAGCTGGGACAAAGGGAACAGGGAAGGAAGTTCCTTTGGAAGAACTGATCCCCTGGGAATGGGCTGTGCCTTCCCCTGGCAGAGCTGCCAGGGCACTGCTGCCCCTGAGGGGAATCCTTCTGCACCAACAGTGACCAGCTCTGTTTTGCAACTACAGCAACTTGCTTTACTTTCAATGTGCAGTTTCTTTTACCTGTGTGTTGATAAGAAGCAGCTCTGTTCTCTCTTGTTGTTTTGTGTTACAGAGAGAGTGGTGTGCAAGGTATTTTATTGTCCTATGTTATTGAGTGTCTAGATAAGTGTTTTAGGTGGCTGTGTTTTTAGTTAGTAGTTCTTTGTTGCTGGTTTCTGTCGTGAAAATGGGATACATTGCTGTGTTGTAACTTGAGTTTAGTGTGTTTGTCTCTGCTGAATGTGTTTTGTGCTGGTTTCTTTTGGGGTCTTTTATTACCAATTAAATACAATCTTGCAGCTGAACGTTCTCACTGGCAAAGCAGAACCCACAATAATTGTCTTATATTTGTATTAATAAATGTTATTTCTGGAGCTGTCATGGGAAAAGTTCTTTTCTGGCTTAAGTGTGGCTTCATATCAGAGGTCAGAAACGCTTCCAACCTGTGGGCTGTCCATTAGTCGACAGACAGTGTTGGGGACATAAGGATATGATTGTCTAGAAGCACTTATTGCTAATAATTTCTCCTTGGCTTAAGTGGGTCCTCATAGGGGAGTCAAAAATCTTTCCAGCCTGTGTTCTGTCCAGAGTGGGTGGGCAGTGCTGGGTTCATAAAGCTTTGATTACTCTGAGGATGGTTATAGCTAATAACTTTTATTAATACAGTTAAGACTAGAAATCTTTGTATTTCTGTCTCCCTCCTCCCTTTCACGTGACACACGGCCTGCAGGGCAATGGGCTCCTGGGAAAGCACTCACAGGGAACTGGAGCGTGAAAGGAACTCCAGGAAATCCAAGTGTGAGCTGTAACTGGAACCCTCCTGCTCATCTGTGTGTTCCTGACTGTGCCAGGTGTGATCTCTGTGCCTCTTTCCCCCGCCTGCAGCTGCAGATCCCACCATTGTGAGGGAGCTCTGCCCTGACCCGGCCTGGTTTGATCAAATAAACACCATCAGGTCAATGACTGTGCACGAGGTCTTGTGATGAGACAGGTTTGGCCCCAAGTCACTCCAAGCTGTTCCAGGAGCTGCTCTGACCCCTCAGAACTCAGAGCACACCCTCAAAGAGAAGGAATAACTGATGGTGGGGAGCTGAGGGGACAGGAGTGCACCTGGAATGAGCAGCAGCCACAGGAAATTGGGAATAATTGGGCTTTAGAGCAGGACAACCAGCAGCTGAGTTTTCCACCTTCTGGCAAAAAACATCTTAAACCTGAGTGGGCTTGGTTTGTTCCTGAAGAGCTGCAGCTCCACCATCCACAGCGGGACAGGCAGGAGGTGTCAAAGTGAGACCAGAGCTCCGACCTCCCCTCCCCGGGAAGGGGACCTGGAGCCTCCTCTGCCAAACCTCTCCCAAAGCAGGGGGAGCTCCCTGGAGATCTGGGCTGATCCTACAGTGGGGCAACAGCACCCAATGGAAACACGACAGTGGGACTGGGGAGAAAGAAAAATGTGGGATGGAGGGAGCTGAGACTCCAACACCAACAACCTCCATCAGTTCTCCACCCTCGGAAAACTGCACTGAGTGCACCAGCAGAACCCGGGGGAATGTGGGGACTGTGTCCTTCCTCCTCCATGGGACTCCTGCACCAGGAAAACCAAGTTAAGGTTTTATTTTTTCCTTCTAGTTTTGGGAGCAGCAGTTTGTTATCCTTGTGAGGACACAGCGTGGAACACAAAGCAGCCTCCTCTTCCAAGGTGCTCCTGCTGAACCTCTAAGGGGCAGGGAAGCAAAATAAAAAATTAGAAAGTGTGTTAGCAAATGCTCCCATGCAAAAGTCTAAACTTTATTCACTTTTATTTATATATTTAACAATTCTAAAGTATTTACTTCTCGCTTTTGACAAAAATGAAAAATATAGGAGCACTTTTACTCTCTTGTGGAGAGAAGGGTTATTTCTGTACAGCTACGGAGAGAGACGGTTCCTCCTTTACATACAAAGAAAAATAATATTAATAAAAAAAAGTGCTTCATGGATCCAAAATTGCCTAAAGAGCCGCAAGCATTTATTCACACTATACATCCCGCCTGGCTCCGGCCCGTCCTGCCCCTCCGGGCTGGGCTGAGCTCCCAGCCCGGCCCCGCCGCCTCCCCATCCCCATCCCGACATTCCCCTCATCCCGTTCCTGCGGAGCAGCGATGTCTGAGCCTCTGCTCCAGCACTGCGGGCCCGGAGCAGTTCCTGGATACCCTTCGCTGCAGGACCCACCCTCGCTCTTCCCTCCTTGCAGCTTTCCTAAACCCACGCCAGGGAGATCCCAAGATGCTCCGTCCCTTCCCAGACCCCCTTCCCGTCAGGACGAAGCCTCCTCCTTCCTGGACATTCATCCCTGCCGGATCCTCGCGGGGTGGGAAGGGCACAAACCACCTGGGCCTTTCCCCTCAGACCCACCGAGCTCTGCCAGACGGTTTATCTGTGTGGCCCTCCCTTTGGACGATGATTGTGACATTCTAGGGAAGGGAAATGCTCCTTTCCCAAGGTTTTTGAGATTTTGAGCTGTTGTATTTAGAACTCTCAAATACTCCAGGAGGATTCCTGGGAGTATCACAGAGCAGTTGGGACTCTGCCTAAGGAATACACTGTGAGCAGGATCTATGCTTCCTCCTTGCCAGATTGCACTAAGCAGGATTTAGGGGGTCTATGGGAAGGGGATGAGCACCTACTGCTGAGTTACAGAGACTTGGGAGATTCTCACTTCAAGGAGGTGACTTGGATTGGGGCAGAAGGAAGAAGATGAATCCAGGATGCATTTTGGATTGTTTTAAGATCCTCAGGCAGGTTTTTCCTATCTGGAGTACACTGAGCAGAGCCTGGAAAAGGAGGAAAATCCCAGGGGGATGCCAAGCCCCACTGCACTCCCCATGGACCAAGCCTGGAATTCCAGGGGCTCTCGGTTGCCTTCTGGCCCTTTGGAGTCTCAGTAAAGTGCAAGTCTGACCAGCCAGGGCCTGGGCCTGACCTTGGCAATGCTCTGCTCCCAGAGGGAACCTCCCATGGATGGGGCAGGGACAAGGAGAAGGTCTGCTCCTGTCCCCCTCGGGTTTGAATCATGGATTGCATGGACAGGCCTCTGCAGAGGCCCGCAGGACACTCAGCTCGGCTGCTTCAGTCCCACCTCACCTCTCCCAGTATTCCTGAGCCAACACTCCAGCTGTTCCCGCTCCCATGGCTCAGACCTGTGTGTGCAGGGAATCTGACTGATCCCTGGGGCAGCCCCTGTGGGAACACACAGGGAGAGGGCTCTCTCTTGGGAAGGAGATTCCCACCTCCTGTAGCAGCAACAGGTTCCCAAAGCGCAGTTTGTGGTGTGGAGTGCCAGGAGTGCTGCCAGCACTGAGGCTGTGCTGGTGTTGCCGCTCCGCAGCCCGGCCGACCCGCTCCCAAACCCTCCCTGCCGGCTCCTCCTTCCCAACCCTCCGAGCGGCCCCTCCGAGCGGGACAGACACCCCGGGGTCCCTGCGCCCCCCCGCACAAACACACACAGAGATATATTATATACACACACACGCACGCGGAGACAGACACACGGACAGGACAGGCAGGAAAGGGGAAGAGCTGGAAAAGGAGACTCCCACAGTCCGGCGGCGCTCCCGGAGCTCCGTCCCGCCCGCCCTCACAGCGCTCCCGCAGCCCTGGCAGGGCCCGGCCCGGCTGCTCCCGCCGCTCCCGGGCCGGGAATTCAGTTGGATGTGGCAGTGATGGGCTTGTCCAGTTCGAGGTCCAGGCTGGAGCCGCCGGGCTGGAGGCTGCTGTAGCAGGACTTGCAGACTCTGCTGGGCTCGAAGAGCTGCTGGCTGGGAACGGGCACCTTCTGGTTACAGCAACTGGAGCAGAACACGTTGCCGCAATTCCTTGTGTCAGGAACAGAGGAGAAACGGGAAAGGAAGGATTAGAAGCAGCTTGATAAAGTTGTACAAGGAGGTATTCCCAGGGCTGTGATGACACTGGTATCTCCCTACAGAGCAGGGCATGGGCAGGGACAGCTCCAACCCCTGCACCTGCACTGATCCCTCCTGCAGTCGGAGCAGAGACCCAGGAATGGGCACGGGAAGGAGCTCAGGGATAGGGACAGTGTGGGACTGCAGCTCATGGGACTCCTCTGCAGCGATGGGTGAGCTCTCTGCCATGTTATCATGGAATGGTTTGAGTGGGAAGGACCTTAAAGCTCTTCCAGTGCCACCCCCTGCCATGGGCAGGGACACCTCCCACCGTCCCAGGTTGCTCCAAGCCCTGTCCAACCTGGCCTGGAACACTTCCAGGCTGGATGTGTTGCAGAGGAGCTTAGGGATGGTGTCACCACCACCCTGGGGCACATGGCTGAGAAGGCTGAGCTGGAGCCACCACAGCCATTCCTACAGGAGCAACTGGGGAATGAGGGGCTCTGGCCCTGCTCATGCTGCTGATCCAGGCCTGGGACACAGCAGGATGGATATGGCCGTGCTGGGAGGAGCCAGGACTCTGCTCCCAGCCGGAAAGCCCAGGACAGATGGAAAAACCAAACCCAGCCTCAGTCAATGCAACCCTCCCAGTGCCCCCACAGCAACTCCAGCAGTCCCACACTCCGGCACCCAGGGAACTGAGCCAAGAGGACCATGCAGGGCCCGGGGTGGGCAGGCAGGTGTTCCATGCACAGGGCAGGTGGGCACTCACAGCATTCCCAGGAGCTGGCACATGCACCTGCCCGGGGCAGGGTCACAGCTCAAAGCAATCCCCCTCCCCTGCTCCCCCTCACAACCGGTGAGCCCTGTCCTCCAAACTCATCCATTCCCACAAGGACCTGGGAGCAGCACTCCAAGGATTGTGCAGCTACCCTTCCCATTAACTCTCTGGCATCAGGATTTGGTGCCCTCCTTGTTCTGTGCTGGAGATTTGCTGCTGCCAAGAGCAAACTGTGTCAGGGAATTCTGCTGACACCCAGCAGCTCTGGCTAATCCTTCCTCTCCAAGAGAAGAGATTTCCAGCTGCTGGCCACTGATGGGGAGAGAGGGAGCAGAGAAATCCCATTTCCCACTTCAGTGGGCTCATTTCCTCAGTTCCGCACAGCGGCTCCAGAGCCAGAACTCCGGCACAGGGAGCAGCCTCTGCACAGGTTCTGAGTTTGGAGGATTCTGTCAGAAATCCCTGTCAGAAACACCTGTGGGGGTGGGAACACACAGCAACACCCTGTGGAGAGGCAGCACCCACAGCCCCAGCTCACCGCCCTGGGAATGGCGATCCCACAGCAGTGCTGATGGATGAGAAAAGAGAACCAGAGGGACTAAACCAAGGATCTCTTTGTTGGAGCTCAAGCAGCTTCCTAACATATGCTTGGGGTTTTGTTTTATCCCAGATAATGGTGCTCTGGAACTGCCCTCTCAAGCTTTGAAAAGCTCTGGACAGCTCATCCCTCCATTCTGGTGGTCTCCTGCTTCGCTTCAGGGATTAAAACAAGATGTTAAAAAACAGGCTGGAAAAGGGATCATGCTCATTAGAGGAAGGGGGACTGAAAATCACCCCCTGCCCCAAAATCCCAAATGACAGATGTTCATCCACTTCTGGTCATCCTGAACTCCCAACCAGCTCTGTCCCTGCTCCTGCCATGGGGTTTTTAGTCCTTCCAAAACAAGCAGCAGGTTTTTGTCAATGCCCTGGGAGACAGTGTTAGAATTGTTTGGTAATACACACACCTTTCCAAAAAACATGGCAAAAAAGGGAAGGATCAAAACTAAATGGATAAAACTTGCAGGGCAGTGTCCTCCCAGTGTCAGTGCAGCATCCTCTGTCATCACTCACACAGGGGCTGGCAGTGAGTGTTAGTGTGAGACACACCCCGTGTAAGCCCCACAAGCCAAGTCCTAAAAGCCTTTCCATGAGGAGAGAGGCCTTTCACATGGATCCAAACACCCAACAGCTCGTGCTGGCCACCCCCACCTCAGTCCTGGTGATTGGTAGGCAAGTGAGAAACAGAGGGCCAAACACCCAACAGCTCGTGCTGGCCACCCCCACCTCAGTCCTGGTGATTGGTAGGCAAGTGAGAAACAGAGGGGGAACAGCCCAAGTTAGCTGGGAGGAGTCACCCAGGAAAGGCAGACGGACAACGGGCAGAGGCTGCTGGAAATGCTCACCAGAGCTGATCACCTCGGTCAGTGCCCCTGCAGGAGGGAGAGAGAGCTCAGGGAACAGTCAAAGGGGGCAAACAGTGGCAACCAAGGAAGCTGGAAGGTTTTATCCTGCTCAAGGCCTTACACTGAGTGGTTCAACTCATCTCCACTCCCAGTGAAGGGATTGTACATGTTTGCCAGGGAGATACTCGGTGGTGTTGGTTTCTACCAGTGGGGACAGTCTGGTCACTGACAGGGGAAAGCTGAACAGACAGAGACACTCCAGGGGGATCTGTAGCCATGTGAAACCCTGAGTCCATTTTAACCCCTCCTGGTGTTGGGGTGACTGACCTTTGTGTATCCAGGCTCTGGGAATTCTCCCAAGCTCAGGCCTAGGGAACAGCCTCAGTTCCTGTAACAGTTTTGCATGTCCAGAAACCAGGAATAGGAACTTATTTGAAATGGAACTTAGAAATTGGAGATTCTCTGGCTTTAACCACGTGGCCTCTGCCTCCTGCTCTTCATTAAGGCCCTGCTGCTGCCTGAGCTGCTGCAGCCTCTGTGGCAACATCTGACAAAGAGTAACCCAGAAAACTTTGACCTCACATGGGGGGTGTTTTCAGATACTGTAGGAGCAGGTTTATGAAGAGCGGAGAATGGTCAGAGAAGGAAAGGAGCAGGTTTACAACCAGCAATGGGAAGAAGAGGCTATTCCTGTATTTCATGTAATTCATATATTGAATTACTGAAGGGAAGATGACAAAGCTGTTTTTCAATAAAACTGAACAGCCAGCTGCCTCCAAATCCAGACTGAGGGAAGAAGGTGGGACCTGTTTTGGCTGGGGTGGAGCAGATACAAATCTGGCTTCAAAGAGCTCCTGTGCATGATCTGGAGCTGGGCAGGAGAAACTTGTACTCCTCCCAGCACTGGGCTCCTCCAGCCATGCAGCCCTGCTCTGACACTGTGGGTGACATTGATCCTTGGAGAGGAGCTGTGTGTCCAAGGAACCCGCCCGGTGTGAGGGCCCTGTGCCCTCCCTGTGCCCTTACCTGCAGTGGTGCTTCCTGCTGGCCAGCCAGAAGGCGCTGTCGCAGCCGTAGCAATGCGCGGCCAGGTGGTCCGGCAGCCACCGCGTCACCTGCGGGACAACAGCACGGGCTCAGCGGGGGCACTGCAGACACCCCCAGCCCCTCTGGGCCACCAGAGCAAAGCCAAGCATCCCGAGGGAGCTGCTTGTTCTGCTGTGAGAGCACAGAGTCAGGGCTGGCGACAGCAGCAGACACAGATCTGTGAGAACGGAGATGCTGCATTCCCCTCAGATAGGCAGAAATTAATGCAGGAAGTCCAAATCCCTTCAGCTAAAGGTGGATATTCCCACCTGAGGCTCCTTTCCTGCTCTCCCCTTCCCACCTCCCAGGCTGTGAAGCAGAGGGCTCATAGGCACAGGTACTGGTATGTCAGGTGAGATAAGCGGAATGCAAGGAGAAGAGAGTTCCCAAGATGACCAAAGGCCGGAGGATAATTTGAATATCAATATCCCAGAAGGAGTGATTTGCAGGGATTCAGTCTGTACCTCTGTGTCCTGTTTATCCACCTGTTCCCAGCTGGCTTCAGAGAAAATCTCTGTGCTGCAGCGAGACAAGCAGTTCTGATCCAGATTGCTTTCGGAGTCAGGGATAGACGTCTGTTGGCAAACAAACACAGCTGAACAGAACCTGCCCATGTCCCTGTTTGCACCAAAGAAAACCCAGAAACCTCGACAGGTCAGGTTCTGACCCTCTGCTGACACCATGATGTGAGGCAGAGTGGATTTAAAATCCAGTTTTTACTGCATTAGCGCAAAGTTCTGGCAAAGCTTTGGGTGATTAATCAAAACCTGCTCTCTGTGGCTCCAATTCCAGGGTCCTGTTTCCTTTCTAAGGTTGTTTCACTTTCAAAAGTAAAATTAGCAATACATACATCCTTTTGTTGGCAAGGATTCTGGAAAATACAAGCCAAATTGTATATGGGAACTCAGAATTTGAGCTCTATATATCCTATATATAGGTTTTGGGGAATGATGCTTCCTTAATATAGTCTATGGAGGTAGGGCTGGATTTTAACTGACTTCCAACTCAGCCAGCCCCTAAAACACATTAGAACAGCAAGAAATCTTGAGTTAATGTCTTCTTGTGTCTGAGGAATGGGCATTCCTGGAGCTCCAGAGGAAAACCTGCAACTCCCAAGCCGAGGCACAAACAGAAGGTAGAGATCAGGTTCCTAAAACCAAGGAATTTTCTGGAGGCACTGCCAGCCCTTCACTGAAGCTTCTGAAGGCCCTTAAAAAATGGGAGCAGAATGACTTAAGCCAAAGCTCCCAGTTTATCCTGGGAATCCAAGGGTTTTGCAGTGACACTGAGCCCAATGGAGCAGCATCTCCAGTGGGAAGAGCCAATAGGGCTCTGAGGATTTTTCACAACAAACGTACCTGGGACTATCCAGCACCTCTGCCACTTCTGAACAGCAATGAGTTTGACAAACCTCCCACAAATACCTCTTGTTTGCTATTTTACAGGCATGTAAACCATGTGGGAAAAGGGAATTTCTGATGGGTGTTGTGGCAGCCTCAGGAATTATAGGCAAGTGCTCAAACCCACAGGAAGGTTGAAGTCTCTAAAAAATTCCCTACTTTCACAACTTGAAACACTTCTAAGTAAAATCACACTTTAAAAGCCCTCCTAAATTTCTGTAATTATTGAGGAAAAAAACCCCTTGTTGGCATACAGCTGTCATGAAAGCTCAGTTAATTTACTCCAGTTAGTTTAGAATTCCAGAAATTTATTCCAGTTACTGAGCCTGGATCAGCCTGGCCATCTGAAAGGGATGGTGTGAACCTGATGGGTTTGAGCTCACAGAGCACCACCTGAACCTGCAAAGCACCAAGGGATCATCCCATGCTACTGTCCCAAAAATGGCACACTCACAGCCTTAGGAAAATATCGTTGTCCTACACAAAAACACCAGGAAAAGAGGTGTTTGTTTTGGAATAAGGCCAGTGAGGGTGTTCAGGGATGTCCAGGTACGTGTGAGCTGCTGTTGAACACCCATCCTGAAATAAACCTTTGGTCCACTCATGGTCAAACTGAGGTTGGGTGAAAACATTTGTCATTAGCTGCCATTTATCACGGCCTCAGGCAGTGTCTGCCTTGTTCAGAACGACCTGGGGAGTTCTAGAAAAGCCTGCAGAGCCCCCCAGCCCCACCCTGAGCTGTGCCCCACAGGCTGAGCACACGGTGAGCTCTGAGCGCGGCGCCGGCGCTGCTCACTCACCACGTCGTCTCCGTAGTCCCCGTTGAGCCGCAGGGAGCTGTTGAGGAACTGACTCTCCAAGCGGCTCTTCAGCTCCTGCACCTGCTTCTTCAGGGTCTCCACCTCCTGCTGGTGGCCCGTCTCGATCTGGCGCAGGCGCTGCTGGATGACGTCGCTGTAGACAGGCATGCCGTCGTCGTCCAGGTGGCTGCGGGCGGGCTGGTCAGGGCTGCCGGCCGCCTGCCTGCCCAGCTGGCTCAGCGTACACTTGTGCTGCAGTTTGCGCAGGTGCAGCTGTGCGGAGCTGGCCACGGACACCTGCCTGCTGAGTGCGGCCTTGAGCCGCCCATCCGCGCCATTCACGCAGTGCCCGTTGGCCATGGGCAGTCTTGGGGCCACGAGCCCCTCCAGCTTGTTCTCGGGCTCCAGCTCCCCGTTACACACCACCTCGTCTTTCCGCTCCACTGGGGGCAAGGCACAAGGGGAAGGCATCGGGAGGTGTGTGGTGCTGCTGCCAGAAGTCCTGTGCGCTCGTGGGCCCAGTTTTTGGAGCTCTATCATGCCCTCCCACTCCGGAGCTCTGCACAGCTCGTCAGCGCTGTTGTCGAAGGGGTGGGGTCTGTGGCACAGCCCCTTAGGCATGAACTCGGGCTTTGCTTCAGTCTCCGTTAAGGTTTCCGTGGAGCTCTCGATGCTGGCTGTCCTTGCCTCGGGCAGGGCTGGCAGAGGGAAGGGCAGGCCGGCCTGTGCAGTGCCGTACGGGCTCTCTGTGTCTCCGTGCTTCCCCACAGCCTCCTCCTCCGTGCTGCTCGGGGTGGAGCCCTCCGAAGGAGCAGTCTGCAGCCCTCGCACCTGAGGGAGCTTCTGGAGAGCGCTGTCGGCATCGCTGTGCTCGTCCTGCTGTGCTCTGGGCTCAGAAGCACCGTGTGAAGGCGGCAGTGGGGTGGGGGTGGGATTGTTCCTTACGATACCTGTGTCCGCCTCCTCCCTATCACCATGGTCACCAACGTACCCCCGCAGACTGTCCGCTCTCTCCTTATCCAGGGCAGCCTCAGCCCCTTTCCCTGCTGCCTCTGGGCCACCCCTTAGGTGCTCCTCCAGCCCCACATCATCTTTGGTGGCCTCCTGCAGGATGTTCTCCATCTGTCCCTCTGCCACGCCGGCCGCCACGGACAGCTCGGCGCCCAGGGGGGCCCTGCCCTGGCGGCCCAGCCCATCGCCCTCGAAGGGTTCGTCGCCGGGGGGGCCGAGCCCGCCGAGCTCCAGGGAGCGGCGGTGCTCCTGCCACTTGTCGTTGAGGCTGGGGTCGCTGCTGCGCCGCGTCGTCGCCGCCGCCACGCCGCTGTCACACGCCGTTGGCAGGTTGTCGAAGGACCTGGTCTTTGGTAACCTGCAGAGGCACAGAGAACCCAATGCACAGTCAGGGCAGGCTTTATTAAACATTCAGCTACTGTGGGTTAAACCTCCCCCCAGTCAGGACAGTAGCAATCTGGGACTTGTGGGAAGTATTATCCAGGAGCACGTTCTGTCCATCTGTAGTGCAGAGTTGCTTCAGGACCTCCTTTTTTGACAGCAGGAAAATATGCTGAACCAGACTTCAAACACTCCCAGAATAATCCCTTTACCACTGAGCCCAAATGCTTCCACTCTGGTCATGCTTCCTAATTAACATGTGCTCAGAGTCATTGAACATAAAAGCAAAGAAATAGTTATGCAATGCCGAAGAACTCAAATTCAAGATAACCAAAGGAAAGCTTATATTCCATAAGGATACAAGGAATTCTTTGTGGCTGTGTGACACCCAAAGCTTAATTCTATTTACCAAGCTTCTCTCTGTCACACTGTCACCCCTGAAATGTGACAGTTTCCAAAACCAAAGCACTGACAGACTGTGCTTGGGCAGGTCAGTCCCACAGTCCACAAACCCACTTGGAAGGAACCCTGCCCTCCCACCACCACCATTCTCCTTTTATATCCCACAATATTCTCTGTTGATCTTACTTTACAGGACGGGATTTCTGGGCTGGAGGCTCACCTGCCCAGAGGCTGCTCGTCAGGGCTGGAGCCTGGCACAGGGTAGGGAGCACAGGAGTCATCGGCCGGCGTGGAGGGGGACGAGCAGGGCAGGTAAACAGCACTCCAGAGCATCAGGTTCCTCACATGGCACACTGGGTACAGCACCTGAGAGGGACAGCACAGGACAGGGTCAAACTGCTGGCTCCCAGCAGGCAGAGGAGTCCAGCCCTGATGGTAACAGCGAGCAGTGATGGCATTTCATCAGCCACAGTTGGGTCTAGAATGATCTTTTCTGTCAGAGGCCAAACACTGGTGGCCTTCAGCTCCTCTGAATGAACCCCTGAATGTGCTCTCAGTGAATCTGCACCTCCACAATGCTCCTGAGCCACTTCAGCTGCTGTAGAACTCAGTGTCCCACTGTCAGTGCCAAGGTCTCCCTGTGTGTGGTGCTCCTCCGTGCCAGAGGCAGCTGGATGTGCCTCTCAGGCCCCAGCCCAGCCTGGCTGCCAGGCAGGCAGGCACTCAGAGACAAATTTAGAACATGCAGAAATACTTGGAAGAGGCAGCTTGCTCTTAAAAGGGATTCCTCGACTGTGGAATACACTTTCTGTTTCACTTTGAAGGAAAGAATCACAGAATGTTCTGAGCTGGAAAGGCCACACAAGGATCCTCAAGTCCTGCTCTCAAGTGAATGGCCCATACAGGGATTGAACCCACAACCTTGGCACTATCAGCACCAGGCTCTAACTAACTGAGCTAATCTCAGGGTCCCCTGGGCTCACTTCAGCAACTCCACTGTTTTCCAAGCAGCTTCCTTATGGAAGAGCAGGCACTGGCAGAGGGACAGTCTGCCCCACAGAGGCTCCCCAGGGCAGTGGGCATGGCCCCAAGGCTGCCAGAGCTCCAGGAGCATTTGGACAATGCCCTCAGGGACAGGGGAGGAGTGTTGGGGTGTCTGGTCAGGACCAGGGGCAGGACTGGATGGTCCTCGTGGGTCTCTTCCCACTCAGGAGATCTCATGATTCCAGAACAGTCGGGTTTCCTGGGCACTGAGCAGGGGAAGGGCTGGGGGGCGGCTGCTGCTCTTGAACAACCCTGGCTTGTAACAGATGTGGCTGTACCTTTTAAAGCCTGAAGTAAAACCACAAAAAGATGAACCCAAAACAGGAAAGTAACAGAACTCCCACCCACAGCAAGAGTGTCCTTGTTAGCACAGACAGTGTTGTATTTCCTGAGGATGGGGGCCAAGTCCCTGAGCCTGTGTCTGTGTCGGGGCACAGAGCACGGAAGGGCAGCCCAAGGACAGCCTGTGCACTCAGCCCTTCCTGCACTCCTTCTGTGCACACCTGCTGGCCTTTTCAGGAAAATTCAGATGCATCCACAGCTGTGAACACCCCCAGAGGCTGTGTCTGCCTGCTCTGCCCCAGCACCCTGCGGTGCCAGTGTGGGGTGGGGAGGCAGTGCCAGCCCAGGGCTCTGTAGGGCCACAGCCAGGGCACACATGGCCACGGGGGCTCAGGGGAACAGAACACTCATCTCTTTAGAACCAATGTGGGCATAAAACTCTTTCCTACTTAGCCAGGGTTTAATTTCACTCTAAGGAACAAATAAAAGTCACATCTATCACATGGAAACACTCTGCATAGTCCTTACAGCTCCGTTTATGACATCTGACACTTTCATAAATAAAAAGGCTTAAATATTTATACAAGAGTTTGCAGTCCTACCCATGATGTCATTTGGTGACTGTGTGTTCACTTGCCCATGCTCTGCATCTCACCAGTGCCTCACAAGACCTTGTATCAAAGACACGACAAGGTCACTGTGAGCCCCTTCCCAGAACTTTCAGTGAGCTCTTACCATGGAGCAGCCAAACTGGAAACATGAAGGTATTAAGAGAAACAAAGATAGACCAAATAATCTGAGCTACTTCTTCTGTTTAGCGTTAAGATGACTTTAGACACAGTGTCTAGGTTTGCAGGCAATTTTCTGTCACTCCTCTGACACAGCTTAGCTCTCTAGAGAGGTCTATTTATCAAACACTGAAATGTTTTCTGCTACAAAAAATAAAATATTTAGTTACAGAAAACACATTTCCAGCATGGGGAAATTTCTGAGGTGGCATTTGACATTCTTCAAATATCAGCTAAATTAACACAAGACTTGAAATGTCAGCCTGAGGTGAGTGTCAGTGGGGAGAGCAGGGCTCGCTGGTCTGCAAGCACCTCTCTGCTCGTGGTGACAGTTCAGAGAATCCCAGAAGGGTTTGGGTGGCAAGAGAACTTGAAGATCATCCAATTCCACCCCCTGCCATGGGCAGGCACACCTTCCACTAGAGCAGGTTGTTCCAAGCCCCATCCTGGCTTTGAACACGCCCAGGGATGGGGTAGCCACCACCTCGGCTGTGGTTGGACCCCAGTTCCTGTGTCCCACCATCTGGGTGTTTCCTCAGGGTACCCCCCACTTTTGGGGCCTCTACCTGGGGGCCTCCAGGGCTCTGCCCTGCAGGGGGTGGGGAATACATACAGATTCCGACTGGGAGGAGTAGAGCAGGTTTTTGAAGGCTTTGTTTGCTGCCCGCAGCAAAGACCAGACGGAGCAGGTCCGTTCCTGAGTGTGTTTCTCTCCTCTCTCCTTCGCATTGTTGCACAGGAATGTTCCAAAGAGGCAGGAGTAGGTGTGCTGCACCAATTTCACCTGCACAGAGCGAGTCAGATGTGTCAGGTGGCACAGGAAATCAGCTTCACTCTCCCTCTGCAGGGCCCAAGCCCCCTCCCAGGGCTCACACATGACACACAGCATTATTTGCATACCTCCTTACAAAGCAATTGCAAAAGAATGCAAGAGAAGTGGAATCTTTTAAAATCATAACTGAAAAAATTCAGGAAAAAATACAACTTAGAAAGACAAAATATTTGTTCATAATCAAGCATAAAAGTCAAGTTGATTCAGACTCACTGCCCTGCAGGACAGGCAGGGAGCCATGATTCCTGTGCTACACAACATTAATGCAGCACAGAAATGCTGACCATTAATCACTCTGTGCTGTGGGCCCAGCCTAACAAATTGGCTTAGTGTGAGCTTAACATCAGGCATATAAATGACTTCCTTGGGATTATTCAGATGTTTAAATGAAGACAAGTAGTTCAATACTCTGATAAATTAGGGGGTTACTCTACAAAGGCCAGAACACCACGGGAATGTTCTCTCAGGGCCCCTGGAGATCAGCAGTGTGGAGTGAGACCAGTTACTACCTGTTGTATCTCATTTCACACCGAGTTACGCCGTGGCCAAACACGGACTTGGCTCCACGGCTGAGCTGCAAGTGGTAACTCAAGTCAGCCACAATCATAGGAATGTGCCTGAAATCTCTCAGTGGAGCAGACACTTCATAAAAACTTGTACTCCTCGGATTACTGGCCCTGCAGTCCGTGACTGCCCCTTCCCAGACACTTGGGACTGACTGACCACCCTGGGTGAATTCCTAATGCGAGCACTGTCTGCTTCCAGAGAAGGTACACACAGCTCCCACATCCTCTCAGCAAAGAAAATGAAAAATACGTGGAGCAGGTTGTTTTTAGAGGGGGTTTTCAAGTCAAAACATGATCAAAGCAGTTTGTATTGTCATTTACGATGATTTTGTTCTGGCTGTGTGGATGTTTTATACCTCTTAGGTATGAATATTCAATTAATATAATTTATTTCTTTAAAGTCTAAAAGAAGTCCTGAACGGTCCTGCCTCTGTTTTTAGAGTGAACAGACCCCATGGGGTATACACGTCATTTTGTCTGCTGTATCTGGGCAGCTTTCCCATTACTTTTATCATGCTCAGGGAATGGTTTGGGCCTGAAAGCCAATCTCATTCTACCCCCTACCATGGACCCACTAGCCCTGGTTGCTCCAAGCCCCATCCAACCTGGCCTTGGACACCTCCAGAATGTCACAGACAGGTGGGAAAATGAGCCCCCCAGGCTCTGTGGATGGTTTAGAAGAGTCTATAAAGCAGCAATCTCTCAACTCACAAGGAATGCTTCGTTAAACTCAAAGGAGCAGGGGAACTGCCTCTGGAGCTGATGGACACAGTCCAGCCACTGCAGGAACACCGGGCAGCGCTCGTTCAGGTCGTCCGAGTTCTCGCCGTGGCCACAGCGGTCTGCGAACTTGTGGCCAAAATCCAGCCACTCCATCTCCACTAGCACCTGGAAACCCTGCAGGAACAAAAGGACAGATGGAGAATTCCTGTTTTCCTTTGGGTCAGTTTTCTAAGATGGACTGACTCGTAGGAATCACTTTGCTGCTGTCCCCTCACTCTCCTATTTCCCTCCCGCACTGGGCTCGATACGTCTCTTTGCTGCTTTAATTCTCTGTGCCCTGGAATGAAATTGGGACAGATATGGATTCCCAAACTACAAGAACAGGAAAGGGAATAAGGCAGGTTAAGTCCTCAGTGACTGGCAGGGAAGATGCTGATATGAGCCCCATTACTCCTGGCAGGGGTGAGTAGGAACTTCATCTTGATAAAATCCATCTGGATTGTGGTACCCAGCATTTGCACAGGACATCTGAAGGCTTTCCTTGAAAATGATGGGCAGATCTGTCTGTGAGAAAGAAAACAATCCACAACAGGACAGGCTGCAGGTGCCTGTCTGGGTGTACACCAGTCACAAGGCTGACTAAAGGTTCACCTGAGTGATTTCTCAGGAAAATGGAAAGGGCAAAGACATTCCCAAACAGTGCCTGGGTGAGCAGCTGAATGTGACACCTTGTCTGACAGCACCTGAAATCCATCACAGGGCAGGAAGGTTTTGGTTCTTAGGGGAAAGAAAAATTGCAGAGAATGTTTATTGAGTCAAAGGCTGTGATCAGAGACAAAATAATGGCTGTGATTAGAGCCAAAGGAATGGCTGACAGCTGACAAAGGTGAAACGTGGCAATGCTGAAGACTCATTTTCCTCAACACTTCTGATCCTGGTATAGAAAACTGTATTTTATGGTCTTCCCTGCATGTCAAGGAAGGCACAGGGTGTGCAGAGCAGGACTCTGCACTCTGAACAGGAAGGACAGCACCCCTGGGAGCACCAGAAGGTTCTGTGCCCAGGCCAAAGCAGCACGTTCTGCCCTGGTGGATGGCACCTTCCTGAACCCACATGAAAAAGGATCCAAGAAGTTTCCATACTTCCATCCAAAAGGCTTTGCTGCAGCTCAAGCCTCTGGTTCTCCCGTGAGTGAGGCTTTAAGCAGCAGCTCACAGCAGTGTTCAGAGAGAGAGTTCTGCTCTGGACAACAAAGGCATCTTGCCTGTGGGCTGGCAGATGGCACCCAGCCAGCACATGTCCCACAGTGCTGCAAAGGGATGGGGGGAAAATTCAGGCTGACAAAACAGGAGAAATACAACTGATAGAGGACATGGAAAATGTGAAACTGGAAAACCACGCACTTGGGAAATCCAGCAAAGAGAAAGGCTTTGTATGAGTGCTTGGCTGAGCACCTGCAGTGGGACAATGGAAACTGCAACTGCAGCACTTCGCACTCCATATTCTTAAGGCAAACATGAGGAAGCCCAGAGCATGACTGTGCAGTTACAGCACAGGGAATACAATGTGCTCCTGAGTTCCAGACTGTGCTGGAACTGTGTGTGTGGCTGCGTGTGCAGACTATGGCTGCCTAACCCCTGCCAGCATCAGTGCCCTTGGCAGAGGGAAACACTGAAATAATTTACAGACAGGCTCGCTCAGGAGAGGCCTGAACTGCCCAGAGTGCTCCAAGGGGTGACCAACCTCTGTGGTCCTGTAGTAGGGGTCCAGCAGCAGCTTGGCCAGCGCCACGATCTGGGGCGTGCGGTCCCAGCCGTCGGAGCAGTGCACCAGCACCGGCCGCTGGTCGCGGTCCACGGCGTGCACCACCAGCAGCGCCGACTTGAGCAGCACCGACAAGTGCTGCAGCCACTTGGTGCTCTCCAGAGCTGACAGCCAACTAGAGGGAAACAAGGCAAGACAGTTTTTGCTCTTTTAAAATGCTTTCAAGTTTGGATCTCTGAATTTATGATGGCAAAGCTCCTGTTTAAATAAGCTGTGAGTGCCACTCGTGGGTAGTTCTGTTATGTCTTGTTAAGGCTTTCCCAGAGGTGGAAGCAACAAAGACACACAGCCCACTCAAGGGACTGCCAACCTCTGGGAGGAGCTGGAGATCTGGATCGCCTCTGAAACCATGGAAGGCTTTAGCAGCAATTTCCAAACAGGCAAGTGGGAGGGAAAACAGGAGTGTGACAACTACAGTGTCCTAGTGAAGACTCAGCTCAGAGGCTCCTGAGATGAGGGGCCATTCCAGGGCAGTTATTCCACAGCAATGGAGGGCTATGAAATATTCTCCTGAAATTACACTATAAATAAGGGAAACATGGAACACAGCCAGAATCTTCCAAAGGAGAGACAAGACAGGAAGATTAAAGAGCTGGGAATAGCAGGTGTGACTGCTTACAAGCCCACCAGAAGCAGTAACAGTCTGGTATCAACACTCAAGGTGACACTGTAATTTCACAACTAATTTTCTAGGTTCACTTCAACCACAGCAAGTCAATTACCCCCATGAAAATCAGAAAATACAGCCTGGCATTATCACACAGGAGAGTCAGCAGGGGAAAATCCATTGAATTTCAGTTCCCAAACCAGCAGTGAAGGCAAGTGGCTGCACAAACACATCCCCAGAGGCCCAAAGAGCCACTTACTTTCCTGGGTCCGGCATCTGTGTGCAGAGCAGGCGCAGGGACTGAAAGCTCTTCCGGATGGAATGGATGTTTGCCATCCCCATGAACACCACTTCACAGTTCGGGTAATACTCTGTGGGCAAAGGGCAAGAAAAAAGGGAAGAACCTCAAAAACTGCCTTTCTGAAAGGAGCTTTTTTCATGAAAACAAAGCACTATGACAGATGAAATAATCTGTTCAGGAGACACCAGTCCTGGAGCTCGGTGGGTAGCCCAGATGGGACACCACAGCCCAGCAAAACAGGAGGCATTTACCAAGGCCCTGGTGGATGTACTTCCAATGTTTCCCTTCAGGTTACAAAAGGCAGAGTGCAAACCTTTGGGAATAAGGATTTTCCTGTGCTCCAGGTTCCAGAGTGGTTGCAAAGACTGAGCAACATCATAAGATGCAAAGCATAAATAATATTTAACTGATAACTCATGGATGGAAGTTATGCAAGGTACAAATTCCTTTTCCTAAGCACTCAGACAGGCTGGAAGGTTACTTCATCCACTGCTTTCTTCTGAAGGGGATTTTATGAGGAAGCATCACATTTATCTGGAAGCTCAGTAAAACACAAGATAAATGGAAATACTCTGGATGTTGCTATGGGATGTGCTCACGGTACAGACAGGGCCACAGCTCAGGGCGGCACCCAAGGAGAGCCAGAAAAACACCAATTCAACAGTTTTTCCAAGTTTAGTTTTCACACTGCTGTGATACTTCTGTCTGCACAAAAATGATGACACAACAGCTAAAATGCCAATTTTTACTGAAGAAAAATACTCATGATCCAGGATCTGGGATGCTGAGTGCTTGCATAAGGAAATGCAGGAGTCTGAGCATGTTTGCTGTAACTTGATTTCCCAATTCTCCATCAGCCCAACATCTGCTGACCCAAACAGAACACCCTGTCAGCAATGGACTGTGTAACTCCAGCCACAGACTCTACCAGACAATTTCAGCCTTTGCTTGGCTTTTTACTGAGTTATATCTAAAATAAAGCCCAGCATAAATGAGCTATTTTTATACAGAGAATGAAGCAAACTTGGCAATACCTCCAGAAAACTCAGAAGCAAAAAGCAATACAAGTATTTATTGAAGGTGACAAGCTGTTTGAAAATCTTCTACACAGAATTCAAGAACCAATATACAAGAAAATCAAACCTCCTGTATACTCTGCTTTTCTGGTTTGAAATTCTTCTCTCTGATGAAGAATTATTTGGCAATTTTGAAGAGTTAAATAGAAACTTCATCTTTCCTTACTGGTGCCTGCATAAAGTGCAGCTATTGCAGTAAGACCAAAACAAGAATACATGGTCAGAAGAGATTTTCTTATCTTATCTCTAGTTTTTCTGTCTGGGATTTTTTCCCAGACTCTCCACCCATGGAATTTTAACAGGCTGCATTCATACCCAGTGGTGACCATAAATAATATCTTGTTTATAAAACCACCAATGCACAAGTGTCAAAGAACACAAGGTGGTGTTTCAAGTGTGTTACACATGCAAGAGGAAGCAGGACTGCAGTTGGCTATGATATAAATGCTCAGAAATGCTTCAGCTTTAGAAAAATTGCTGAAAAGCTGTATTGTGCACAGCCATTCTAGAATAGTGTTATTCTCTGCAGTCAGTGGGTTTTACAAGTTCAGGAGTTTTAGACATGAGCGCTCTGGACACCTTTGTCTCTCTCTAGTTTATAGGTTTGACTCAGCAAGGGAAAGCTCATCAGCATGTTCCACACTGTTCAGCATTTACTGGGCTTTGCCACCAGCTGGATTTCTGCTCTGGGAACAGCCTTAATGAGCAGCTGAACCTGCCCTGTGAAGGGCTGGGTGGTGGCTGCTACAATCCAGAATGATGAGCAGCCCTCCATCCCCATGGGCAGTGCTGAGGGGGGTCAGTGGAACCCCATTTGGGCACATCCTGCTGACTGGGTTCACTGAGACACAGGGAATGCTGCTCACCAGGGCACTCACAGCCACCGCCCTTGGCTCTGTTGGCCACGGCTGCCGCGTACGACCGCGCGTCCAGGATCAGGAGCTTCTGGGGCTGGATTGCCAGGCTCTCTGCTCCCGAGGCATTGGAGATGGAGGAGTCTGGGGAGGAGGAGATGCAACTGGTGAGGAACAAAAAGGAACTCCTGACACTGGTTATAACGTGGTGTGCTCAGCGCCACAGGGCACGTGCACACAGTAAGTGGAGAACACCCGCCTGACCACAATGGAACCCGCCTGTTCCAGCACAGGACACAAAACTTTCACTGAACAGCAACAGCCACAGACTCACCAAATTCCACATCAGAGAGGTCCCCTCCATTGGAGAAATCTCTGGAACAATTGCCATTCATTAACTTGTTGCTGTTGGACCTGGAGTCTGAGGCACAGGCCTTGGCCACGGACTGCACGAGGTGCTCGTCGTCGGCGTTGCGCCAGCCCCACCAGCTGACCTCGGGCTGGCCGCAGCGCGCGATCACCGCCCCGTTGCTCTGGTGCCTGCGGGGAGGGGAACACAAACAACAGGGCATCAGCTGAAAAGTCAGGATGAAAAAGAGCCAGAGGGCATGAAAAACTCAGTGGTGTGCCCCAGTGTCCTAATTCCCACTGCGGACCTCTCTGTCGGGATCCCCAAGCTGGGATTCGGGGGCAGGGTATTCCATGTGCTTCCCCTCAAAATGCTGGCTGTGACCACAGGCACTGAGAGGGCAAAGCCAAACCAAGGTCAGGAAGAGAAAACAGAGCAGCATCTTGCTCAGTGTTGTGGCCTGTTGGCCAGTGAAAGCTGGGGAGTGTTTTGGAACAGCAGGTGAGGCATTTCAGAAGGATTCAACACCTGCTGGATGGGAGATCACTGAGGAACAGCCCAGCCTGAGCAGGGCTCTTCTGTCCTGGGGAGTGACATTAAAAAAAAAAAATCACATTTTTTCACATGTCTGAAGCGTTATTAGTTATTTCTTTAAATGTGACCCAGCCTCTTGTACTACACATAAAAGAACAGATCTGAAATAATTAAAACTCGTTGAACCATTACAAACATGCCCTGAAAAAGATTTAAAAATTCTCCCCTATAATCTATTATAAAAAAGGACTGAAACATATGATCACAGGAATTCCACTGCTGCCTCCAGCTCTGAGATTCCCCATTCACCAAAGCATTTCCATCTGGGAGTAACAACCTTGTCCTTGACCTTTCCCAGCAGCAGAACTCAGGGAGCTCAGCCCTGGGCACAGGAAGCTGCAGAAGCAGCAGAGACACAACTACTCTGAGGCCACACAGTGAGGCACCAGTGCTGAGGAACAGGACACACAGAGTTTATTCCCTGCCTCCTGTCCCAGCTGAAACATCCCACCACTCATCCACACACTCTGCTTCTCTATATAAATGGCCTGTGGATCACACAGCCATGGAATGGCTTGGGTTGGAAAGGACCTTAAAGCCCATCCAGTCCCGCCCTGTGCCATGGGCAGGGACACCTCCCACTGTCCCAGGTGGCTCCAAGCCCTGTCCAGCCTGGCCTTGCACACTCCCAGGGATGGGGCAGCCACAGCTTCTCTGCCCAACCTGTGCCAGGGCCTGCCCACCTTCACAGCCAGCAATTCCTTCCCTATATCCCATCTGTCCCTGCCCTCTGGCAGTGAGAAGCCATTCCCCTTGTCCTGTCCCTCCACCCCTTGTCCCAGGTCCCTCTCCAGCTCTCCTGAAGTCCCTTTAGGTCCTGAAAGGGGCTCTCAGGTGTCCCTGGAGCCTTCTCTTCTCCAGGTGAGCCCCCCCAGCTCTCCCAGCCTGGCTCCAAAGGGGCTCCAGCCCTGGAGCAGCTCCAGGGTCTCCTCTGGACTCTCTCCAGCAGCTCCATGTCCTCCCTGTGCTGGGGGTCCCAGAGCTGGAGGCAGCTCTGCAGGGGGGGGGTCTCACCTGAGGGGGCAGAGGGGCACAATCCCCCCCTGCCCACGCTGTGGGACCAGCCCAGCACAGGGGTGGATTTTTGGGAACACATCCCTCCCAGCAGAGGTGCCTCTGGGCAATGCTGCTCCTGCTCAGGTTGTGCTCCCCCCGCAGCCCTGGATTTCCAAAGCACACACCTGCCAGTTACAGTTCCTACATGTGATGACGCAGCAAAGGATTTTCGACCCTTCCAGCAGACAAACTGCCCATCTCAGCTCCAGGGCCCCCAGGAGATGTTTGACTCCCTCTGGTCAGGGAACCAGAGCAGCGAAGATTCAACTCAACCTTCAGGCAAATGAGAACAGCCGATTCCACCATCCCTGCGCAGGAACACAACCCCCCAGAGGTTCCAGCCCTCCCCTCCAGGCTGTGAGCACTGAGTGTGGAGGTGTGACAGGCTGCAGTGGGGGCTGTCACAGCTGCCACCCCGGGGTGCTGTGCGGCACCTCCTCCGCAGTGTCCCCGAGTGGGGGGACATCAGAGGCAGCACAGCAGGACACGGCGCAGGGGGCAGAGCCTCCCGTGGAAAACAGGCTGGGAGACATAATTTGGATGTTTTCCACAGCTCTTGTGTCACTGTGTCACACGGAACCCCTCCGGAGGCAGGACGGAGCTGCCACAATAACCGAGGTGCAGGGACGGCGCTGCGAGGCCACGGCACCCACAGCAGGTGCCAGCCCACTGCAGGCACAGGGAAATGGATTTCTGAGGGAATTAATAGCCTTCCAGAAACAGCTCTACCCAGAGCAAATTAGTTCAGCAAAAAGTACGTGCCAATCACTGAAAGGCCACCCAGCTCCCCGCCACGCTTGCACAAATAATAAAAGAAAATAAAACATCATTATACGTGTAAGAAATCTATTTTGAACAGAGCAGCTCATTTATTTTTCCATATGTTCCCCCAGATTTCATTACTACCTGGTGCAGATTCATTTTCTCAGGTTCATAAACAGTTTTATTTTCATCTCCAGGTTCTTGCCACGCATTATGCCCCAAATAATACAGAATCATTAGGCCAGAAGCTGAGCTTGCTGATGGCTGTGAATTCAAACACTCCTATCCCACACATTCAGATGTACCAGCAGAAATCAGCAAACAATTCTACTTAGGGGCATGCTGGAGGTCTGAGCAATCACACCATTCCAACAGGACTGGCCACTGGGACAAAACACAGCCAGTGATTCCGAGGTCCTGGGGGATAACATGGTGCCACTCAGTGCTCAGGAACCAAAAAACGAGATTTAAAAAACTTAAAGCAAAACCTCCACTGCCAATTCCCTCACTAAAGACACAGCAACAGGCAGCCCCTGCAGAAACCAAGGAGTGAACCCCCATGTGGAACTCTGAAGCCCCTCAGAAGCTGCTGTGCAGCTGCAGGATGTACACACAGCTCTGCACAGGCTCGATCCTCCCCGGGTTCAAACCACCCCTGAGCACAACAATCAATCCCCCAGGTCCTTGTACTACAGAGCAGGAGGAGTAAGGGAGGTTGAGCTGCTCCCTGCACTGCACTCCTGAGCCCCCAGCACTTGCAATGGGAACAGCACTGCTGCAGGTCAGGGACAGGACCCAGCAGGGAGGGAACAGGGCGGTTTTCCACGTGCCTTTTGCCCCCTGTGCCACAGGAGCTCCTGTGTGGGTGCTGCCCTTCAGCAGTGGGCAAGGCAAAAGGACTCCCTGCACACAGACAGCTCCCAGAGAGGTTCTCTGAGCTTAAGATGCTCTTCCTAAAAGGTAGGAAGTCCTCTCTGTTGTCTTTCCACAAAATCCTGGGAGCCTTCCCCCTAACATTGATTGTATGGGGTCAGATTTAGCTACACAAACTATTGCTGCCCAGAGAGCTGTGGCTGCCCCACCCCTGGAAGTGTCCAAGGCCAGGTTGGACAGGGCTTGGAGCACCCTGGGACAGTGGAAGGTGTCACTGCTCATGGCAGGGGGTGGGGCCGGATGAGTTTCAGGGTCCCTTCCAACCCAAACCACTCTGGGGTTCTGTGACCTTGTGAAATATGTGAATGAGTTTAAAAAACTGTCAACACTGAGCAAAACTGCAGAGACTGGAGGTGAGACTCCTCTAGAAATCTGATCAGAGGACAGAAGCAACACTCCTGACAGTCCCATTTCCATGAGTATTCCTGAAGCTGCTCTTCAACTTCAGCCTGTTCCACTTTTCAGCCTCGACTGCTTTACAAGGACAAGGAATTTACTGCCAAAGTCCGTCTGGTCTCTCTCTGTCCCACTGTTCAGCATCTGAGAAGTGATTGGACTAACTTTTAAAAAAATCTTTTTGGTCTGAAGTAAAGCAAAAAGAGATGTATTAATGTCATCAATAATGAAACTAAAATCCTTAAGTCCCCAAATCATCTTTAATGGATAAAAATGCTGAAAAAGGTTTTGCTCCTTACTCCTCCAAGACTAAGAAAAAGCTGGGGTTTTGGCCATATATATATAAAATTACACATAAAATTTCAATCCCAGAATGGTTTGGGTGGGAAGGGACCATAAAGCTCATGCAGTGCCACCCTTGCCATGGGCAGGGACACCTCCCACCAGCCCAGGTTGCTCCAAGCCCCGTCCAACCTGGCCTTGAAATCATATGGATCATCACCCACTCCCTGCTGAGAGCTCAGTTAGGGCCCAGAATGATGAACTGGATGCCCTGAAAAATCTATTTCTAAATGCAGAGATAAGAAAAAAAAGAGGTCAAAGTTTTCTCTCCTTGATTTGAGGACTGCCAGTGAAAACCCTGGCATGATTTACCCCCCAGAGTATCAGCAGAACTGCAGAGAACTGAACCCAGGGACAGCACAATTTCAGTCTCTGCGGTCTTTTGACTTTCAAACTGCTCTCCCATAAATCCCTGGAGTGCAGGCTGCTCCCAGGAACGAGAACAAAGTGTGCCCTGGTGGCAGGAGGAGGGAAGCCTCCCTGTGTCTGCAGATGAGGTGCCCCCTAATTGAGTTACAGGAAAGGCCCAGAGTGGCCTGAGATGCACCTGCAAAGCTGAGCCCAACTCCACACAACAATCACACCACAATTACATATATACAATATGCATATTTGTACATACAAACAGCACCATAATAATAAAATATCTACATTTTTTAAAGCCAGCATATGCTGGAAGGCATTTTCCCTCCACAGGAGTTGAGCAGAGGATGGAACAACTCCTCACCATTCCAAAGGAGACCCTTCTAAATCCCTTTGCTGTTTGGAAGGAAAAGGAGAGAAGACAGGAGGATTTAAAGATAATGGTTTGTTGCCAAGAGCCAATTTGTTCTCCTGTGACAGGAGAAGAGCCCTGAGCTGGGGAAACAGTGTTTTGTGGCTGGGAGCTCTCATGCCCTCGTTCCTCCAGCCCAGGATTCTGGATCTGCCAACCTCCTGCTGTCCACAGGCAGCCTGCCCTTGTTCCCAAGGAACAGGTATTCATCAGTATTGATTATCTTTCTAATCCCTTTGTAATCTGACTTTTTAAAGAGATTTTAAAGATTTATGGGAGGATAACCACACCAGGGAAGGGGCCAAGGTGTTAAATGAGAGGTTTATAGAATCATAGAATGTTTGGGTTAGAAGGGACCTCAAAGCCCATCCAGTGCCACCCCCTGCCATGGGCAGGGACACCTTCCACTGTCCCAGGTTGTCCCAAGCCCTGTCCAACCTGGCCTCGGACACTTCCATAGCTGAGGCAGCCACAGAATATCCACAGAATCCAGAATACTTGAAAAAAGAGATGCTGAAATATATTTCTTACTAAAGAAGCTGCCAAACCCAGTACTCCAGAAAAGCAATTTTATTATATAGAATTGCTGGACTCAGTGTAAGGAAGAGACTGTCTAATGAAAACTACCTAAAATACGCAGATAGAGTTAATCATACAATAATTTTTAATTGGAGTTTTATATCTCCTTCCATTAATGTTGGCATTTGTCCTTGCTTATACTGCAGTTGAGAACCAGCCAGGTAAGAGGCCAGAGAAGCCACGAGTGCCCAGCCAGGGAGGACATTCATCACTGAGGGCTTCATCTCACATTTTTTCACTTTCATATTAAAAAAATTTCCCAATCAATCTTAACTGGGGTGACTGCCCCAGGAATGATTTGCAGGAGGTGCCAGTACTGAGTGTGTGTTTGGAATTCAGAGTCCAAACTCCCGTTCCCTCTCAGGGTGAACGTGCAGCAAGTTCTGCCTTCCCAGAGGAGCCACAATGTCTTTCATTACCAGCCAAAACTCCCAGTTATTGCAGCTTTTCCTGGTCAGACCCCCATTGCTGAGGGGCTGCAGGGCCTCCCCTGTACAGCATGACAGGGATTGCAGCTTTTATTGCCAGCCCCCATTGCTGAGGGGCTGCAGGGCCTCACCTGCACAGCATGGCCTCACCTGCACAGCATGGCCTCACCTGCACAGCATGGCCTCACCTGCACAGCATGGCAGGGATTGCAGCTTTCATTGCCAGACCCCCATTGCTGAGGGGCTGCAGGGCCTCCCCCGCTGCCCCGCAGGGCCTCACCTGTACACCACGGCCGGGATGCGCTTCCAGGAGCGGAAGCTCGCCACGCTCTCCAGCTCCTTATCCGTGATCCAGGCGGGAACGATGATCTCCTGGGGGTAACTGCCACACAGCCTGGGGAAAGGGGGTCAAAGGGTTGGAACTCAGGGACACAGAGCAGCTACACCCTTGGCAGGGTAGGGACCTGGCACTGCTCACCCCAGCAAACACCCCTCTGGTAATTCCTGTTTCACTCCCTGTTAATAAATTCCTCCTTCTCCAGCATTAAACACATAGGGAATGGCTGTTTTTCCTTCCCAAGGTTTTCAGAGACCAAGGCACACCAACCACCACTGCAAGTCACTGCTCTGCAGAGCCAGAGCAAAGACAGGTGTTCCCTCAGCCTGTTCCAGCTGGGCTGGCTCTGAGCAGGATCACCCACCAGCTGACAATCCAGGAGCACCTTCCCCTGCTCAGAGCCTGAGGGGGACTTTTGCCTGGGCTTTCAGCCCCTCAGAAAGTGTTTTCTCTTATTTTCAGCATCTACAAACATAACTCTTCCAAACTTGTTTTTTTTGTAGGTAAGTCAGAGAACAAGCACAATACAAATTGTTCACAGAAGTTCAAACTACCCTCTTTGTTCACTTAAATGCCCATTTCTTCCCTTAGAATCTTAGTCTCTAAGAAGCCCTCCAACAAGCTCACCAAAATCTGGTATTTCTAAGCTTCAAAAATTTTATCAGCTAATAACATATCAAATAGTTAAAAGCATGTTTTTGCATAAAACAACAAAAAATCATTGCCCCTTATTAGGCACTGTAGAACCAAAAGAAGTTGCAGTAATGTGCTGTAAAAAAGGAGTGCTTTGAGGTGCCACTGGGCTGTGAATCAGCCAAGTACTCACTTGTACTTCTCATTGATGTTGGAAATCCTCCAGGCATTGTTCATGTCAAACCCCATCCGCTCCACTTCGTTCTTAAACCTGGAAGTTACATGTTCTCCTGGGGATCAGGAGCACAGGGAGAAAAGAAATGGGAAATGAGAAATTAAGATTCCTACTTTGCAGCCTAGTTAGAGAAAAACACATCACTCAGCCCAGACCCAGCTGCATTTCCCAGCCTGATTTGGGCGATGGCTCTGATGGCTCTCCATGCTCAACTCTCCAGAAATGCCAAAGTCCAACAAGGCTTTTTTTCCCCTGAAATTACCAACTTCTGGAAATTCATATAAAACAGTAACACTACAAACCAGAACCAAGCCCATCACCAAAAGGAATTTAGATACATCAGGAGTTCCACTGGGAAAACTTCAGTAGATTTGATTTTGTGAAGTTCAGACGGATTTTCTCTCAACCAGAAGAATGTGAAGCTCTGGTGAGGGGCTGAGGTCTGGAATGTGCTCTGGAACGTGGGCAATCTCCACTGAATATGCAATTCTAGCCCCGGGGTTCCTCTCTGGCTGGAGGGAAGTCCTATCACTTATCCTGCTCCTCAGTTTGCCATGGGGAAATTGGACACTATTCCTCTGTGAGTCAAGGGGAGACAGGAAGGCAAAAATATCAGTCTAATGATCCTCACAAACTCCTGGATTAATACACTAAAGGAAGTGCAAGGAGCCCCATTTATTTCCTAGAGACTTCTTTTAAAAGTATGAAAATACAATTGAAAAATATACAATGGTAATAAAGAATAACTATTCTGGTAGTTATTAAACTATAGAGAATGAGACGAAACTTCCAGGTTTCTAAGAAATGTGCTAAACTTAATGAGCATGTGAGCAACACTAAATCAAGTGATTCTGAAAGTCCATCCATAGTTTGTCTCTTTAAATTCCTGTGTCATTAAATCCTGAGGCAGAGCAGCACCAAAAGGGGACAGAAACCTGCTGAAAAATTAATGTTTTAAGTATTACATCTTTCCATTCAATATTTCAGAAAACCCTTAAAGTCTTTCAATCCCCCAGATATCTGTAGATGCACATTTAGCTCAGAGTTGTACGTGTACACGTCTGAAACAATTCTTTAATGTGACATTACAGAACAATTAGAAAAATACAGAGGACACATACTAGGAAGGGATTGTTCCCTGTGAGGGTGGGCAGGCCCTGGCACAGGTTGGGCAGAGAAGCTCTGGCTGCCCCAGCCCTGGGAGTGTCCAAGGCCAGGCTGGATGGGGCTTGGAGCACCCTGGGGTAGGGAGGGTGTCCTTAGAGACTCTTTTATCTAAAAATCCCCTTTTCTGGAGCAGCAGATGCTCCTGCAGCACCAAGGATGGGCTTCACCACCAGCTGCTCTGAGGAATGGTCTTTCAAATTTGTGATCCATCCTTAATTTTTCTTTTTTTTTGATAGCAAATGAGAATACTGGAAACATCCCAATCAATGCTGCATAGCCCCGGTGGGTTTTAAGAGAAACACATAAAACTCCATGGAAATGAAATATTCTGTTTGATTTCTCCTTCTTCATTTTCAGCTACTGGGAAA
This sequence comes from Hafferia zeledoni, assembly GCA_035583235.1. Taxonomy (NCBI): domain Eukaryota; kingdom Metazoa; phylum Chordata; class Aves; order Passeriformes; family Thamnophilidae; genus Hafferia; species Hafferia zeledoni. The sequence continues at coordinate 1,289,402 of JAWWEV010000037.1, forward strand.
ACCACAGGTTTTCCTCTGAGAAATGAAACTCCAGCCTTAACATTTAGTGCACTCCTCCTGAAATGCTGGGATTTTAAGAGGCACTTTGAGCCAAGATGGATAATATTTAGAAGCACCCCAATCCACTCTCAAAATCACAGGAAAAACAAGCCAACATTTGATTGACTTGTGCCTCCTGCCTATAAAGCTGATCCTGAGCCACAGCTTGTACCTCTATCACATTCATTGCTGACAGAGTTTTCCCCCTGATATTGGATGGATTTTGAGGTAGTTTGGTACTTTTGTCCATATCTACCAAAGAATGGGCTCTCTGGATGTAAAAGAGAAATTACTACGTCTTGGGATTGACTTATTTAATGACATTCACACAGATTTATCTCAACTATAATTCAGCTCTTTGAAGGAGAACATCTACCCCCAGACACAGGCAAAGGAAGACACAGTTATGGAAAAGAGAAGGATTTTATATTCACACATTTGAGAAAAAATCTGCTAAGTAAAATTAATAAAAAGGTAAATGCTGCTTCTTATTCCTGGGAGTGTCCAAGGCCAGGTTGGATGTGACAGCCCATGCCCAACTCCAGGGAAAGCTCAGGAACAAGGACAGAATACCAGGAACATCCCTCAGCCTGACAACTGGGACACTTCCCTCAGGCAGTGAATTGTGAGTGACAAGAGATTGCAGAGGGCTGGAAATTAGATTTCTTATATTCAAACAAGTGTTACAACCACCAGCATCCCAATTTTTAGCTTTTATTTACTTGGCAGCTTTAAAGCTCTCCAGCAAGGATGGAATTGCACTAAAACACATCTCAATGTTGTGGCTGTGAGCGAAGCTCAGGAGCAGGTCAGGGCCTCCCACCTCCTTCACCTCAACATCCCTGATGGGAACCACCATGCCAGGCAGTCACAAAAATCGTGGCACAAACCATGCCAGGTGGTTTGGACTCTAAGTTGCTACCGTGGTGAACAAACTGTTAATTGTAAAGAGAAATGAGGGGCAGCTGAGTCTGCTCAGTGGGAGAAGAGGAGACTGAGCGGAGATCTCATTGCAGGTCCAACTTCCTCAGGAGGGGCAGAGGAGGGGCAGGCACTGAGCTCTGCTCTGTGGGGACCAGGGACAACACCCAGGGAATGGCCTGGAACTGTGTCAGGGCAGGGTTAGGTTGGATCTCAGGGAAAGGTTGTTCCCCCAGAGGGTGGTGGGCACTGACCAGGCTCCCCAGGGCAGTGGGCACAGCCCCAAGGCTGCCAGAGCTCCAGGAGGGTTTGGCTGATGCTCTGGGGCACAGGGTGTGACTGTTGGGGATGGGCCTGTGCAGGGTTAAGGGTTGGACTGGATGGGTCCCTTCCAGCTCGGCACAGGCTGTCACTGTGTGACATCCCCTCCCCACAGCAATTCCCCAGGGATCCTGAGGAGCTGCTTTTCCCCCGAGGTGCCCCCCGGGGTGCCCCCACGTACCAGGCCGGCACAGGTCCCCGTGCTGCTCCTTCTCACTGGCGTACACCTCCATGCACCAGGCGTGGTAGGCGAAGGAGAACAGGTCCTCGATCCTGGCCGGGGGGCGGATGGCGTTGTTGAGCCGCTTCAGCCAGTCCTGGCACTGCTCAAACGTGGAGAACTGACACCTGTGCCACACACAAACAGCCACGGTGAGTTTGGGCACAGAAGGAAGACTTGGAGATACCAGGCTGAGCATGAAAAGCTCTGAGAGCAGAAAGTGAGAATGAACAGCTCAGAGACAACTTAGTTCTGCTTCCAAGTACATTCTAATGATAGGAGTGGAGAAACACTGATGGGGTCAGGATTAACTGTGAGCAGCAAATTGCTGTGAATACTCAGGGGTGGGCCCTGCCAGGAGGGAGTGGGGGGTTGTACAGGTGTTCACTGTGACAGCAAGGACCAGGTCACACACAGGAGAGTGTTACAGAGACTTCTGACTGCTGGAGCTGGGTGGAAACTGAGATGTATCATAATCTGTAACTACAATCATAGTCCTGTAAACAAGAACATGCTGGGAGAGCTGGGGGGGCTCACCTGGAGAAGAGAAGGCTCCAGGGACACCTGAGAGCCCCTTCCAGTGCCTAAAG
>JAWWEV010000037.1:1331987-1342382 GCA_035583235.1 Hafferia zeledoni
CCTGGGAGAAGAGACCAACCCCCACCTGGCCAGAACTTCCCTTCAGGGAGTTCCAGACAGTGCTGAGGTCACCTCTAAGCCCTGCTGTGTGTCTCTAAATACCAAAGAGTTTGGGTCCAGGAGCAAGTGTGCTGGGAGCAGGAAGGGCTGTGCATGCAGAGGGGCTGGCAGGCAATCCCTGCCCTGTGTGAGCCTGACCAGCCTCGGGCAGTTGTACAGTTTAGGAAGATGGACAATGACTCGAAATTCTAATGTTTAGAGAAATAAGCTACAGGGCATAGCACATGGAACTCCCTCTTCAGGGAGCTGCCAGCTGTTTCCTGCCCGAGTGCCTTATGCAAGAGGAAAGTCTCCATACCTGAGCGCTGAGTGGCACCCCGCGGGCTCGGGCAGGATGAACAGCACCACTAACCCCAATGGGCTGCCCTGGGCGTGCCCCTGTGGGAGGGCAGCGCCAACAGGGCCTCACACAGACAGCCCAGGAAAGCCCGGCTGGAAAATGAAAGCGAGGAAGGAGCTCTTGTTGTTACACCAGTGCTGTCAAATGCAGCGCAATCCTCTGCCTGCAGCTGCCCGGGCTGTCTCTGCCAGGTGACACCAGACCCACCCAGTGCCAGGGATGGACCCAACCACACCCCACAGTGCCAAGCAGGTTTCCAGATTGCTTCCTGCTCCCAGCTGGTTACAAGAGCAGGTTTGGCACTGCTTTTTGTCCCCTCAGTGAATTACTACAGAACCGCCATGCTCAGCCCCTCGCTCTGTTTGGTCACCACCAGCCTCTCAGGAGTTCCCAGGAGGAAGTGTCTGTGCCATGAAAACATGGCAGGGCAGCTGGAATTCCCCAGCAATGGAAAGCTGGACAACTCTCCAGCTGGCCTGCCAGCCAACACCTGAGCAGGAAAAGATAACTTGCCTGGAGTGATGAGCTAAGTATAGAGACACCAGGACTGCAGCGCCCCAATTACCTGTGCAGCAATTCAGAGGCAGGTGAAACACCTGGGGAAGCAGCCCCTGAGCAAGGAAGCAACGCTGATTCTGTGCTTAACACACCAAATCCTCCAAAAGCAGCAGCAAGAGCCAAGACCAGCATCTTGTATCTCACTGCAGTCTCTCTACCATCCCCATCATGACCATTTCAGCACTCTGGGGTATCCTACTCTGTTTCAGAACCCCCCTTGCCCAGTGCTCTCCCCAGGTCAGGGTTAGCAGCCACCCTCACCCTGTCATTATAAGCCAAAATTCCAGTCTGACATGTGGAAGACATTTTGGTTCCAGCTCCCAAAACCTGCAGAACTGAAGGGGGGAAAAGTAACCTGACAGTAACCAGGCATGTTGGTACCATTATGCAGCTACACAAGAAGCTACTACATTTGGAAATACACTCTTAATGAATATTCATTATTCTTTTACTTCAATAAGGGTTTATGAGTATTACTTATACAGCTATAACCCCGCTGATGTCCAGGTGGTCACAGACTCTGAAAGAAGGACCTACAAGGAGCTGGGCCACCAGTTTCCCTGCGAGGAATTTTCCCTACAAATCCCCCAGTGTGTGTTTTAAGGCACCCTGAACATCCAGGTGTAGTGTCAGCATATTGATACTGGAGTCCTTTGTGTGAGGAATTTGGGAGTTTTAGAGCAGGTATTTGGTCTCCTTCCTCCCTTACAGCCCAACTGACCACGTGGTTTTGCCAGAGCACAAAAATATTCGACGCTGGGCCATGGATCTCCAAAACTGAAAATTTCCATGTGGCTTCTCCCTGTACTCCTGTGCTGTGCCCAGGGATGCTCTGCAGCAGGGGAGCACTAACCAAACACCTCCAAAGCATGTGATACTCACGCTTGGGTCTGAAGGGATTAAGAGATTCCAGCCCAAAGTAAAAGAAAACAAGCAAGCCATTGTATTCTGCATTAGAGCACAACTATGCCTTGACCATAATCCATCAGCCAAACCCACAAGGAAAGCTGAGCAGCCTCAAAATATTTACCTTGCTCTATCTTCCTCCTTTTTCCTCAGAGAGTTCAGATTTTCCCAAAGTGCAAAAAGGTGCATTCTTTTGGAAGTTACTCAAAGAAAGGTTCACTGAACATAGACAAAGATGATAATTTAATCATAATGGGTATCCAACCAGAATATAATGCCCTGTTCACAGCAAATTCCTGCTACCAGCAGTGAGAGAAAATTAAGAATCTGAATTCTCAAATGTACTCATGACTAGTATGTTCACCAATCAGCACACAATTAAGCATTCCTGTTCTCTAATTGTAAAGATGAACACTTGTTTGAGAAGGATTAGTCATTAATTTGACGAAAAGCTTATCCACTCTCAATAAAACCCATACACAGTGTTTAGATGGAAAGAAAAGGTCTGCAGGCACAGGCAGTAAACTTGTGAGTTTACATTAGGTACACTTCACTTGCTTGCAGCTTCCTTTGATTAAAGGAAAATAATCAAAATAACCTAGAAATGCAATCTGCTTAGACACTTTAGTGAGGTTTCATGGATCAAAATGGATCAATGCCTACATTACACTATTTGTTCTCAGAAGTGGGGGGAAAAAAGGAAATTAAGAAAACTCAAATACAATAAAATCAAAGCTAGGAGAAAAGTTGTTTCTGCCCTGGTCAGACCACAGCAAACTGGCTGCACAGTGCAGAGAGACATCACTTTCCAAGCAAAGCTGCTCTGTGACATGGCAGGTGAGTTTTCCCTCTCACTGTGGCTCTTCTGCTCTTTGCCAGGAGACAGACACACACCTGAAAAGCCTGAACTCAGAGACCCACAGAACAGCAAAAGTCAGCTTTGGTAACAGTAGTTTTACTTAGAGAAGATACCTAAGGGCTGGAGGCAAGAAAACTGAGAGTGGTTTCCAGCTGCCACAGATCCAGCACTGGGTGTGACAAGGTCTCAGAGCAAAGAGCCCCCCAAGGATGCAGCAAAGAGCCCCAGGACAAACAGCACAACCTCCCAGCACCTCCTTCACCTCTGGGGCAGGTTTCAGGGACAGCAGTGACACACTGGCAGGCAGCAGGGGAACAACCAGAGCTTTGCCAGGTACACACCTGAGCTGGAATCACACGGTGCCACGCCTGGCTCACTCCCTTCCTCACCCACCTGCAGGGAGAGCTCTTGGGTCCCTCCTAACCACCAGGCAGGATATTCCAGGGAAATGCTTTCCACCAATTCCAAACCAAGAAATTCCAAGGAAACCTTCCACCAAATCCAGACCTAGAGGCAGCTACTTCCATGAGCAGCTTTGGGCTTAAACTCCTTTAGAAAGGACACAGTGACAGCCTAAGGGTGATGGGACAGAGTTTAACTCCACATCAGCTGGTACACTGGATCATTCTGACAACTCCTGTACAAAACTGAGGTTTCACTTCAAAAGTACTGGAAGTTACCCCACCCATGTAACACTGACTGGGAGGTGTTGAAGGTATTAACACACCACTATCATAAGCAGTTCCAGTAGTACAGTAGTTCAAATAAATTGTTCTTAACCTCTGTGTGCTCAGTCTTTTTGTAACTACTTCTCTAACTCAGCCTTCAGTTCCACTCAACTCTTCAGTGCTTTTAACTGTGACTTCCAGCAATGAAATAACCAAAATCAATATTCTAGTAGTCTACCTTGACCTATACTGTGCTAAACTCCACATGACAGAAAGACTCGAGGGAAGATCAGGTTTTCCACCTGTTTTCTGAAATCCTGCCACCAGCTGTAAGGAAACCCCCAAAAATAAGAATCCTGCTTGCCCAGAGCAGTGAAGGAGAACTCCCAGAGGAACTGAGGGGTCACATCACAGGGCCTGGGGTCTCATGATGCACATGAGCCACACATAAGGGCTGCCCTCAGGGTGAGCTGGGGAGGGGCCCTGCAGCCAGCCCTGCCTTTGCTCACTCTCCAAGGGCACTCAGGAGCCAACCAAGTGCCTCTTGTCCTCACAGACTCGATGTCATCCTACAGAGACAGGATTTCTGTCCTCTCCCCCCTCAGGTGCCTGGGAGCAGCTTCCCCCAGGCACTTCCACAAGTGGAGAAAACAAGTCTCATTCTGTCACGAGTCTGCCCTTTCCTGGCTGATAGAGGAGTCAAAACCTCCTTTAAAAGGCGCAGGGAAAGAGAAACTATTTTTATTTCTTCCTGAAGCTCCGTCCTCCCAGGTAACACCACAGAATTAATGCTTTGATTACAGCCCTAGTTTCCAGTCCCAAAGTTGGAGGAGCAAATGAGGCCCACAAAAGGGCAACACAAAACTGTTCTAACAGTGTTTCTATAAATAATGTCTATACCAGTGCACAAATCTCTGGTATTGGAAAGAAAAACTACGAAGACTTAATTATGGCCATGCCACAGCCTTCCCCCACAAATCCAGCTTGAAGTGCATCACTCCCCCCATCCTGCCTGTGTGTTCTAGAAACTAAACCCCCGAGTACCAGAACAATCCAAAATACTTACAGACTATTAGACTTGTATATACAAAAGACTTCATCATGCAGAGGCACCCTGAAGATCTAATTCATGCTACTTTGCTTTCAGAAATCTCAGTTAAAGAAAGATTTAAACCATTTTCACCGCTTTTCCCTGATGAAATCTTTCTTAAAATTGAGTGAGAAGGACCATAAAAGGGAACTTTTGGTAGAAGTCTCAGCCATTGGGAGAATGTAGAGCACAAGAGAAGCACATACAGGTAGTAAGTTGCTTTGACACTGTTGTCTCCTTGAAAAGGAGGAAGCTGAGATTATAGTGAAAAAAGTCTTTATTCTTGTCACAGTAAAGGCTGAACCTGAGAGGTCAGACCAGCACACCTGCCACAGATAGCCCCAGTAAAGAACAACTCCAGTTCTGAAATTAAACCAAGACAATCCCACTCTGCAGATGATCCAGGAGTGGCTGGACTAAAAATCAAGTGAGGGAGCACAGAACACAGAGCTGAGATCCACATACACACCAGGGAGGATGAAGACAGCTGGATATCAAAGTAACAAAGCCCAGCCCTTCCCACATGGATGTTCCCTGTCTCCTAGGCCACGTTCCAGAAGCTCCAAGCCTCCCTTGCTGTCCAGCCTCGTCAGTTCAAACATCAGAACATTCCCTGTTACAGTCCCCCCTACAGAGAACACAGCCCAGTCAGGGTGGGGGGCTGTTCTGGCTGCCCTTCCACCAGCCCAGCTCTTTCCAAGGAGCCAGGAACTCAGTTTCAGGTTTCATTCTCGCTCCAAGCCAACTCCATGGGCACAGGATAATTTTCCAGGCTAAGCTCAGGCCAGCAGTAGTTCCAAGACACAAAGCAGCAAAAACCCTGAAGCTGACCATGCTGTTTGCACACTGCAGAATAATCTGATGAACAACCAGTGCCACAGAAGTCAGTAAAAGCATCAGCTCGATCAGCATCTCAGGTGAAAGCCGTGCAGAGCAAACCCAACTTCATTCCCATCGTGGTCAGTCAGGCCCTCCCAATGAACGCTGAGAGCAACAGCGAGATGTGCTGAGCAAGGCAAAGGACAACCTGCTCTGCTTGTCACCTGCAGTGCTTCCCCAAGCCTTGGCTTCTTTGATCTTCTGGCCCCTTTCAACTCCAGCCTGCAAAATTGCATTTTAAAGTATTTACAATTCCATTTTTTTGGTTAAAGTTCTCAAAAAAAGGAGTTTAATTCTACTTAAGATCCATTAGCATGTGTTGCTGAGGACACATTTCATTCCTGGCATGACTGGTGCTGTACCACAGCCTGCCCCCAAGCCACTGCTGCTTTACAGCCTTGCACTGCATTCCTAGTCAAGAGGAAAAATAACAGATTCATTTGTCTAAAATCAAGTTCCACTGAAGCTTGTTCAAAGTCTTCACTTTCCAGAAGTGGCAATACTTCAATACAACAGCTTGTACAATTTAGTTACAGCATCACTGAACAAGGGCCATCCAGCTCCAAGTCTCCTGACATCCAACTCTCCCAAGGAAGGGCAAGAGCCTCTATTCAGGCAGTTCCTTCAGAGCCTGGGGCTCTTCTTCCCCCTTCTCAGAGTTCCACCACCTGCATGACATTGCAATGTCATTGCTGCCTCACTCAGGCAGCCACACACATAAATCCCAAAAAACTCCCAGATGGACCTTACCACGGTTACCTCATTACAATGATTTGCAGCATTAACTCCCATAAGGGGTTAAGGATGACCCAGAAGGTCTGTTGTTCCACCCCTAAGGAGGGACAAAGCCCCTGAAACACCCAGTTGCCCCAGTAAGCCCTGGAGAGCACACTCCCAGTTACCAGCTTAACCTGCAGCCACATTCAGGTGCCAAACCAACTGCTGCTTCCCAAACTTCACCTGAAGATTCCAAGTTTCAGAGGATGAACCAAAGCTGGGAATCAGCAATTGTATTTCCAGTAAAGCCTTTACAAACAGTGCTTTTTGCTGGACATCAGTGACTCCAGAAACATCTTCCCCACTTACTGAACATTCCAGAAAGCCCCTGTTTGGCCTCCCCCAGCTCACTCTGCAGGTCCAGGCCTCACTTCCAGATGCACATTGGCACCTGCTGAAGGTGAGCAGAGCAGCTCTGTCTCAGAGCAACACAACCTGACACCTCAGAACAGACCAAAGGTGAGAGACACCCCTGGCTGCAACCAGATCATGCCACATTTATTCCTTCCCTGCTACTGCTCCGTGTAGCTCTGAGCACAGGGGCAGACTCGAGGCTTCCTTACAGGATGAAACAATACCCTGGAATCACTACAGCCAGCTGGGGCTCACCTCCCTCACCCCACCACCAGAAACCACTCATCAGATGAGGAGAAGAACAGGTCAAGGCTACTCATGCTCCAGTTCACCATTAGATTTCCATGGTATCGAGTCCATTCTGTCAGTGCTTCTCAGCTGCTCCCCCCAAAGCAGGGGACAGAGTTTTGGCTGTTCTGCTGACCAATAACTCCCAATAAGGGCAGTTCACACCAAAGGAGGCTGTGTGGGGTGTGCCCTCTGCCCATCCCACAGGCAGCTGACACGTATGCAAGTCAATGCACCAGCCTGGACACGACTGCCCTGCACCATCCAGGGCTAAGGAACCCAAGGGAGAAGCTGCACAGCACCCTGAGCTGAGGTCTCAGGAAAAAGTCAGCATTTCAAATTCCTGAACCACCACCAGCTCCACTTTGAGGTTTCATGCAAGCCACTCAGTCAGCCTGAAATTTTGAAGCACTATGTAGAAATAGGAGTCTTTTAACAATCCAGTTAATTCACAAGAATTACAGCAGGAATTGAGTGCTAGGCACATTCCTGAAGTTTTTCTGACACCACTGGGAAGTTACGACATCAATATCTAGAAAAGGGGTGGAATTACAAGTCATGAAGCTCATTTCTCAGAGTTTAAAGCCCAAATGGGATAAAACAGGCAGCTCTTTAACACCACCAGCTACTCAGGCTGGAGACAAATGCCCAACAGTTGCACGTTCTCGTTTAGACAATTCAATTCCTAAAAGGTTATTTTGAAAGAAACAAGAATTATTACTGTGACTCAGGCAGTGAAAGCTACTATGAAACAAGTGCATGTTTAAGTATCTGGACGTTTCATTCTGGTTCAGAGCATCCGATAAGCACCAATGCACTATTGGGAGTCACGTGCCCTGGAAGGCACCACTGATACCAAGTGGAAGAGTCCTCTCTCTTTATATCCAGTTACACTCCCAGCAGGAAACCCCCAGGGCAGGAACAGCCAGCACAGCCCTTTGATCTCTGCAGGTGAAGGGATCTGGAGCTCCGTGCTGGATGCTAACCCAGCTCCCCCGAGTCACCCTGTGCAGACAATTCCTCCTCCTTGCCACATCACACTTGCCCATTACTCCAGCAGCCTAACCATACCCTTCTCCTTAAGTTACTCCTTTTTTCCAGGTTAACTGCCAGCAAAACACTGCACAGCCCCGTTCCTCCTACTCCTGCAAGCTGACAACACACTTCTCTCCACCATCCTGGGCTGCACGTAGGTGGATTGAGATCTGAGATAAAATATTGTATCCTCTATTTCAGAAGCTTGGGCATGCTCCATTTCTGTCTCCTCCAGCTGCAGATGGCTGGTTTTATGTAAAAAATAAATAAAATGAGAGCTTTTCAAGCTGCCCTACTCCACCTCTGTGGTATCATGAGTGGGTTGCATGGCAGGTTACTTAAGCAGGTTAACACTGATATTTTAATAACTGCTAGTGCAGTTAATGTAATGAATATTAACAGCATCCTAGATAAGCACCTATGGCACTGCCGGCAGGAGAACTCAGCTTGGCCCTCAGTATATCACTCCTATAAACTGAAGTAGGACAAGAGCACCTTTCAGTGCAATCACTCAGAAACCAACCCGGTTTGGCCAACATTGCTGCGCGTGCCCCTGTGCCCCTCCCCGAGCTCCAAAGCAGGCACAGACACACTTGTCACTGAGGCATCTGAGACCTCATGCCCCGCCTTCACTTATCTGCACAAAGTTTCAACACTTACAGCTCAGTGTTTCCTGTGCTAGGAAAGAAAGCCCCACTTCTATCTCCAAACCACTGAGATCAGTAACAGCTGAAGCAAAGCAGGTATCACATGTCAGCCTCCTCCCTTCCAGTTTACAAGCACTCCTTCAGAAAAACTCCTTCACCTCCACCAAAAAAGTTCATTTTCAAATACCACATGCTTTAGTGACAGACAAAGGCCACCTCAGCTCTTTATCTAGAGCTCAGAGCATGACAGATACTACAAGAAACCTGTCACGGCTCCTTCCGCCACGCTACAGTCCCTTCCCAGAGGGCTCACCAAGGAATCTAAACATGCCTTTATATTCACCAGAAAGCCAAGCTGCACCTCCACACTCAGCACTACCTGACGTGATTCACTAGACAGCTCTTTTCTTCTAAAGTAAAGCCTTCCTGACCTGGCTCCACCACACAAACAAGCAGGTGAGGCACACAGGAAAGCGCCCACAACACTCGCAGGGTGCAGGACACCCACCCCTCCCGCAGCGAGGGAAGTGTGCACGGAAAGGAACGACATCAATTTCCTGTACGGAGATGTGAAGAAACACCAGGTCTCATCTGCCGATAAAAACAACATTCTCTAAAACAGCAAACAAGAGCCGCAACAGCTTCAATGCACAAACTTCAGCCGCGCGTTGGGGGGCAAAGCACTTACCGAGGAAGGGCAACATCTGCTCAGATCCCAGTGAAGGAACAGGTCTGTGAAGGGAAACACGGGGAAGAAGCGCAATTAAAGCTGCAAATCCATGTAAATACAACCCCCCACCCAGCGCCGTACAGAGCAGGGCAGCGCGGCCGAGCAGAGCCGACCCCGCGGGGCCGGGGCCGGGGGAGCAGCGCGGGGGGACGGCGGGGCCGGCCCGGGGCGGCGCTGGGGCCGCTTGGCGGGTCCGGCCGGCAGAGCCCCGAGCGCCCGGACAGAGCACAGCGGGAGGGCCCGGGGCCTCCTGTCCGCGGGGCCTCCTGTCCGGGCTGCCCGGCCCGCTGTGCCCCGGCCGGGCGAGCGGAGCGAGGCTGAGGGAGCCGAGCGGGGCCCGACCCGACCACAGCCCCGGCCCCAAAACCGGCCCCGGCTCCAACCGCAGCCCCAGCCTGGCCCCGACCCCGACCACGGCTCCTCCGCCGTGCCCGCCCCGCCCCGCGACCGAGGGGGCGTGTGCGGCCCTGGGTGACAGCGCGGCCGCTCCGCAGGCCCCGCCGTGCGGGCGCTGCCCTCCCGGACACGGACAGGGGCCCGGACAGGGCCACGGCCGGTGCCGGTGCTTACCGCGGGGCAGGGCATGGCGGGGCCCCCGCCCGTGCGGGCCACGCGTCCTGCCGGGCCGGGCCGGGCTCGCTGCGGGCTCGGCGCCGCCTCACGGGCACAACAACATGGCGGCTCCACCGCCCCCCCGCGCCGGGCGGGGCCGCCCCACGGCCCGCCCTCCAGACAGCTCCTCCCTGGCGACAGGGCCTCCCGACAGGCCGCACGCCCGACAGGGCCCTGCTGACAGCCCTCCCGACAGGCCCTCCCTGTCGACAGAGCCCTACCGACAGGCTCTGCCTGCCGACAGGACCTCCCTCGCGACAGGACCTCCCGACAGGCCCGTCCCGGCCGGGAGGGCATCCCGCACAGCCCATCCCGCACAGCCCGTCCCGTCCCGCACAGCCTAGCCCATCCTGCACAGCCCGGCCCGCACAGCCCGGCCCGGCCCGCACAGCCCAGCCCATCCTGCACAGCCCATCCCGCACAGCCCGGCCCGGCCCGCACAGCCCAGCCCATCCTGCACAGCCCAGTCCCGCACAGTACAGTCCAGCCCGTCCCGCACAGCCCATCCCATCCCGCACGTGCCCAGCCCTGTCACAGCAGTGCCCAGCCCTGTCACACCAGTGCCCAGCTCTGTCACACCAGTGCCCAGCCC
>JAWWEV010000037.1:1392476-1407565 GCA_035583235.1 Hafferia zeledoni
GGATGGGTGGATGGATGGATGGATGGATGGATGGATGGATGGATGGATGGATGGATGGATGGATGGATGGATGGATGTTTGGCAGCCCTGCCTGAGCTTGGCATGCCAGGCTCTGAGGAATTGCCTGGAGCTCTGCTCTTCCTGCTGAGCCTGAGGAATCATCTGGGAGGCTGTGATTGATTCTGGCCCTGTTTTATTTAGAAAATCTCTATATCTTGTGCTGGTCTCCACGCCATTTTTTAAATGCATTTGGCTGTCAAGGTGTCAAAATGTGCAGAATTGCTTTTGGAGTTTATCTCCCAGTCCATCCATCTTTGGCTTTCATCAGGTGCCTTTATATCCCCCGGGAGAGAACCTGCAGCTCCTCCAGGGTGTCTGTGGCCCCTGCAGGAGGGACATCCGATGGGGTGGGGCCTCAGAGGTGAAACACAAGCCGATGTCACCAGTGCTGCTGGTGGCTCCAGGCCCAGTTCTGGGCTGTCACTCCTCGATGCTCCTCAGCAGAGTCTCCAGGCTACAGCTACATGTGTGACATGTATCCCTTTTCCCTGGGGAAAGGACTGGGCATCTCTGGGGGCTGTGGAGCTGGGGGTTCTTTTCTCCTTGGCTGTAAGGCTGGTGTGCTCTTAGTGCTGTGCTCAGGGCAGGCACACCCTGGTGCCACAGGCTGGGGAGGACAAGGAGAGCAATCCATGATGTACAGGAGAAAATGGGTGTCTTGGTGGACTGAAGGAAGTGTTAGTGGTGCAGCTTCCCACCTGCAGGTGAGATCAGCTTTTGTTTTATCTTTAAGGATATAAATAAGTATCTTTGCTGAGTTCCTTCCTTACCTTGCAGAGATGGACATGAAGAATTTCCTTCCTCCTATATTGGCAGCTTGTGGTGGTTGTGGTTCCAGGTTCCCAGGACCTCCAGCTCCTCCTGTTTGCACCTTGGATGGTTCCTGCTGCACCTTCCCTGGAGCTGTTGGCTCTCTGGGATCTCTGTTTTGTGTGGTCTGGACTCAGGGAAGGAGAATTCTTCCAGCAGAGCTGTTGCTGCTGTGACAGAGATAAATGCAGATCCAAGCCTTTTCTCCCATGCACAGGCAGCAGATCCTGCCCCAGCAGTCTGTGATGGACAAGGATATAAACTGTTGGGTCTCACCTCTTTCTCTGTCTGCCAACCCCCAGTGATTGGAGTTCTCCTCCCTTGGAACAGGCGCTGTAAATCCTGGATGCTCCGTGCCATGGCTGGGTGCCGAGGAAGTGCCTGATGGCTCCCAGGCCGTGCTGAGGCTGCTCTGCCAGCACAGAGATGGGGAAAAGGTACTTCTGTGACTACTGTGACAGGTCCTTCCAGGACAACCTCCACAACAGGAAGAAACATCTCAATGGAGTGCAGCATCTCCGGGCTAAGAGAGTCTGGTACGACTTGTTCCGAGGTGGGTGCTCCCAGCTGTGCCACTCCCTCCCTGGGGCTGGGGACCTGAGGGGTGAGCTGGGGGAGTGGGAGCAGAAATTAAATCAGCACTGGTGGCTTATACACTCTGTGTGCCTGTGAACTGTGCACTTGATGCTGTTGCCTCAGGCAGTGTCAGAGGCAAAACCCTTGTGTGTGGCTCACTACACAGTTCCCTGGCTCACCACACAGTTCCAGGAGTGTCAGTGCCACCTGAGGAGTGCCATGGGAATGTTTGTCCAGGGTCTCAGGTGGAGCAGGACTGCATTCTGGCTGTAGCAAAGGCTGGCTGTGAAACCATTGCCTGTGTGTTCCTCTGATTCCTGCTGTTTCCTGAACTGTGTGGGACAGGTGGGATATTGCTGTGCAGGGATCCTTACCTGCCCTCACTCACTGTCTCCCCAGATGCTGCTGCCATCCTGCAGGAGGAGCAAACCAAGAAACCTTGTCGGAAGTTTCTGCAGACAGGTGAGGAGTTCTGGGGTGGAAAGGAGTGCCTGGGCTCCAGCAGCTCCTTGGAGAGCCCGCCCAGGGCAGGAGGGAGGGCCTTGGGCCTGTGTGTGCAGCATCCAGCGTGGGTGGGCCATGGACATGGAGCTTGGCTTTGCCTGCACAAGGCAGGACCTCGTGTGGGGAACTCCCATGGAGCTCCATGGCTTTTCCAAGGCTGCAAAAGACCTTTAAGGTCACCGAGTCCATTTGTCAACCCAGCACCACCATGTTCACCACTAACCATGTCTTCAAGTGCCACACCCACACGTTTGTTAAGCACTCCAGGGGTGGTAACTCCACCATTCCATACAACCCTGTCCATGAAGAAATTTTGCCTTATATTTAATCTAGTGGATTTTGAAACTGAAATTGAATTTTGAATTCTCACAATTTTGTTGCAGGTCAGTGTGATTTTGGGTCCAACTGCAGATTTTCCCACATGACAGAGCAGGACCTGGAGAAGCTGAATGCCCAGGTTCAAGGTGAGTCCTCCAACAAGGAAATGTCCAGGGGTCTCCTTGGAGGAGGGCTGTGCAGCCTGTGGCCCTGTGCTGCCTGCATGGAGCCAGCAGAGCAGGGATCCCTCCTGCCTCCCAGTGCTGGGTGAGCCTGGAGCCCGGGAATGCTGCAGTTTGTCATGTGCTCCCTGCTCTGGAGCTGCTGGCACAGACACAGACCTGGAGCTGAGCTGTGCTGTTACCACTTGGCAGCAAGAGTCTGGAGTGGGCTTTGTGAGCCCTCGGGGTTTTACTCAGTCAGGGAATAAAAACTGTCAGCAGCAGAGGGCACTGGTACATCACTTCCCCTTAAATTTGTGGATTTGGTTCCCCCCAGCTCTCTGCCATTGCCAGGGCACTGCTGCTTCCACCTGTGGGAAGAGCTGGCCTGCTGTGGGGCTGTGCTGAGGAGAGCACTTGGATCCAGGAACAGCCTCTGCTCCAGTGGCTTTGGTGGAACTGAAGTGTGGGCAGAGGGTGGGTGGCACCTGCTCCCTGCTGGGAGGCTCCAGAGAACTTTTGAACTTTCTCCTTCTCAGCTACCACCTCTTTTCCCTAAAAGGGGTGACAGCTCTGCTTTCTCCATAGTGGTTGGAGAAAGTCATAGAATCATGGAATGGTTGGGGTTGGAAGGGACCTCAAAGCTCATCCAGTGCCACTCCCAGCCTTGGGCAGGGACACCTTCCACAAGATCAGGTTGCTCCAAGCCCTTCCAACCTTCCTTGAGCACTTCCAGGGAGTGTGAGTGAGGGGTTGGTGAGAACTCATGGAATGGCTGAGATCTCCACTGGAGATCACCTGGTCCCAACCCTGCCTTGCTCAAAGCAGGGTGAGCTCAAGCAGGGTGCTCAGGAGCACTTCCAGTTGTGTTTGGAATATCTCTGAGGCTGGAGACACTGCAGCCTCTGTGAGTGACCTGATCCAATGTTTGACTAAGTTCATAATAAAAATGTATATTGTTAAAAAATTTAAGTGGAAATTCCATATGGAAATTCCTGTATTTTGGGTTGTGCCCATTGTCTGTCACCTTCACCAGACTCCCTCCAGTATGCCCAGCACGGGGCACAGCACAGGGCACAGCACCCAGGCACGGCCTCACAGTGTGGAGCAGAGGGAGGATCCCTTCCTCCACCTGCCCCCAGCGCCCCCCACTCCCTGAAGCCAGCTGTTGTTTTGCCAATCCTCTGGAAAAACCAGGCTGACGTGTTGGCAGTGTGTGTGTGAGATGTGAGGTGTGGGGGGCGTGTGGGTTAAAGCCCCTCCTGCCCTCTGAGGGCCCCGGCGTGGGGAGCTCGGGGAAGGCACCCCGGAGCTGCTGCGGTGCCCTCCTTGCTGAGTCAGTGTGTGACTGCCCGAGGTGACTCTGCATCGATGGCTCATCCACGCTGAAGCCAATACAGCACCGCGGGCACCGAGCGCTCCAGCCCTTCCCGGAGCGGCCGCGCCTCCAAACCTGTCCCTGACCCCTCCCTGCCGGCTCCCAGGGTGGCACAGGGTGGCAGCATCCCGTGGCCTTTCCAGGCAGTGCCGGCTGTTCCTGCAGGGCGGTGGGAGCTCTGTGGAGCGGAGCTGGCAGCTCCTGTGCGCTCGGGCAGCTTCCCCTGCCAATTACCCTTGTTATTGAATATTGACTCCTGTCAAATGGGTCGGCTGTAAGTGCAGGATTGGCTGGGGAGAGCCGAGTCCGCCGAGATTACTTGGAAACCTTGTATTTGTGTTACGGAGTGAAGGGCTTAATTTACCAATTAGTCCTGGAGGAGCGAGGGCCGGGGGTGGGGACGTGGAGAGTTCAGCGCTCACCTCTGGTGAGTGTGGCTCGGGGAGTCCTGTGAGAACCGAGCATCGAACGGCCCCTCACCCTGATCAGAGGGCTGGGAGGGGCTTGGGGGAGGGAAAGGCTCGGCAGGACGCGGTGAAGGAGAGGCAGAGGCTGTGCTGGGCACACGGGGTGAAGATCAGCTGTGTCTCGGGGACACTGCAGCGCTCCTCAGGCTGCCACAGCATCCGTGTCTGAGGTGCTGAGGCTCAGTCAGGCCCGTGTGTGGCAGGCTGTGATACCCACTCAGCACACCCGATCCTCCATCAGTAATGTCCCCTCTGCATTCCCCCCCTAGTCCCGGGTTTCCCTGGCACGAGCCATCCCTGCCCGCAGCCGGTGGGATGGTCCAGTGTGGGCTGGAGCAGTGGGCTGGATCACGCTGAGTGTCCGCAGGGATTTCCCAGCTGGGAGGTTCTGACAGGCTTGGAGCTTGGTGGTGTTTGGGGATTTCAGCTGAGCAGAGACGCTGGAAGTTCCAGAGCCTTCTCACCGTCTGTGCCGAGCCTGGGGTGACCTGGGGGTGACCAGGCTGGTGGGGCAGAGGGGACAGTCTCCTGGTGGGCCCACAGCGCTGCTCAACCCTCCTCTCCTCAGCTCCTGTGCAGGCAAAGCCTTGTCTGACTATTTTAACACTGCTAAACCGTGATGGCACTTTTTTTGTCATGTAAATATTGAACCTGGCCCTGAGTCCCTGCTGAGTGTTTGGTGTTGGTAGCTCGCTAACAAGGCATTTTCATCCCAGCCAAAGGAAACATTACATTATCCTTAACATTTGGCCTTTTTAATGCAGGGACTTCACTCTGGTGTTTGTGTAAGTCTTGTGGGTTAAGCTGGAAAATTTCTGGACGATTCCCTGTTCTAGAACAGCTTGGAGCATGGCCTACTTTGGCTTCAGCATCTCTGCACCCTATAGAATATCCTCATCAAGAAGCAACAGTTTACACCTTCGGCAGGGAGGAAGGCATATTCCCAGCTGCTCCTGCATCAAAGCATTAGCCTTCTGCATCTGCTGCATCATTCATCAGCCAGACACTTCCAGGCTGTCAGTTTAAGTACAGTCATGTCAGAAAAAGTCACTGTCAAATTGCCATCTCCTTGCTCAGAGTTATTGGCTCCCCTCTAATCCGTGTCCCTGGTGCAGGTGGGATCAACCCAGCCTGGGCTCTGATGAGCTCCAGCCAGGCAGGGCTGTGAGGGAGGGTGAGGGCACAGCTGGGTGAGTGCAGCATATCCATGAGATTGAAAGGGTATGAGGGACCCTGCTGGGGCAGCTGGAGGCAACTGGTTTAACTGGGCATGAGCGGGTGCAGAGCTCACAGTCTGCTGTGGGTGGTAGCTTGTTCAGCTGCTCCTCTCTCAGCCACAGTCTGGTGCTGTTCAGGTGCTCTGGAAGGGTTTGGGGTCCCACATCATCCACCCAGGGAGGGACCTGCAGGATTTCGTGTGCTGGGTGACCCTCCCATCCCAGTGGTCCCACCTCCTGTCCAGGGGTGCCTTGCTCTGGAGGAAAACTCATGGTCAAAGTTGCCTGGGCAGAGAAGATAAATGTGGGCTCCCACTCTGGCATCATTAAAGGTGTTTCACAACTACAGACGCTCTGTTAATTGGCTGTAATTAGGCTTTGAAACAAGCACCGCAGTGAGGAGGAGGAGGAGGGAAAGCACCTTCACACCTGTCTGGCTCCTGCAGCCCGGCCATGTGTGGGGAGTAAGGGCTGGCAAAGGCCTTTCAGAACCACTTCTCAGTATACCTGTTGGCATTCAGGGGGTGCTTCCAATCTCAGGGTGGGTTTGGTGGTCCCTGGATGGGATTTGTGTGCTCCAGAGGAAGATGAGTTGAAAGATTCACCTTTTCGATGGGCCTGCGTCAAGGTGGGAGAATTGCCTGTCCCTGCTGCCTTATCTCTGAGCCTGGGGGTTGGAATGCTCTGGAGCAGTAACTCATGGAGCTGTGGGAACAGGGAGCCAGCTGGATATCTTCCTAATGTGGACACCTGGGGCCTCATTTAGGCCAGTGTGAGCCTGGAGTGGTCCCACTGCACCCAGTGATCTTCTCTGGATGGGACTGTGAGCTGTGGCTGCTCCATCCTATTCTGGTGCCTTGGGGCTCCCTGCTCAGAATAGAGAGGCTTCAGCTGTTTCTGGTTTGTTCTATGCTGGGCTTTGGAGCTGAATGAAGAGGAAATTTAAGTGGTAGGAAGAGGTGGGAGAGGTTTCTGTCCGTGATTTTCTTCCCTGACTCATCACAGCCACTGCTCATCCCCTTGCTGAGGTGGAGATGGAGGTGCTCAGGAGATGGAGACACCTGGAACAAAGACAAGTAAGGTGGTCAAGCTTGTCAGGGAAGTCTAACCTGGGAGCTGAACTTGGATATCCTGAGTCTGAGCAGTGCCCAGCTCTCCAGACTGAGCTTCCTGTCTCTCTGTGCACCCACCTGGCCAGGTGGCTGGGCTGACCTCAGGTGGTTCTGCTGGGGCTTTGATCCTTGGGAACAGCTGTAGGAGACTGGAGCAGTCCCATCTCCAGCCTTATCAGCGGGTTGCAGAGCAGCACCTGGACATCAGGCCCACAGCAGGCTGTCTGTGGTGGCACCGAGTCCCTCCTCACCCCTCCCAGCAGCACCAGATGAAAAGGCTGGATGACAAATTATCCATCTCCGGCTGCTCATTGTGTAGCACATTCTTGCCATCCCTATTAATATTCAACAGGCAGATGAATAATTGGTTGCCACCACTAGGATGGAGTGATCCTTCACTCTGCCCAAGCAGTATTAATTTCACACCCTGTCTGGAAACGTATAATGTTTTCCTTAAACGTGTGCCATATGGTGGGTGGGTGTGGAGGCGGCTCCGGGGGCGCGGCTGCTGTGGGGGCTGGCCCCATCCCTGAACGGGATCCGGGATCCGCGGCGGGGCTGGAGGAGCAGGGCAGAGGGCACTGACACGCAGCTGCCTCTGCCTCCTCGTTATTGTCACCAGGGTTTGGGTTTCCCGAGTGTTGTGTGAGGTGGGAAGTTTCCACTGGGCTGGAGATGGGATCGCCCCGCGTGTCTCATCCCGCTCCGCCTGTCGTGCTGGCAGGAGTGGGGCTGTGGCAGTCGTGTCGGGGACTCCTGCTAGACCCTGTTCCCCACCAGTGCTGGGGGGACTGGGCAGCTCTGCTGACTGGGCACCTGTGGATTTGTGCCCACTGGGAGGGACTGGTGAGCACTGGGCTGCCCCGCTGGCTCCGTGCCCTTCTGCCCAGAGAGGATGGGGTGCCTGGGGGCATTCTCCCTCTCAACCCCTCGGGGTGATGAGGGCTTGAAGGCTGGAAGGGACCCTTCCTAGACAGCAGAGGTTTCTGACTGGTCTCCTTCCTCATTCCTAACTTGCATGAGAAATGTAAGACAAGGTTATGGGTTCAAACTGAAAGGGGGGAAGTTTAGATTAGGTATTGGGAAAAAATTGTTCTCTGTGAGCGTGGTGAGGTTGGGCAGAGAAGCTGTTGCTGCCCCATCCCTGGGAGTGTCCGAGGCCGGGTTGGATGGGGCTTGGAGCAACCTGGGACAGTGGGAGGTGTCCCTGCCCATGGCAGGGGGTGGGACAAGATGAGCTTTAAGGTCCCTTCCCACCCAAACCATCCTGTGCTCCAAATGCAGGAACTTGTCCCCTGGCTCCCTCTGCCCTGGCTCTGCCCCTGTGCTGGTGTCAGGCTCCCACCAGAGCTCTGCAGGGCTGGGGACGTGTCCCAGTGAGCAGCTTACCCAGCCCTGACAGCAGCTCTGAAATGCCTGTGTCGGCTGGGACCCGCTCCTGGCCCCTCCCAGGCTCTCCCAGCCTGCCAGGGCTGTTCCAGACGAGGATGAGGATGATCCACCCCGGGGGGAGATGTCAGTTCAGTGCCCACTGCGCTGCCTTAGCTCTTGTCCCTGGCTCTGCCTGGCTGGAGCTGTCACCAGGGATGACTCCAAGTGTCAGATGGCAGGAGGGCAGAGGAGGAAGAGGAGGAGGGGCTGCCACAGGCATATTCCACACTCTGCACCATATGAAACTGTGCAAGGTAATGAGCAGCAGGTTTAATGGAGTGAGAGGACGTCAGCACGAGGGTCTGGTGGCCCTCATGGCCCTCCCTCTGATCCTGCCCTCCCTGATGTGTCTCTCAACCAGGGGAGAAGAGGCTGAAGGAGCTGCGGCAGGAGGGAGCAGATATCCCACCGGGCACCATTGAGGACTGGCTGGAGAGGAGAGCCCAGAGGCTGAGTGCAGCTCAGAGTAACAGGTACAGGTGTCTGGGATCATCCAGGTGTGTTCTGGCTGCTGCTGCTGTCCCACAGGATGCAGAGGGGGACGAACAGCAGGGGTGGGATGGGGGAAGGTGCAGGTTACCAGAGATCCCAACTCGATGGGACGCCCTGAGTGCTCATTGAACACCCACCCAGGACACATGAGGGGCCCGTGTGTGGATCCAGTCCTGCCTGCCCGTGTCAGAGATGTGTTCACACGTGTCCCTGTGTACCAAGGGACAAGCCAGACCCTGGGGACAGCCACACCACGAGGCTGCTCCTTGCTGTCTGCAGACACCCTGGAAGGACAGTGCCAGCGTGGTACCAAGTTATTAATGCCCACAGTTTGGTGGCAGGAGCCTGGTCTCATCTGGTGACAGCCTCCCCACGCCCTGCCTGCCCTGTCTGCCAGGGGGAGGTGGAACTGGCTCCTCCTCACAGTATCCCTCGGATTCCGTGCCTGCTGCGCTGTTCCTGCTCACCTGACTGTGCCGCAGGCTTAATGGGATGACATTTGGGCGGGTGCCAAACGTCTCTTTTGTTCTCTCTCTGTTTGCTCCCGTCCTCTCTGTGTTTGGCCCGGGCAGGATCTTCCTTCTGCTGCTCGTCTGGGCTTGTTGCTGTGTGATTGTTCTGTCCCTCAGCTCAGCTTCCCTTGGCCCTGCAGTGCTGACCACATTCCAACCCCCCACACTTGGCTTGCCCCATTTTGCTTGTCCTGCCCATGAATCCCCGAATCTTGGGGTGGATCAGCCATCACTATTCCCAGAGGGATTTCCAGACCTTCAGAAGCTGGTCCCTGCTGTCTCCATAGATGCACAGGATTTCCAGGGCTGTTGCTTTTTTTCCCAGACTCCCTGTCCTTGCAGGCTCAGAAACCATCTGCTACAGAACTAAACACCCACTATTCAAACTTCCCTTTCTCCATCCAGCCTTTCCAACACCTGTCCTTATCTCCTTTCTCCCCTGGTGCTCTCCAGCCCCACGTTCTCCTGAGCCACTGTGTGCTTTGCTCTGTCTGCCAGAGCAGTTGTTCTGCTTTGCCAGGGCCTGTTTTCAGCAGATCCTTCCTGGTTCCTGGGGAGTCCATTGTGTTCCTCCTGAAAGCGCTTTGAAGGACAAGGAGCTCCCTGTCCCTCCTGCAGCCCTCGAGGTCCCTGAAATGAGGGATCCTTGGCACCACACTGGACTAGAAGTCCATGTCCA
This sequence comes from Hafferia zeledoni, assembly GCA_035583235.1. NCBI lineage: Eukaryota > Metazoa > Chordata > Aves > Passeriformes > Thamnophilidae > Hafferia > Hafferia zeledoni. Next base: position 1,402,194 of record JAWWEV010000037.1, read on the forward strand.
TGGCTGAGGAGCTGCCCCACTGCCTTCCACCCACCCCTGTCCCAGCCTGGCTGGGCTCAGGGAATGATCTGCATTTGGAATCCTGCACCTGAAGCCTGTTCCCAAAGTCAGGCTGTGCCTTTGCTTTCTGGAGAGCTGGGGTGGAGCTGAGTGGAGTTCCTGGGGCTTGGATCACCCTGGTCCAGCAGGAGGTGTCTGTGCCCATGGAGGGGTTGGAATGAGAGGAGCTTTAAGGTCCCTTCCAGCCCAGACCATCCTGTGATTCTCTTAGCAGGGTGGGATTGATTATTACCCTGATTTCCAAAGAAAACAGAGAGTTTTGATTTCCATCAGAAACAAAACTTGGTAATTTCCATCAGAAAAGGGTCTGAGGCCTCAAAGCTTCCAAGATACCCCAGGTCTTGTGAGCATGGCAGAGGGTAAAGGAGAGGGACCTCATTAAGACCTTCATAAAGAAAATATTCTTGACCTTGCCCAGCACCAGAGAATGCACATGGGACAACACTCCAGCTGCAGGCAAACCTTTGATAGCACTTGTAGCTTATGAGACCCCAGGGAACTGAGTGCCCAGCCAGCATCCTCCCTATTGATTAGTCCTGCTGCTCACGGAGCAGCTCATTAGGTGATGGCTGTGCTGTTCCACCCTGCAGCATTCCCTCTGCTCCCACCCACCTGCCTGAGCCACAGGGAGACACCAGATGGCCCTTCCCCAAGGGCTGCTGTGTGTCCTCACAGTCCTGCCTCGTCCTGGGCTCTGGACAATCCCCATCCTGGGGATAAACCTTAAACCAAGTGACTTTGCCCTGTGTGAGCTGCCTGGCAAACACTGCACTCCTGGAGCTGGCTCTGGGCCATGGCAGCGGCCCCGCAGGGAGAGGAGGGTGCTGCTTCTCCCGGGGGTTATGTAAAAGAGTTTGATTAGGTTTCTTCTGGCATAACAATTAAAAAGATTCATCAGGATCTGAGGCAGAGGCCTGAGAAGCTGCAAGGCTGCTGTCAGGGCTTGTGTGAGAGAGCAAATGAGCTTCCTGCACTCAGGAATTAATGGGAAAGGTACACTTCCCATGCATGTAAACCTGCCCGGGTCAGGCTGGAGATGATGTGCTGCTTCTTGCTCTTGCACTGCCAGTGTGGTGTTTGCAGGGCCCTCAACCAGCAAACCTGGGGGAGAGAGGGAGGGACAAAGTGATTCCCAGGCTGTGGGTCGGAGCAGGAGGAAGCCTGTTCCTTGTGCTGAAGGGTCCTTCGATGGAAACACCCTGTTGGTTTGGCAGCTCCTCCATTTCCGAGGGGCCCTTGTCCTTTGGGAAGTGCACAGCTGGCTTGGGATTTGGGCTGCTTGGAAAGAAACATCTGCTGATTCTGTTTGTTCTTCTCCAAGCTCAGCTGTGTGAGGAGTGGGGAGCAGCTGGGGCGGAGGGGAGGGGACCAGCCTGGTGCCACTGCCCTCTGGGGGGCTGTGCCTGCTGATCCGCCCACCTCGGTGCTCCCACCGGAGTTTGCACTGGCAGGCGCTGCTTCCAGAGGCATTGGCTGGTGGGATGGGCTGGGGGCGGTTCCACACCTGCTCTGGTGCTGGATGGGGATGGAGTGGGAATATACCCACTTGGTGATAACCAAACCCCTCCTCTGCTGGAGGGGCACAGGGAAGCCCAGCCCTGCTGTCCAGCTGAGACCCCCCCACCTCACCTCATCCCTTTCCATCTCCCCCTCACAGTGCTCTTCCTGAGAAACCCGCGCCATTCCAGTACCCTCCGGGCTGGCCCCCAGTGCAGGAGCTGCCCCCGTCCCTGCAGGCCCCCCCGCCCGGGGGGTGGCCAGTGCCCCCCAGCCTGCACTGGGGCTGAAGGAGGGGCACCCCACAGCTTGGCTGGGCATGGAATTCTGCCTCAGCCCTGGGAAAGGACAGAATTCTTTATCTACACTTTTATATCAATAAAACCCTCCCCCTCCTTTACTGTGTGTGTCTGTTGCTGCTCTCTTGGCAGCCTCCCCTGGGCTGAGCTGCTCTGAGGTTGTCTCCCTGCCTCTGGAACGGGGATGTGTGCCCAGCAGAGCTGCAGCCCTGCTCAGGGGCTGTCTGCTGTCACCTGGAGCAGACATTCCCTGTTTCCCAGGGCAGGATCCATCCCCTCGGACTGCTGCTGTCTGCGCTGCCTGCTCAGTCCAGCTCCGTGCTGGGCTCCTGATCCAGGCTGGAGAAGGGAGCTGTAACCAGGCTTTTGGAACTGATGTTGAATTTCCTCAGGTGTTTATGACTTCTGTGGGTTCCTGATAAGTTCAGGGTGTGAACCTGCCTGGGTGCAGGAGCCGGAGCTCCTAATGGAGAGGCTGAGGGCATCCCCTCAGCCCTGCTCCTGCTTCCGCTGGGCCAGAGGCAGGGGCAGGGAGGAAAAACATCCAGGGTTTCTCCACAGTGAGAGTTTGACAGACTTATCTCTCCTCACCAGGAAAGGGAGGGATGAGGGAGGCCCCTGGCGTTCTCAGGAAGGGAAGGGGTGCTGCAGCTTCCCTGGGTGAGGGGCATCCTGGGATGCAGCTCCAGCAGTGGGGCTGTCCAGGAGGGCTGTGCCCGCTGCCAGTGCATTCCAGGTTTGGCCGGGCACGGAGCTGGTGGGTCCAGATTCATGAAGAGCAGGGGCAGGAGCCAACTGCCTGTGGCCAAATCCTCCCTGGATCACGCTGGCACTCGGCTGCCCGGGACAGGGCAGAGCTCCTGCCTCAGGATGTGATAACAAATTGTTCCAGGAGCGTCAGCCCCATCCTGGGACACAGCTCTGACAGCAGCAGGGACTGGATGTGACAGCAGCCTGGAAACAGCCTTGGCCAGAGCCTGGATGAGCTCTAAGCCAAACCAGAGGTGTTCGTCCTGCCAGGCAGGAGCTCTCCAGGCTCTCTGGAGAGCAGGAGCACAGGGCTGGGGCTCTGGGGATTGACCCTGTGTCCCATCCTCACTTCCCTGGGCAGCACAGGTAAATAAACGAGAGCATCCATATGGCATGTCTTTGGGAGTGACCTGGGGGCCCTGGAGCAAGGGGGCCCTGCCCCCAGTGCGGAGGCTGCACAGCTGCAGGAGGCCAGGCAGGGAAGGGATGCGGGTGCTCCAGAGCGGGAGCATGGACTGTGCCTGCTCTCTCCAGGCTTGGATGTGCCCCCAGCCCTGTGCAGGGGGAGAGCCCCCGGGAGCCAGGGAGTGCTGGGGGGCTCAGCCCATTCCCCCCAGCTGAGTGGGGGGCACAGTGGCTGCTCCGCTGATGCCAGTGGCACCTGGGACACACTCACGGGCACCTTCCAAGGAAGTCACAGCCACTGGCACTGACGGATCAAGGAACTCCTGCTCCTGTCTCTCCCACAGGCATTGTTTCCCCAATCAACCATCAAAATCCCTCAGTGTTCCTTGCCTGTATTTGGAACTGTCCTTTCATCAGACCCCCAGGCCCATCCCTGCTCTGGGTGCTCCAGTCCTGATGGGTTTTCCAGCTGATCCAGGAGGTGTTTTACCCAACACTCCCAAACTTCACAACTCCGAAACTGCTCCCCAGATCCAGCTTAAATTTGGTGGAGAGGCCGGAGCTCCCAGCAGCTCCCTGGGCGAGCCGTGGATCACGACTGTCACTGAAAATTCCGGTGTAAAACACAACAGCCACAGCCTCTCCACACTCTGCCTCGCTCCCGAAGAGAAGGGAAGTGAGAAATTCCCAATAAAACCTGAAAGGCAAGAGCAGGAGCATTCCCTGTGCAGCTCCAGCCTGTCTGGGGAAGTGAGAGAGGCTGCTTGGGGGGTTAATGAAATTGGGGGTTTGCCCACAAAAGCTGGTTTGGTCTGAGACTGACAGGCTGGGCTGAGCATTCCCTGCAGGATGTCCTGGATTGAGGGAGCAGAGCTGAGCATTCCCTGCAGGAAGTCCTGGATTCAGGGAGCAGAGCTGAGCATTCCCTGCAGGATGTCCTGGATTCAGGGGGCCGTGGAGCTCTGGGGGCTCGGAGAAGGCTGTACATTGGGGGTTTATGGGGCAGTGTTGCAGCAGTGACAGGAGGTGTAACAATGCCGTGGGTCCCACGGGGTGGGACACAGCCCGAGTGGGCTCATCCATGGAAATGCTGTGGGAGGAGGATGCTGGAGCAGGACAGGGCTCCCAGCTCCTTCCCACGGGAATGGCTGGTACTGGATCCCAAGGGATGCTGCAGGGGTGGACTCAGATCCCCAGGGTGGGAGTGAGGAGCTGCTGCCCGAGAGTGGAGCACGAGCCAAAGTGCCTTTGCTGGAGCAAGAGCCGGAGTAATTTATCGGGAAGCTTTTAGGGAAATGAGGCACCGCTGGGCCCCTGCCAAGCACAGCCCGCTGGGCTCTGCCCGTGTCCTCTGGCAGCTCTTCCCGGGAGAGGGGGGGACAGGAGTGGGAATGGGGACAGGATGGGGACAGGGGAGAGGACAAGACAGGGGCAGGGATGGAAGTGCAGGTGGGAATGGAGATGGGGACACGAATGGAATAAAGGATGGGAATGGGACTGGGAATGAGAATGGGGTTGGGGATAGAGGTGGGGTCAGGGATGGAGGAGGGGACAGGGATGGAAATAAGCGTGGGAATGGGGATGGAGAGTGCTCAGGGATGAGGGTGAGAGAGGGACGGGGTTGGGAATGGGGGTGGAGATGGAGATAGAGAGAAGGATGGGACAGTGATGGAGATGGGAAGAGGGAACAGGGACAGAGATGGGAATGGAAATAAGGATGGGAGTGGGATGGGGGATGGAGATGGGGACATGGATGAGGATGGGACCAAGACAGGGGCAGAGCTAAGTCCTTCACACACTCCTTGCAGAACCAGAGAGAAAAACACCCATTACCAACTTCTTCCCTTCCGATCCCGAACACCTCCCAGCACTGTGGAATCAGCCCCGCAACTCCCGCTGCTTTGGTGCCACTTTAGCTCCATCAGTGCCCGTGTCCGGGGACCCTGCGCAGGTCCTGCTCCCTCCCTCCCACCTCCCCTCGCCCGCGGCAGCCCCACCTCCCGGCACATTCCCTTTCTTTCCCCCTTCCCGGCGATGCCTGGATTGCATTATCCCGGAGCATGGCAGTTGCAGCAGCCGCAGTGCTCCGTCCCCGCTGCGGCAGAGGGACCCCCTGCTCCCCTCCCGCATCCCGCCGGAGCCGCCGGCTCCAAACCTGCCTGCAGAAACCCGTCCTCCCAATTCCCATTAAAATTAATTGAGCAGCTTTGAAACGCTGAGCTTGGGGGAATCGCCTTATTCCTTTTATCTAATTTTTTTTCTTTTATGTCATTGTATTTTCTGGCAAATTAAATTGTCCTCGTTTCCTTTTTGCTTCTCTTATGTTTGTTCGGTGTCTGTAATAGACCTGGTTAAATATAT
>JAWWEV010000037.1:1416850-1430324 GCA_035583235.1 Hafferia zeledoni
ACTCGTATCCTGCAGTAGGACTGTACATGTGCACACACTCTGACATACACACACACACCCTGCAGCAAGGCTGTACATGTGCACACACACTGCAGGTACACACACACACACACTGACACACTCTGACACACTCTGACAGACACACACACACACACACGCACTGACACACTGTCACCCCCCCCCTCACACACACACACACACTGGCACACACACTGGCACACACTGTCACATACCCTCTCACACATGCACTGACACACACACACGCACTGACACACACACATGCGCACTGACACACACTCGTATCCTGCAGTAGGACTGTACATGTGCACACACTCTGACATACACACACACACCCTGCAGCAAGGCTGTACAAGTGCACACACACTGCAGGCACACAGACACACTCTGACACACTCTGACACACTCTGACACACTCTGACACACACACACATACACACACACAGACACACTCTGTCACACACCTCCTCACACACACCTCCTCACACACACCCCCTCACACACACACACATTCTGACACAGCCACCCTGCAGTGAGGCCGTGCGTGTGCATTCACACATCCATAGATGTGAGAGCACACAGATGTGTGAGCACACATGTAGCGTGTGGTGGGGCCATGTCAAGGTGTGTGTGCAGACGCTTGTGCACACACACACACTCACACACAGCCCCTGCAGTGAGGCTGTAATGGGCAGGTCAGTGCACACCCCCCCTGCAGAGCTGCACACACACACACACACACACACACACACACACCCACACACACCACACACACACACACACACCCCTACACACACACACACACCCCCTTGCACACTGCTGCACGCTGGCCCCCAGTGGATTTTGGGGCTCCCACAGCCCCAGCCCCGTGGCTCCGTGCCTCAGTTTCCCCACAGGGATGCCCAGGGCTCCCGGCTGGGCGCTGGGCCCGGGGTGCCCTCCCCCGGGGCACTGGGGCTATGTGTGGGGCCACCCCCTGTGCCCAGTTTCTCCTCTGGGGCTGGGGGCAGCGCTGGGGCCAGGGGTGCTGCAGCTCCCTCCCCGCGGGCTCCCCGGGGACACCCCAAAGCCGGGTATTGCCAGTGCCCGTCCTGCCACCCGGGCAAACTTTTGGGATGGAAAAAGCCATTCCGGTGGCGGCGAGCTGAGCCCGGCCCCGCTCATCGCACGGGTGGGCAGAGCCCCGCCGGCCGCTCCTCCCGGCCGGAGCCCGCTGCCACCGGGACTGCGAGGGGCTGCCGTGACCCGGGAGGGTGACACGGGTGACAGCCACCGCTCGGGCCCCCCGCGCCACCAGCCACTGTCATATTATGACAGCAGAGAGGGGGGTCGCCACGCCGGGGAGGGGGATCCGGCCCCCCGCCGCCACCGCCGGTCCCTGCTGTGTCATATTGGCCCAGCCGGGGCCCGGGACCCCCGTATGCGTCCCCTTCCAGCTTTCCTTCCCCCTTCCTCCGCCTCCTCCTCCTCCTCCAGCCATCCGCATCCCGCTCGCCCTCAGCCTCCCCACTGCGCGGGGGGACGCGCACCCGACTCCCCCGCAGCCGCATCCCACGGGATGGACTTCCCAGTCCCCCCAAGCCCCCTCACCCCCCAATCCCATGGGATGCCCTCCCCACCCGCCCCGACCCGCAGCCCCTCCAGCCCCATCCTCGTCCCTCCGCAGCCCCCGCAGCCCCCAGAGCCGCTCACCCTCCAGCTCATCCTCGGGGATCTCCACGGGGCGCTGCTCGGCGAGGATGTTGGGGACGGTGTAGATCCCCCGGTACATCAACGCCGCCGTCACCGGGTGGAAAGGCATCTTCGGGGCTCCCCAAAACCCAAAGTTTAAACCCAAATCTCCTCGGGTGGAGGGGGGCAGTCCCCCCGGTCGGTGCCGCCGGACGCGAAGCACAAGTTACCGGTACCCGGCGCCCCCCGCCCGGTACCCACCGGCCAGGGGGGGCCGGGGCGGGCGGGATCCCCTCGCTCCGGGGCCGGCGGCGGGACGGGGCTGTCGGCGGAGGCCCTCGGCTCAGTCAGGGCGCGGGGGGGCTCGGCTGGGGCCGGCCCGCTGCCCCCCACACATGCCCTCCCGAAGTGGAAACGGGAGGTGAAAGCATCCAAGCACCGGTTAAATCCCGGTGCAAGCGGCGGCGGCGGCGGGGGGGACGGGGCTGGCCATGCCGCTCGGGGCCCCCCCTCCGCCCGGCCCCCCCCTCCGCCGGCCCCGGGCCGCTCACAGCCCCCGGGGCGCCGCTGCCACCGGGCCACGCTCCCCGCTGGGGCCCGGCATGGCGGGGCCGAGGCTGAAGGCGGCCTCTTCGTCTTTCTCCTGCCTCCCGCTCCTGCTCTCCTGCCTCCCCGCCAAGTGTCCCGGGCAGCCGGGGCTCTGCCGCCCGCTCAGCCCCCGCCGCGCTCCCGCCGGCCCCCCCTCCCCGGCAGCCCGAGCATCCTCGGCCCCGGCCCCGGGAAGCGGCGGCGGAATCCGCGGAGCGGCGGCGCCGGGCGGGTTTTGAACGGTCCCGCCCGGGAAATGGGGCTGGGGGCGGGGGGAGGTGGGGCCTGGCCCCGAGCGGGTGGCGCGGGGGGGGCAGTGCGGCAGGAGCGGGGCCGGGAGCGGGGCCGGGAGCGTCCTGGGCCGCAGCCCACCCCGCGGGGGCACTGCCAGGGGCTGTACCCGGGGGTGCCCGGGGGTGCTGGGGGACGGCGGGCAGGGCTGGGGGGCCCTGTGGCACCCCGTGTCCCCGCAGGTGGCACCCCGGGGTCCCCACACGCAGCACCCCGTGCCCTGGCACTTGTCACCCTGAGGTTAGGGTGGCACATGGCATCCCATGCCCGAGCAGTCAACCCCGCAGGGTCCCCACACATGTCACCCCAGGCTGTCACCACCGCCAGGTCCCGGCACACGGTACCCGGTTCCTGGGACCGTCACTGTGCCGGGACACTGCAGATTCCTGGGACTGTCACCCTGCCAAGATACCACCCCGAGGTCCCTGCCCCTGTCCCTGGGGCTGTCACTGCCCCAGGATATCCGCAGTTTCCTGGGATGTCACTATCCCAAGATGCCACCGCCTACACATTGTCACTCCACGTCCAGACAGTCGTCACCCCGAGGTTCCTGCACATGGCACCCTGTTCCTGGGGCTGTCACCGTTCCAGGGTCCCTGCAGGTTCCTGGGCAATGTCACCATCCCAGGCTGTTCCCATCCTTGGGTTCCTGCACGTGGCATGCCATGCCTGGACAGTTGTCACCCCAGTGGCCCCACACTTGGCACTCAGGCTGTCACCACCCCGAGGTCTCTGCACGCACCACCCTGGGCCAGTCGTCACCCCGAGGTCCCCGTTGTGCCCAGGGGTGACAGGGACCCCACAGCCCGACCTCCTGCTCTCACACCACGGGAAAAATGAGCCATGGAAGGGGCGGGAAGCGGAGCCAGGAGCAAAGTCCTCTGTCCTCGTCTCCTTTTCCAGTCACCCCCCGTTTCCCCCAGACTTGGTCACGTTTCTCACGTTATTTCTCCCTTGCACGTTGATTAACCAGAGTTGGGTTCCTGTGCCAGGGCAGGTCCCCACTGGGCAGTGTCCCCACGGTATCCGTGTCCCTGTGACACCCACCTGTGCCCCAGGGTACGGGAAGGGATGGTCCCGGGACCTGGCACATCTCCCCTCCCAAATCCTGCTGCCCGCCTTCCCTGGCTGGGGTGTCCCAGCAGCCCGCAGGGACACGGGGGTCACAGTGTCCCCTGGGACAAGGTGGCAGCTCCGGAGGTGGGGACAGTGGCACGGGGAGGCTGCCAAGGCCCCTGCTCGGCACCTTCGGAGGGGCCGCGGTGGGGGGGAAGGGGCTGGGGGCGGGAGAGACGCTGTTCCCAGGTGTGAATGAGAAAAAGGGGACAGTCGGCACCTCCCGGGATCTCATCGGAAACCAGGGATGCTCCAGGGCCGAGGAGAAACTGAGGCACAACCGGCCAGGCTCCAAATGTGCTTCTCATGCTGGTGCTGCCACAAGAACTCCCACAATCTTGGAAAGGGGTTCCTGCTACTCCAGCCGAGCCTTTCCCTGCACGCCCCCCGCCTCCCGCAGCTGCCGCGGACGCTGCTCAGCCTCATCCCGTTCATCTGCCGGGAATTGTCGGGCAGCTCCGACCTCCCTGCGCTGCTCCTTCCCGGAGCGCCGGCCGGGACCCCCCTCGGGGGCTCCTCAAATCCCACCGCTCCTCTGGCAGCGCTGCCGCTGCAGCCGCCGCTGGATTTAACCAGCTGGGGTCCCCTTTAAGCCATTTTTCAGTTGGGAGAAATGTCCCTCTCCGGCAGTGGGAAAACCATCCCTGCTGCGCTCCGGAGAGGGGGAGTTCAGGGGTGAGCAATTCCCGGTGCCGGGGGGGCGGCGGTCGGGTCCCAGGGCAGGGTCCTTCATGGCTCGGGGGTGGATTTTTCCAACTCTGCTGAAATTCCATCCTCCCCCGGAGCTCGGGATGGCGTCGGGGCACCCGGACCTGCCCCCCGCGGGGAGTCTCCAGTGTCTGCTACGGCTGCCAGCGCGGGAGGGGGGAATGCTGATCATAACAAGTGGCTTTGGGGGAGAAACAAACCCAAAAAGGCAAAGTCTGATTAAAAATCTCCTCCTTCTTTTAAAGTTGCTCCTCGATGTTAACGAAGTTCCCTCCCAATTAATTCTCTGGAGGCCCCGGGGTAGAAACTCATTAATTTCTCACCACCCAAATCCCAGCAGGAATAAAATGGCCAATTTCTGGGCTTTTCCCCTCAAATTCCCACCAGAGCTGGCGGTGCAGGGACCTGTGGGACCACCCTTCCCTAGGGATGAGGGGCAGGTCATCCCAGCTCCTGCTCCCTGGGGATGGAGCGGCACCAGGCGGCACAGGAAGGGGGGAATGAGAATTAAATGGCTTAATTGCATTTGAATCCCTGATTAGGTTTTTGTTCATTAGGGATCACCGTCGGAGTGCTCTCCATGTGTTCCCAGAGCCCAGCTCGGCCACAGCACCCTCTTCCTCATGGGATGAGGGCTGGGACAATCCCTGCTGGCTCCCACTGCTCTGCCCCACAGCCTGAATTCCCTCCCTGATTTTGGGGGGAGAATCCCAAACCTCAGTCCTGACATGATGGGATGGAGGCAGCAGCATCCCCAAATCCCAGGGATTTCAGCCTAAAATCGCAGTCACAGCTGGGGGATTACACTTTTCCTGCTGCTGGACTGTTGGGATTGTTCCCCTTCATAATTCCTCCATTATTTGTGGATCTTTTTCACAATTTCCCCTTTATCCCACCCGGGGTTCGGACCAGCCTTGCCAGCAGGTCAGTGCCACCTCCCCCTGCTGTCCCTTCATCCTTTTGGTGACAGCGGCACCTTCCCAGCACTCCCGGGTGCTTCCCTAATTAGCTGATGCCACTGACGAGGTGGGGGAAGCACGACCCAGGCCTGGCATGTTGTGTCCTGTCTGCAGCTCTGGGAGGATCTCGCTCTGGGGTCACATCCTGACATCAGTGTCCTCATGTTTTTCAGGAATTTTGCGGGGATGGAAGGGAAAGGGACTGAAGTGGTGCTGGAACAGGGATGGGGCTTTAATTAATCTGCTCCTCATTTATTCCTTAGGAGCCCTTTTGGCTCCACATCCCCCTTTGCCCAGTGGAGACTCCTGGTCCCCCTCCAGCCCTGAGGGGTGAGGACTGGGATGGGGTTGGGGATGGGACTGGGATGAGGGAAGGGATGAGGATGGGGATGGGGATTGGGGTGAGGTGGGATGGGATGAGATGGGCTTGGGATGCCAGTGAGGATTGGAATGGGAATGGCATAGGGATAGGGATAGAGATGGGATGAGGATGGGGAAAGGGTTGGAAATAGGATGGGATGAGAATAGGGATAAGGTTCCCTCCCAGGGATGGGAATGGGAAGGGAGGGGGATAGGGTGTGATGGGATGTGGATGGAGATAGGATGGGGATCGAATGGAGATGGAATTGGAGAAGGGATGGGGATGCCTCAAAGCTCTGGGAAATCTGACAGGGATGGGGAAACCTGTTAGAGCTGAGGATGGTGCAAACCTCTGCTGGGTACCCTCAAATCCCCCAGGGCAGCCCTATGGGTAACACCCCAGGGCAGTGTCAGGATGCTGGAATGGGGGTGGGCAGCACCAGTGTCCTCCAGACCACCCCTTTGCCCCTCTGGGCACCGGGAGGGGCCGAGAGCGGCTCGGGGTGTCATTTTAAAGTCACGGCTGGCACCGAGCCCTGCGGGCGCCCGAGCCATCAATCTCTCGGGGCCGCGGCTGTCAGCAGGGTATTTAGTGGAATGTTTCCTAAATGAACGCTTGATGGGAGAAGAGGGATGGCTGCAACGTTCCGAGCCACAAGGTTATCCCAGCGGCCGGCCGGCTGCCAGCTCCCAGTGCCCGCTGGAAACCCGGTAAGGGCAGCGGAGATAACCCCGGGAAGGGTTCGGGAGCCGCATCCCAGCGTGGCCGAGACTGTTCCCACCCTGGGATGCATTTCAGAGCAAATCCCACTTGTGGTGGGGGAAATGCCGGGCAAAGCTTCGGGCAGGGCGGGAGGGAAGGAAGAACGGAGAAGGCTCGGAGGGCTCAGTTTAATTTGGGTTCTGAAGGAGCAGGGGAAATCCCCCCTCCGTAGGAGGAGGCAGGAATTCTGCTTTTAGGAGGGATTTTTCTTTATGAAAAATGGGAGAAATTGAGCTGAGCCTCTTTCTAACATCCCTCCAGGTGGACGTGGCCCGGGATGAGGAGGGGAGTGGTGTCACTGCCGGGAGAGACAATTCCCAGGGACCTCAGGCAAGGACTTTGGCAAACTTATTAACAGAATAAAACCAGACTCATGGTCTGCACAGCCTGCCCAGGAAGGAGCACAGGGAGGGATCTGGCTTTTCCACAGGAAAGGTGAAGGCTCCTGCAAGGAGTTTTGCCTCCAGGACACAGCTGTGCCAGGCCAGGCTCTGCTCCCACCCTGCTCCTGGTGCACAGTGACAAGTGGTGACAAGTGGTGACATCAGCTCCATCTTTCCAGGGTGCTGTGACCTGTTGCAGTGGAATGCCCTTGTGATGCCAGGATCTGGTGGTACCCAGTGTCACGGTGCCAAGATCTGGTGGTGCCCCGAGCCAGGAATGCCAGACCCAAAGGTACCTGGGGCCAGGATGCCCAGACCAGGTGACATCAGGCTGGCAGCAGACACATCCCAGCAGGGCTGGGACAATGCCCTGTGTTCCCTTGGCTGAGCAGAAGGTGATGGGAGTGGGACTCCAGCATTCCTGCTCCAGATCCTGCCCCAGGGCAGTGGTGGCAGCAGTGCTGCACCCCAGTCTGTGGTTCTGCACCCATCCCATGGTCCTGCACCCCAGTCTGTGGTTCTGCACCCATCCCATGGTCCTACACCCCATCTCATAATCCTGCACCCCCTTGAATAGTCTTGCACTCCATCCCTTGGTGCCACACCATTCCCACCCCCCTTCATGAGATCCTGCACCTTATCACAAAGTCCTGCACTCCATTGCATGGCCCTGCACCTCACCAAGGTCCCACACCCCACCAGGATCCCACACTCCAACAGGATCCCACACCCCACCACAAGATCCCACACTCCACCACAAGCTCCCACACCCCACTGTGTGATCCCACACCCCATCACACCTCACCCAACACCCCCGACTTGGCTCCAGCAATTCACCCTCTGCTCCACATGCCTTTGATTCCACAGCATCCACATATTATCCCTCCCCTGTGGTCCCACCCAGGGCTCCAAAGCTCTGGTCTCCCTGGGCAGTAACTCCCTAATTAACCAAAAAAGGCACACAGGGCACCGAGTTTGCCAGGTTTCTGCAGGAAGTGGGGTGTCCATGGGGGCCATCCCTTCTCGCTTTTAAATCTATTTTCTTCCCCCTTTTCCTGACTGGAAGACAAAGGTGCAGGGAGGCAGCTGGCAGAGCCGTGCCAGCCATCAGCCCATGCCAGCAGGGATGGATGGGGATGGATGGGATGGATGGGGATGGATGGGATGGATGGGGATGGATGGGGATGGATGGGGATGGATGGGGACGGATGGAGATGGATGGGGATGGATGGGGATGGATGGGGATGGAAGGGATAGATGGGATGGATGGGTTTGGTGGGGACAGGGCCAGACTGGCAGCTGTCAGCCAAGGAAGGAACCAGGTCCTCATGTCCTCTGGGCACTGTCAGAAAAGAGAAGGATCTGGCTGGCTCTGATCCCTGGAGCAGCATTTTACTCACCCCCTGAGACCCCAAACTGCAGAGGCCACTCCCACAATGGGTGCCCTGAGCACCCCAGGGAGCCTGAGGGCACGGATGGGGTGTCCCATGGGCTGCTCCCCAAATTCCCACTGCATTGCTGGTGGGCAGAGGGCGACCCTGCAGAGCCACCCTGGTGTTCCCAGCTCCCACCTGTGCCAGGTGCCACCATGCCATGCTGTGCCTTCGTGCAAACCAGTGCTGGAGCCCCCCAGGCCCACCCAGGGCTTTCCCAATGATCCTCTCTTTCCCTTAACCCCCCATCTGACCCCCTGAGGTACCCAGGGCTGGGGCAGCCCCCCAGGGTGCAGGGGGGCAGCAGGGGCTGTGAAGCAGCAGCCCAGGGGTGGGAGGACACCAGTGGTCAGCAGCAGGACAGTCATGGCAGTGCCACCCCTGCCCCAGTTTCCCCATCCATCCCCTCTGCCTCTTCCAAACCCTTTTCCCACAGGAGTTGCCAACCCAAACCATGCACATTTAAGGGTGGGGGGAGGGGCTCTGAACCAACACCTTGACCCCCCTCTGGGGCTCCTGGACCTGGCCTGGCCACTCACAGGTGTGTCCCCTGTGTCCTGCTGACAGTAGTGACCCCTCTCCACAGGCAAAGATTCATCCCCAGCTCTTGATGTTTTATTCTATTTTTGAGAGCATTTAGTGGTTTGGAAGTGAAATAACAGGAGTGGAGGAGGCTTTGGGGACCCCAAAGCAGAGAAGTGCTGCCAAAGTGCTCAGGGGCTGCCCAAAAATTGGCCAAATCCCCAGTTTCCTTCCCCAGGAACCTGCTGCAGAAGGAAGGTACTGGGAGAGGCACCTGGGGGAAAGGCCACTTGGTGGTTTTTTCTCCTCGGGCAAAGTCGGCTCCCACCAACCCACACCCGCTGCCACAGCGCCCCGAGAGCTCCTCTGGCAGGAAGGGAAAACCCAGGATGAAACTTCCTTTGGAAGTGGAGAAACGGTGAGGGAGGGCAGGCAGTGGGCACTGGGTGGCAGGTGTGAGGAGCAACGTTGTGAGCGTGCAAGGCTGTGAGTGTGCAGGGCACTGAGTGTGCAAGGCTGGAGGTGCAAGCTCCTGTGAGTGTGCAAGGCTGCACACACGCGGTCCTGTATATACTCAAGGCTGCAAGTGTGCAATGCCATGAGCGTGCAAGGCTGAATGGACCATGCTGTGAGTGTGCAATGCCACAAGTGTGCTGTGCTGTGAGTGTGCAGAACCCCTGGAGCAGCAGGGACCCCTGAGCCTGAGGGCAGGAGGAGCCCCCTGTGCTGGATTCATCCCCAGCTGCACCCGGTGCATCCTCCCCTGCATCCACCTCTGCATCCATCTCTGCATCCATCCCTGCACATCCATCTCTGCATCCATCCCCTGCACATCCATCCCTCCACATCCATCCCTGCACACCCATCCCTGCACACCCATCCCCTGCACATCCATCCCCTGCACATCCATCCCTGCACATCCATCCCCTGCACATCCATCCCTGCACATCCATCCCTGCACATCCATCCCCTGCACACTCATCCCTGCACACCCATCCCTGCACACCCATCCCTGCGCATCCATCCCTGCACGTTCCCAGAGCATCTCCCTACTCTGGGATCCCGACCTGGTCTGGGAAAACCCTTGTGGCTCATTTTGGGATGCAGGCAGGGCAGGCAGCACCAGATGCACTCCTGTCACAAGCGGCCACGCAGGAATTCATGTCTCACCCCCCCATGTCCCTCGCCCGCTGCCTCCAGCCACCCCGAAATCCGCGCGTATCCCACCACCATCCTTATGCCAAAAAATCCATCCCACTTCCTTCAGCCCCCCTTAAAACTGAAAGGGAATAAAACCCCAGCCCACCCGCGGCACTGGGGATGAGCCCTGGTCAGAAACTCCAGAGAATCTCCAGGGATTTTGCTGCCAGAGAGCAGATAAAAAATGCATCCCCCACGGATCCCAGAGGGACCGGGGGCCGGGAACAGCCCGCGGAGTCGAGTCTTGCCGGGCTCGGAGTGTTGGGCAGGGCTGGTGTCGTCGTGATTAATTATGAAATTGAGGTCAATGCAGCTTATCCTTATTTATTCCAGGCAGGACTGGATCAGGAAGCACCAGAAGAGCCCCAGGAATGGCAAAGAGGGCTCAGCCTCACTCGGACACCCCAAATCTCCTTTCCCTCAAGGAAGGATGCAAAGGAGTGACAGGGGACAGCGGGACCCCCGGAGCGATGGGAGGGAGGAGTCCCCCCGATCCCGAGGGAGCTGCCGGAGGGACCCCAGTCGTGCTTCCCATTAAGGGCTCGGAGAGCTTTTTCCCGGAGTAAAAAAGAGCAAAAAAGCCCCAGCTGCCCTCCCAGTGCTTTGAATTTTTATTAAAACAGGAGGAAACAGTTATTCCTTCGGAGTACAACAGTCCAGGGAATGGGAAAGTGGCCGTGCCGGGCCACAGCCATCCGAACTGCAGCCACGAGCAAGGAATTGATCCCAGGTTTTAAATAAAAAGGGGCTGGGAAGGGATTTACGCCACGCCAAGCCCCGGGCTGAGCCTCGGCCGGCTCCGGTGGGGCTGCGGGTCAGGTGAAGTTGTGGAGGGAGGAATTGGGGATTCTGGGGGGATGTGGGGGATCCCCGGGGCAGCACCGGCACTGCTGGAGGGGAAATCGCGGCTGGAAGGGGGGATCCCCCGGGCAGGATTTGGGAGCCCCCGCCGGGGGCTCAGAGCGAAGGCACCCGCAGTGGGACAGGCAGGAGCGGCAGCCCCGGGCCCAGCCCGGGAGAGCGGCATTCCCGGGACGGCTCGGAGGGGCTGGATCCAGGCACCAGGCAGAGCCCAGCCTGGAGCCCCCCAGCCTGAAGCTGTCCAGGTTCGTCACAGTTTGCAGGAAAAATAAGGTTTCATTTGGTTGGCACTAGCTGTTCTCCCGCTCCGTATTCCTGGCAGGGAGGAGGAGGAGGAAGAGGAGGAGACCTTCCTCCCACCTGTCTCCCCAGGGAAGCAGCCGCTCCGATCCCCACAGGCTCAGGACCTGTCATCCCGCTCCTGCCCGGGGCCTCCCACCTCGGCAGCGCCGGGAGAGCCAGCCCTGATTTACAGCACTCCACTGGAACATGCTCTGGGTCCTAATGGAGCTCCTGGCACCGCGGCACGGCCTCCAGGCTGGCACGGGGGGCTCCAGGCTGGCACAGGGGGCTCCAGGCTGGCACAGGGAGTTCCAGGGTGGCACAGGGAGCTCCAGGCTGGCACTGAGGGCTCCAGGCTGGGACAGGGAGCTCCAGGCTGGCACAGGAGGTTCCAGGATGCCACACAGGGCTTTGGAATAGGCACAAGGGTCTCCAGGGCTGGCACACAGCACTCCAAGGCCAGCACATGGAGCTCGGGGCTGGCACAAGGGGCTCTGGAGCAGGCACAGGGGGCTCCAGGCTTAAACATGGAGTCCCAGGGCCAGCAGGAGAAGGCAATCCAGAGGAAAGTCATCCCTGCCAGGGAGACCCCTGGGCACACTCTGCTGGCTGCCAGGCTGGGGGGCACAACCACAGCCCCGACCCCCACACAAGGGAAAAGCCTGGAGGGCTGAGCCCAAGGAGCTATGCTAGAACAGTAGGAAAAAAGCTGGAAAACCCTGGAAAAGAGCGTGTCAGGGGGGAGGATGAACGGACACTAAGCCAGAGAACGTGACACGGCCCATGGGCAGCCCCGGGTCCGTCGGGGATGCCTGGGGGGGTGCCCAGGGGGGTTCCCGGGGGGGTGCCCGGGGTGGTGCCCAGTTGCCCAGCCCCTCCAGCCCCCCTGCCCGGGCCAGGCTGTGCTGGGCCCGCAGCCCTCGGGAAGCAGCAGCGGTGCAGAGCGGCCGGACACCTCCTAGAGCTCCTCGAAGAAGGCCACGCGGGACTTGGTGCTCTGCAGGGTGAGCTGGAAGAGAGCAGAGGGGGGTGAGGGGGGACCCCAATGCCCCGAGGGGCACCT
This sequence comes from Hafferia zeledoni, assembly GCA_035583235.1. Lineage (NCBI taxonomy): Eukaryota > Metazoa > Chordata > Aves > Passeriformes > Thamnophilidae > Hafferia > Hafferia zeledoni. The sequence goes on from JAWWEV010000037.1 coordinate 1,429,069, forward strand.
GCCCCAGCTTCAACCCCGGGAGGGAGTGGGCTGGGCAGGAGGGAGCTGCTGTGTCCCTCTGGGAGCCCCAGGAAGGCCGGACAGGGAGCCGCGGGAGCCGAGGGGTCGTGCAGCCCCCACCACAGCAAGCACAGCCCGAGGGCAAAGCAGGGGCAGGGTCGGGGGCACAGACTGAACCAAGGTCATTAGCGAGGCTGAGGCTGCCAGGATGGGGGATACACAGGAGTCTGGATCAAAGCAGCCAGTCCTGGAGCTCCTGATGGAACACACGGGGATCTTGGGAAGCTGGCGGAGAGACATCCATGAGATGAGGGAGAACCATGCTCGTCTGTGAACCCACTGCCCCACACAGGGACCATCCTCTGTCCCTGCTCACATCCCACCCCGTGTGCCCCGTGTGGTCTGGGCAGCCACACCACACCCTGCAGCTGACTCCTTCCCAGCCTGGCATCTCCTCCCTGTCCCAGTCCAGCCCTCGCTCGCAGGACTGTCCCTGCAGCCAAGGCCCTGCAGGACCTGGAAACCCTTGCAAAGCTTTCCACAGCTATGGCAAGGCAAGCCCAAAAATAACACCCCACGGAGGAGCCATGAGCCCATTTGCAAACGGGCCAAAGGAGATGAAAGAGGAAGAAATCCCAGGATTTACAGACAAGCACCCAACGGAGTGTGGCAGGGGAAGTGCCACCTCCCTGCCAGCTGCTGGATCACCAGGAGTTTGCCAGAGCAGCCTGCTAATTGCCAAGGCTTCCTTTCAGCTGGATTAAGCACGGTGCTTCTGCTGGGAATGCCGGGTTTGCTGAAACAGGAATCCTGGGATCACCTTACAGCGAGTTAAGCCCCCTCAATGGAGGCGTCAAGCGCCTCCCCCCTCCCTGCTTCTCCCCCACGGCCTTTCCTCGGTAATTCCTTCACAGCTCTAATGCCACTCAGAAAAAAATCTGTATTGCAGAGGAAATTTCTGCAAGGGCTTAAGAATCTTTGTTGGCAGCAGCTCCCAGGCCAGGGCTGGCTCTCCTCCTCCTCAGCAACCCTCAGCTGCTCCAGCGTCCCCTCCAGAGCTGGGACAGAGGTGGGACAGGAGCTCCGTGTGCCACGGGCAGTGTTTGGCCACTCTGAGGCTGGAGATGGAAAAAAAGAGTGGAGAGCCCACCTGACAGGAAGCCCCATTCTTGGAAGTGCTCCAGTGCCTAAAGGGGCTCCAGGAGAGCTGGAGAGGGACTTGGGACAAGGGATGGAGGGACAGGACAAGGGGAATG
>JAWWEV010000037.1:1440481-1452537 GCA_035583235.1 Hafferia zeledoni
CTGTCTGAGGGGCCCAGAACTGCCCCAGGGCTGGAGGTGCCCCAGCAGTGCCAGCACAGGGACGGGCACTGCCCTGGTCCTGTGACACACCATGGCTGGCACAGCCCAGGGGCCATTGGCCTCCTGCCCACCTGGGCACACCTGGGCTGATGTCCAGCACAAACCCCAGGCCTGGCCTGGACACACAACACGTACTTCTCCTTCTCGATTTCCATGGACAGCCTCTTCATGTCCGTGTCCTTGAAGTCGAAGGACAGGCTCTCACTGATCAGGTTGAAGCTTGGCAGGTCTGTGGGCAGCGCTGTCGTACTCGAGTTCATGGACTGCTGAGGAGAGAGCACAAATTAATCACCTTGGGCCACACAAATGTTGCTACAGATGAGGTAAAATCCGAGCAACACAAGTCCAGTGTCCCAAGCACCAGCTCAGCCTGGAGATCCCCTTGCTCCACTCCCAGTTTGCTCCTCAGCTCAGAGCTATTGGTCCCCTGGGACCCTGGTTCTTGGCAGTAATAAAGAGGAGACAAAACACCACCTGCCTTCAAAATCTATTGACAAAACTCAGTAAAATTGAGGTTTTATCACTGCTGTGCCACTTGGGAGGCATCTGACAGTTACTTAACATTAAATCAGGTTTCTAAAGTTCAAGCTGTGAACGGGGGCAATGCAAGGCCCTGTGTGACAGCAGAGTCCTGCACTCCACTGATCCCCAAAGCAGGGACCAACGTGACCCCAAGAATGCCACTCCAGCCTGGTCCATGGAGATGCACCAATATGTTTTTACCTTCTCAGTGATTTATAGTTCCAGGTGTTTAGGAACTGCCAGACCCACTTGGAAATGCTGATATTACACAGGGAATCATTCCTACCACACCTGAGCAAGGATTTGGGACTTTCTTCCTCCTGCAAAATGCTGTGACATCCCGGCTGACACACACTGCCAGGCCCTCAGATTTTATATTCCCTTTAAAAAAATGACCCTTCTTTCTCTCAGTCAAAAATTCTGTCACACCTCTAATAAATGGGCTCATTAGGAGGAGAGGAAAAGCCTGATGGAGTCATTGCTGCAAAGCTGTGGAACGCTGGATGAGGTGGCACACAGGGCACACATCAAGGCTGGCACAGCAGCACCAGGTGGGGCTGAGTCACAGCTGCTGCCAGCCTGCTCAGCCCTCCTTTTGGGGTGTGGGAAATCCAGACCCGCATCCGAAGGGTCCCACACCTCCCTGCTAGATGCTCAAAGGGATTCTTGCAATGATAACAATGTGCCAAACCAGGGAATGGCACTGCTGGGAACCCGCTCCAACAAATAACACCTTGAGCTCTGCAGCTGGTTCTTTCCTTCCCTCATTTCTCCTGTTTGGGATACTCCAGGCACGGTTTGCAGCTCGGTGTGCTTCAACAAGCCCTGCTAGCACTGGAGTGACAGATTTACTCTGCACAATAACCTGGCTCTTCCCTCACCATCAGCCTGGAATTCACAAACAGCCAGGGCTCCTTCCCCGCTCGCTTTCACGGGACAAACCTTAAAGGGACAACATTTCATCCACCCGCAGAGCTGAACACAAACACCTCGTGCAAACATAAACAAGGCAGCACCTAAAGCTGCACTTGGCCTGGCTGGAGCATTCCAGGTGAGTCGGGACCCACAGGACAAGGGAACTCAATTCTTTACTCCCCACTGCTGCTAGCACAGAACACAACCACATTAATTCTGGAGCAGGTGTTGGAAGGGACAGCTCAGCCCCTAAATTCCAGTCTGGAAGGAAAGGGGACAGGTCTGCCAAAGCACTTAACTGATTTAAATACTTGCATCCCATTGACATTCAAGTCCCTTCCCTGTAAGGCACACAGGTGTTCCCAAAGCCCTTCCCACGTGAGGTTCTCCCATCCCTGCTGTGCAGGGAGCCAGGAGCATCAGAGCCTGCTGGCCTTCAAACAACCTCTACCTTGGTGTTGTTTTCAGCACAAGCCTGTTGGGTTTTGTTTTTAAAGCCCCACAAACAGCAGCACTAAGAGTGGAGCAGGAGTTTCAGCTGCTGTTTGGAGACAGTTTGTCAGAATTGCTTCAGCCACTTCCTTCCCTTCCCTCGGCACTGCTCTGTCATGGAGCAAGTTAAAAACAGGTGGAGAAGTCCAAGAACAGCAGGAGTGAGGAAGAGGAAGGGAAAGAGCAAAGAAACAGCAGGTTGAGGGCTCTCAAAGGCACAGGCGTGGTATCTGGAGCAAAGCATTTTATGGGATGCTTTGGGTGGGAAGGGACATTAAAGCCCATCCAAGTGCCACCCCCTGCCATGGACAGGGACACCTCCCACCAGCCCAGGTGGCTCCAAGCCCTGTCCAACCTGGCCTTGGACACTCCCAGGGATGGGGCAGCCACAGCTTCTCTGCCCAACCTGTGCCAGGCCCTGCCCACCCTCACAGCCAACAATTCCTTCCCAACATTGCATCTCTGCCCTCTGGCCATTCCCTCTTGTCCTGTCCCTCCATCCCTAGTCCCAAGTCCCTCTCCAGCTCTCCTGGAGCCCCTTTAGGCACTGCAAGGGGCTCTCAGGTGTCCCCAGAGCCTTCTCTTCTCCAGGTGAGCCCCCCCCAGCTCTCCCAGCCTGCCTCCAGAGCAGAGGGGCTCCAGCTTTGGAGCAGCTCCAGGGCCTCCTCTGGACTCTCTCCAGCACCTCCATGTCCTTCCTGTGCTGGGGGTCCCAGGGCTGGGGCAGCTCTGCAGGGGGGGTCTCACCTGAGGGGGCAGAGGGGCACAATCCCCTGCTGCACATTCCCTGCCATTTGCAGCTACCCTGGGCAGGTCTTGCAGCAGGTACAGGGATTTTTAATCCAGGGGCCACGGGGTGATAAAAGACATGGATCTTTTTCCGTATGTGTTTCCTCATCTGGAACAAACTGCATAGCCCTGTTACTGCATTACAGCAATTCCCTGCCATTAATAGAGGCAAGCACCAGGCTGACACAGCCATGGCTCTGATCCCTCTGGGACACAGAGCGAGACACTGGACACGGAGCAGGCACCGAGCAAGTCAGGAGGTTTCCCCTGCAGGGAAAGCTCCTCCTGTTGCTGCCACTGCCTTTGCTTTGCTGCTCAAGAATTTGGGAAAGCCCAGAACAGCCACTCACTGCTTCCAAGGGACCAGAAGAGAGATGACTGCCTTTATCTGGCCAGGAGTGGTACCTGAAGGGCAATGAAGGAGGCAAAGAGTCGTCGCCAAGTCTGTAAGGAATGAATTGTTCTCCAAGCCCTGACGGCCCAGGACTCAGATCCACATCTTATTTCTCATGCATCACCTACCAGTGACATCATAAAAGCAGCCTGGGCTTCAAGGACTAAAAAGACATTGACACAAGCTTTAAAGAACCAGGGTTGGAGACTGGAAAGTTAAAAAAAAATGTATTTTACTGTTTCTTGCCTTTGCTGCAGCACAGAGTAAAGTTAATGGTTGGATTCGATCCCTTAAAGGCCTTTTCCAGACTAAATGGTTCTACATCCATCCACTCTCCTCTTCCTCTCCTGCTCTGGTTCTCCTCAAAGGAAGTCCTGCTTAGCTCCCAGGGCCAGGGGACAAAGCACAAGTCCAAGGTTACACCCTCTTTAAGGGATGGAGGAGCTGGAAACCTGCACCACTTGGAAGAGCTGCCATTTACCTGAGGGACATGACCTCCCACAACCAGCTTTCCAAATGGTCCCTCCACATTCTGGCAGGGGAGGAGGCTCACCCCAATTCAGGGAGGTGTAACAGGATGTGGAAGAGCCCAGCAAGGTGCTGTCCCCTGGGTATGGACATGCTGGTCACACCAGCCTCCTCCTGACCTTGGAAAACAACAGCCACAGAGTCTGAGCAACACGGCACAGGGAGAGGGGCAGGAGGAGCAGCAGTAGCACCAGGGGACCCTGTCACCAAAATGGGCAGGAAAAGGCACGTCCCTTCCCTCCTGGCACTGGCAGCCGTGTCTGGAAGGCCAAGGCTCTTTAGGGAAGGGAGAGGACACAGCCCCATGTGTCTGGAAGCGGCAGTTCTGGGTGAGCTGCCTCCAGGCAGATGCAGCTGGAGGGGCGGAGCTGAGCTCCAAGCAATCCCACAACATTCCCACTGATGAGGCTTTAACTGCACAGGCTGGAACAGCCACCCAGCTGCTCCCCAGCACCAGGATTTCAGCAGGGGCTCGGCTGTTTTTGTTAAAGATGGACACGCCAACACGAGGGAATGTGGATGTCTAAAAGCTGCCCAAATTCCACGTTGGGCCAGTGCAGCCACACAGCAGAATTCCAGTGAGGTCTGGGCAAAGTTAAACCCAGAATCAAAGAGCTGGTGCATCCCAGATTCCTAGTGAATTGTAAAATATGGAGCAGTCCAAAGCTGGGCTTTATTCAGCGCTCACTTGACTGAGTGTCCCATAGCTGAGAGCACCTGATTATTTTCCACTGCTGTTATTTTTAACAGCTTCCAAACACTCTTGCAGGGAACTCCAGAGAACTGGGATGAAAAGTTACTTCATCTCAATCCCGCTCCAATCTGCTCCTAGAAAGTCTCCAGAGAAGGAGGAAGGAGCCTGCAGGTGCAAATCCAAACCTCAGTGCAGGGACAAACCCAAACTCAGTGCTGGCGGGTCTGTGGCTCCCACGAACGTCTGTCCAGCCTATTCCTGATGCTGCAGAGCAATTCCCTTTTCCCAGGCCAGCCAGGTAGCAGCTCTGGCAGGTGTGAGCTGCAGGGAGGGGGCACCTGATAGGGTCTGCAGGTACAATTAGGGAAGCAGAGGAGAGGAACTGCCAGACTGAGCAGAACAATGGTCATTCAGTCTGGCGTTTTGGCCCCGGCAGGAACCGGGACCAGATGCTGCAGACGAAGGTGTGAAATCCTCTTAATGGGCAATTATGGAATAATCTCTCTTCAAGGAAGTTTTTTTCCAGCATATAAAAGTCCAGTTTATGCCCAAAGAATGAATTTAGAGGTTCTGAACAATGTTTATCCCACCTAACAAGAATAAGGACATACTTAGCCCTATTTTAAAGGCTATTGCTGAGCTGGTGCTCTCCACACGTGCTGGCAAAGCACAGCCCTGACATGGCTGTTAAATTGGTTTAAAATTTGCTGCTTTAATTTCACCAGCAGCTCCTTTGCTCTTGTTTGTAGCATGAGGTGGGTGGAAGAAAAAGAGCAAAGTGAGGCTGTGCTGGATGAGGCGCTGGGACAAAAAGGGCAAGCACTGCTCAGGGTTTCTGAGCAGCAATGAGACACCTCAGCCCCCTCCACGGATGGGATGGAGAATTCTTAGATGTGGAGGTAGGTATCTGGAGAATTCCATAGCCTCCAGGCTATGGAGAAGGGCATGTTTAGGGGCTGGGAACTGGGCAATATACAATCTAGATCTCTCTTACTGTGTAGGATGACTTGCTGGTGATCTCCAGGAGCTTCTGCTTCGCTCTCCGCTCTGACTCACGAGCCTCCTGAAGGTCCTGCTTGAGCTGATCAGCCTCCTTTGCCCTGCAAAGACAAACAGCAACCAGCAAATATCACATTGGAGCTGAGAGGAACGAGCAGATGGAGAAGCAGGAGCACAGTGTAGGTGTGGAATAGGCTGAGATTTGTCCCACAGCAAGACCTGAACTAAGAAATCATTTGAGGAGGGGAAGTGCCAGAGCCTCTGACTTGTGGGGCATTAATTAGCACACACATCCATGCCATGGAAGGGCAGCTCCGAAATGGGCTCCATGTGAGCATCAGTGAGCGAGGCCAAGGGCTGGGAAGGGTGCTAAGACAGCAATTCTAGAACCAGGATTTACCCTCGAGGCTTAAGGAGCCCCCAGAAGGAGAAAGCCAAAGGAGGGAAGGATGTTTCCTCTGCTGGACTGAGATTTGAGTGGAGACTTCACAAGGCAGAGACCAAGGCAGGAAGAGAAGGACAAGGGCAGTGCTCATCCAAGCAGAAGGGCTGCCACCAGGCAGGCTCTCACACAGAAAGGAGTAATCAGTTGGAAGGGAACAAGACTGATCTTTTACTTTCTTGCTACCAAAGGCACTGTGGGACCTGGGCTCAGGTATCAAGAGGATGCAAACACCACTTTTAACAAGGAGCAAAGACTCCAAGGGCTGGGGAGAGCTCAAGGCTGATCTGGAACAGAGGTCATGGCTGGAAAGGAGAACTGAACAACAGAAAGGTAAGTAGAGGAACACAGAGAGAAGAGGGAATGTAGATCTGATATCTAGAGGAAAAACAAAGCCCAGGTACTATTAATGTAGTCAAATACTTTGGGAAGTGTAGGGGGCCTTGCAGAAAGCTGAGCTGGCTTTTGGAGAGGGAAGTCAGCTGGGCCACAGGGCCATTTGCTGTGTGGGAAGCCAAGGGCTCCCTGCACACTGTGAGAGGGATAACTCTGGGCAGTGTGGGAAGCCAAGGGCTCACTGCACACTGTCAGGGGGATAACTCCGGGCAGGAGCTCCTCCTGTCAGAGGGATAACTCTGGGTAGGAGCTCCTCCCAGCTAAGGCAGAAGGGGGTGGGAAGCAAAGCAGAGGCAGCTGGAAGGTTGTACCCTCTGACCTCCTCTCGGACTCCTCCGCCATTTTCAGGGCCAACATCTCTGCCTCCAGCACCTTCTGCTCCATCAGCCGCTTCTCCTCCTCCGTGCGGATGGCCGTGGCTTTGATCCGCTGCATCTCCTGCTCGGCCTCGGCCGCCTTCTGGGCCAGCAGCTTGGCCTCCTCCTCCGTGATCTGCGCCTTCTCGGCCAGCAGGTCTGCCGTCTCCTCCGACCTCATCTGCCATTCCCAGACACAAGGCCATTAGGCACAGGCAGTGCCTCCCAACGTGCCCGCAGCCCCCGGAGCGGCCGACACGGTCCACAGGATGCCGCCCTTCCATGACAGCCTGCAGCCATCTGCACCCATGGCCTGGATGTGGCCAGGCTCTGCCCCAAATCGTCCCCTCTGTGCTCCTCCCAAGCAGCCCAGCAGGATAGATTAGCTCCATCCAGCCTCCTGCTCACTGCCCACTGGCAGCAGTTTAGGAGCAGCCACAGTGCACTTCCAAAAACATTTCTGTGGAGGGAAGAGTGAGGAGCAGCTGCAGTGCCTGGGGAAACAGCCTCCCAGGGACCTACCAGAGCCTCGTTGGCCATTGTTGCCTCCTCCTTTAACTGCATCAGCCTCCTCTCCAGCTCATCCCTGGTCCTCTCAGCCTCTTCTCTCATTTGCTTCTCCCGTGCCAGACGCTGCCGTTCCATCTGGCAAAAAGGGATTGGGGAAAGTGAGGGGGACAACACGCTTTAGGAAGGCTTTGCAAGGATGAGAAGGGCTCACAGGTGGGGGTCAGAGCACAGGGCTGTGCTGCTGCCTCCTCTCCGCTTATGGACATGGGGAATGTCCCTGGATTGGGGTGACCCGATTGTAGAATAGAATCATGGAATGACTTAGGTTGGAAAAGGCCTCGGAGATCATTGAATCAAACCACTTCCCCCTCAAAAAGTACCATTCCAGAGACAATTCCCATCCTCTGATCAGGCTGTCACCCACAGTGTGGCCACACAAGCTCCTTGCAGGTGTTGGTGACAGTGCCTCCTGTGCTGAGCCACAGGGCAGGCCTGGACACCTGGGGCCCAGGATACCTCTGGAGTTCCTCACAGCAGGGCTGGGCTTAAGGGCTTGGGTTTGTCTGAAGCAGCAAAAAGTGCTTTTATTTGAAGGGCAGTCTGAGGGCATCCCCCACATTTCCCACACAGCCACAGAACGTGGCAGGGGGCTGAAGGACTCCTGATCAGCCATCTAACCCAGCGTGCTGGAACCTTCATTTCCACCCATTGAGAGGGAGGTCACACAGTGCACCCACCTCTGGCAGTTCCTGGAGACAATAAACCCTCTCCCTCCAGCTCAGTTTCCAGGAAACAGCAACACTTCTCCACGAGGGGAAGAATCAAGCCAGCAGAATCTGCCAGCTCTTCCCAGAAGATGCAGAGAGTGTTGCTGTGCCCAAGGACTGCCTCTCCACTAGCCCAGGGCCCAAGGGAGCCATCGGGCTAATTAACACGCCGAGTTTATTCCCTCCAATCCCACAGGGATGGGGCATTATAAATATCCACGCCACAGCCAGGACAGGAGACCTGCTGGGTTTAATAAGGGAAGGAAGTGTGAGAAGCCACATTTCTCTGCTCCTCGGCCCCCAGCTGTGCTCGGAGAGCAGGACGCCCACTGCTCCAGCCGTTCTGCTTCCTTCTATTAAAGGTTCCCCTCATTAATTATCGTTATAATCTGCATCCCGCTCGGGACTTCCATTAACAAGAATTCCTGATATAAAAGGATTATCTGAAACCAGTTAACAGCTGGGGATGCTGGGGAGGGAGGAGGGAGCAGGAGAGATGGTGGCTCGCTCAGGAGAGGGCAGCCAGCCCAAGCAGGAGCCTGGCCTTTCCCGTGGAGTCCAAGTGCTCTGGATTCAGGAGCTGTTCATGTGAAGAGATAAGTTGCTACTCCCTCAACTCTCCCAGCAGCCCAAAAAAGCACAGAATCTCAGGTGTTGATGGTGGTATCCAAATACATCAAAAACTCACAGGACTGGAAAACATAAAGACTCTTGGAAAAAGCCCTCTAAGACTGAGTCCAACCCACAACCACTGTGTACCCACAGAACCATATCCCCAAGTGCCACATCCACTTGTGACTCCACCACTCCCCTGGGCAGTGGTGCTGTGTTGATGGTTGGCCTTGGTGACCTTAAAAGTCTTTTCCAAACTTAGTGACTATAATGCCAACTCCTTACTGAGGAGAGGAATCCCTGTGGGAAGCAAGAAGATGATCCTTGTGGGTCCCTTCCAGCTCAATATAGTCTGTGATTCTGTGAGGGGCTGGCCTGGTTACCCTTGCAGTGACTCCCATCCTATCCCCTCCTGCCACCCCACAGGCTGCAGGAGGGAGAACTGCTTTGGGAGGTGCCTGAAGGACAAGCCAATCTCATCCCCAGGCCAGCTGAGCACCTCAACACCGAGTCCAGCACCTCAGGAGGTGAGTGAAGGACAAGGCACATCCATCCCCAGGCCAGCTGAGCAGTTCAACACCACACAAGCCCCTCTGTGGACTCAAACCCAAAAACCTATCAGACCAGCAAGTGTGAGACCCTCCTGGTGCAGGAGCTGCTTCGGTTTCTCCTGCTCCCATCTACTGGCTTCACTAAGGGCCATTTATATTCCAAGCACCAGTGCCCAGATTAGCTGTGTGGGTTTCAGTGAGTAGAAAAGGTCTACGAGCAGAAAACAATGATTCATACAATTCAATTTGCTGATCTCTGCTCATCGGCCACACGCCGCTGGCTGCGCCGCTGACCCGCGGCACGGAGAGGAGCCCAGCCCCCAATTAACATGCAGGCTGCACCCCCGGGATGCTGCTCTGCATTCCATCAGCCTGCAATTAGAGGAGGAGGAGAAGAGCCACGGCAAAGCTCAGCTCCCCCTCGCAGCCCCTGCTTTAAGGACAAGCAACTTCCCCAACATACATTTTACTGGCAGGAAAACACTTGTAGACACCCAGAGCAGCTTTTCCCTCCCATCCTCCCAGTTCTGTTCCCAGGTTAGGGGATGGACTCAGCGTGCCATCAAGCTGCAGAGCCAAGCTGAGAATGACTGGTGAGTTGGGAGCAGGCTACTGAAAAATGTTCAGCTGGACCTTCCCTCAAAGCTGCTTTGATGTTGTTTCTTCCCAAGTTCATTTGCGCTCCTGATTTTGGCTCACCAGTGATGGAACATGTGGCTCACCTGCTTCCTGGCCTTCTCCTCCCTGGCCTGTGCTTTCATCTGCTGCACCTCCAACGAGTCTGCCTTCCTCCTCCTCATGAAGAGGTCGTGGTTCCCAATACACAGCTGAAGGATCTATTCCAGCCAGGGGTGAAGAGCGGAGAGAAACAGCTGTACACGTGATGACGATGAGGTGGTTTGTATTCTTGCCACACAAGACCCCTGGAATTGCTTTGATTTGGTGCTTGTTAGTGCTTCCACCCACTGCTCTCCAAGTCTGCGAGCTCTCCCAGCCACAGGAGGGGCAGGGAGCCAAGTCCCCCCAAACACCAGCTCCTGGGGAGCAGCTCTCTGCAGAGACCAACTTCCTGTGCCTCCAGCACAGCACAGAGCTGGCATGTTTTACACCCACCTCAAAAAGGCAAGAGGCCAAAAAATGAAATAAAAACTTCTACAGCTCTGCCTGGTTCTCTGGTTCTCACTAAACCCCTTCTTTAGGTTCAAGATGAACTTGTACCTCCTCCCAGCTGCAGGTTTAAAGCATTGGGATTAAAAAGCAAATTAAAAAAAAAGGAGGAAAACAACTTTCCATCTTGTGCAAACAGAAGACTCGTCAAAAACCTCCTTGGACATCTTCAGACCCCTTTGCTGAAGGGTTTTGAGTGCCACTGTGGTTCCCTCTGGTAAGGGCAAGGGAGGTGGCAGTGCCAGAGGAGAGTTAGCACAGAGTGGGTACACAGAGGAGTGAAAGCTTATTTTGGCAATAAAAGCAGGGTTCTATACCAAGATGCTTTGCTAAAGGACTGATCCACATGCTGTTCTTCCATTTCATAGAATCCTAAAATAGTTTGGGTGGGAAGGGACCTTAAAGATCATTGTGTCCCATCCCTGCCATGGGCAGGGACACCTTCCACCAGCCCAGGTTGCTCCAAGCCCTGTCCAACCTGGCCTTGGACACTCCCAGGGATGGGGCAGCCACAACCCTAATCACAAATGACATTTCCCAAGCCTCCAATGACTTCTCTGGAGTCAGAGGAGTTTCAGCACAGTGAAGCTGGTGAGTGCAGTGAGTGCCTTCCTACAGCACCTGAGGCACAGCACAACCCACAACCAGGACAGCAAAGGCAACAACGGATCCAAACCCACAACACCAGCTACAGCTGGTCCCTAAAGAGATGCTGAACCCAGTGAAGCCCCTCCATCCTTGGACAAGAGGAGTGTCCTCAGAGGGGACCAGCCTGGAAGAGCCAGCACTCTGATAAGCCTCCCAAAACAGGGAGAGCTACAACACAGAGAGGACAGAAAAGATCCACAGGGAAGAAAGGATCTGAGCAAAGCTGAGGGTGACAACTTAAGTTGTAGTAAGTCAGCTGTAACCCCAGAGCTCAGAAAGGGAGCACAAAAACACGGGAGAGGGGAGAGGTTCTGTGAAGGAGCTTAACTTGAGCCTTCCCCTTATTTCCTAGAGCAAGTAGCAAGTGCTACACCCCATCACAGCTCCAGCAGCTCCCTCTCAAAGGAAAAGCCCCAGAGCTCATTGTCTCACACTCTGCAGAACCCACTGCTGCAGGCAGCAAAAATGACTGTACACTTACCAGCTTATTCACACGCAGCTTTGATGAATTGAATTTAAAAACATCAATCTTTTTGTCCAATGGCTTAATCGTAAACTGAAAAGGAAAAAATAAAGAAGGAGAGAGTTATCAGAGAGTGGTACATTTAATGAAAAGGCAGCTATAAAATTCTTGCTGAGAGCTCTGGCTCAGAGGAGGCCAGCAGGGTCAGACACGCACGGCTCGGAGCCGGCCCTGTGGCTCAGAGCCAAGAGAGAGGACTCGCAGCAGAAGCAGCCAAGGAGACAACTGTTCCTCCAGCTACAGGAACGTGGGGAGCCTGTGTCCTCTGCAGAGCACCTTGCAGAGCTGGGCAGGGACACCAGGCAGGGCGCTGCTCTCCTGGAGAACTAATCCACTGCAGGGACACAGGATGCTTCCAAAGGGAGGAAGAATCAGCCCAGCTGCCCAATGGACCACAGAAACATGAATTGTTAAGGATGGAAAAGACTTTGAAGATCATAGAGTTCAACTGTCCAACAGCACCACTTGTTCACCACTAAATCACGTTCTCAAGTGCCACATCCACATGTATTTTGAACACTTCCAGGGAAGGTGACTCCACCACTGCCCTGGGCAGCTCGTTCCAACATCTGACCACTCTTTCAGTGAAGAAATTTTGCCTAATGTCATAGAATCAGAATGGATTGGGTTGGAAAAGACCTCCGAGATCATCAAGTCCAACCCTTGGGCCAACTCCAGTCCCTTTACCAGA
>JAWWEV010000037.1:1452637-1463858 GCA_035583235.1 Hafferia zeledoni
CCCACCTGGCCAGAACTTCCCTTCAGGTAGTTCCAGACAGTGCTGAGGTCACCTCTGAGCCTCCTCTTCTCCAGGCTCAACACCCCCAGCTCCCTCAGCCTCTCCCCACAGCACTTGTGCTCCAGGCCCTTCTCCAGCCTTGTCCAACCTGAACCTCCCCTGGCACAACTTGAGGCTGTTTTGTCTCATCCTGTCACTTTTTACCTGGAGAAGAGCCCGACCCCCACCTGCCTCCACCCTCCTGCCAGGGAGTTAAAAGGGCAGGAGAGCTGCATAAGGAGCACAAGGAGCTACTGCCCTTCCCACTGACACCTCCTAAGAATTCCTCAAAAGGAAAGTCCTCAAAAGGATTTTCCATGCATTTTCTTCTCTCAGCTGTGTCACGAGACTTCTCCACAATTCCAAACACTATTCCCTGGCTTTAACTTGTATCTACACTCTGTGTGCCAACCAAACAGCACCATCCACGGCCTGAATTTCCCCTCTCCAAGAGCTCTCCCACAGCAGGTCTCTGGAGAGGACAAAGGTGGCATCAACAGCCTTCAGAGATTCAGTAAGACAACCCTGGATGGAGAGAAGCCTCTGTATTAACAAAAGGGCACTTGAAGAGATGGAGTGCTCTGCAAAATGGCATTTTTTAGGAGATATGCACATATTCCATCACTCCCCCACATGACACAGGGAGCTGAGGAGCTGGAGCAGAGTGTGTCCATTAGCACGGGGAGATCTGTCATACACTGCCCTGCCTGCAAAGGGCTCTGAGAGCTTGTCCTGGCACTGCTTGGCTGTCAGTTTAAGAGCCAATCCTTAAGATTTTTGCACAGGCAGACGTGCATGGATGTCCCTGGATTTGGGCTCTGGCAAAACCCCCACCAGTCACTGAGAGCTGCAGCAGAAACACGCCAGGAGAGGAATTTCAGCTCCATGTGAACAGTGAGTCTTTGTTAGGAGGAACAAACCCCTCCGTGGTGTCCAAGCTGTCATTCCCATCTGATTACAGAGATGATTGAGCTGATGGAAGAGATCCATCCTTTTCCCCCAGAGAAAGCTCTGTTACAGCCTTGTGGCTGGTTATGGAGGGGTCAGTCCCTGGATTTTGGAGGCTTCCCAGGCAGGGAATCTTTGGAAGTCACTCAGTGCTGGGCTGTTGGCAGAGTCGTGAAGCTCTTTAAGGAGTAAAGCAAGTGAGAAGAATTCCAGCACGGCTTTACTGCTTATAAAACTTCACAAGACATGCAATAAACGCAGCTGATGAGAAACCTTTAGCTGCTGCCCTGATCGATATCATGTTTAGATTAGAAAACTCTTTTTAATTAAGAAGTTAATTCTCTTCCTTACCATGAAGGCAGCTGCTTTCTTTGAGCAGCGCTCAGACTGAAAATGGAGCTGCTCAGTCCCAGTTCCACTTCTGTTCTCACCAGGTTTGGGGGCCAACAATTCCAAAGACCCATGTTTAGACTCTGGGCTTAAATTACTCAACTTCCTAAAAAGATTCCAGCTGTTGTGCCAAGCCCAATAGCCTGAAACTCTGGATGATGTAATGAGACAGCAAGAGCTCCTCTCCCCAGGAATACACCTCCCTGTATTCCATAATACAGAATGTATCCACAGTAATAAATACTGTAATATATTCAGCAAAGCAGAGATTTTAACTTCTGAACTCTGATATTTGGGCTAAGCACATCAACAGCAATTTTGGGTTTTTGAAAAGATTACATGGAGGGTTGGAACATAGTCTGAAACCAAAGAGCAGAACAGCTCCCAGGTGACCCCTTGCACGCCCACTCCTGCAAGGCTTCAGGAAGGCTTGGAATTAAGGTTTCAGCTGGAGCAGCTGAGCTGCCCTTAGCTGAGCTAGTGAGAGCAAGCACAGCAGACAGAGAAGCCAAAAGAAACCATTTTAAATCCCAGTTGTGCTCTTATTGCTCCAAGGGAAGGGAGGAGACACATCCATACCTCTTTATCGCTGTACGAGATATTCCGGATCTCATTCCACGGGAAGGAGATTTTAGGGGTCAACCTGTTGTCTGGGTCATAAATGTGTAGCCCCAAGGCATCAACTCCCAGGAGCAGTTCTGTGCCCTTTTTATTCTAGGGGAGGAAAGAAAAGAGCAGAAAACCCTTTTATCCCACTGAGAGGGCGAGACATGAATCACTGTTACCAGCATGGCCCGGCCCCAGGCAGGGACCTAGCACTGGGTGCCAGGACCTGCTGTCCCCCCACAGCCAGGCTGGGGCTCCCCAGGGTGTCACAGCCACCTCCCAGCCCTCCTGGCTCTCCAGGGCTCTCCCCAGTCTCAACCCAAGAGATGGAGACCAGCACAGGAGCTACAGCAGCAGCACCATGTGATGCACAACCTCACTCACCCTGATGGCGAAGTAGTTGACGCCGTACATCTCCAGGTCCTGAGCAATCTTCAGATACTCCATCTCAGCTTCATCCCTGCCAGGCACAACAGCCCAGTGTCACAGTGTTTGGGAGGATCAGACAGGGATGTGGCTGCTCCTGCTCATCCTAAGCACTCCCCAGGCTTTAAAGCCTGGACTGTCTCTATCACACAGGTCAATCCTGTCTTTGCCAGCAGGATCAATAAAGTCCAACAGCAAATCCCACTCTGCAGTTGTCTGTATCTTAGTGGCTGCTGACATGCAGCACTCCAAGCCTGGCTGTGTCCACCTCCCAATCCCTTCAGCATAAACAGGAAACCTCTGGCTGGGAGGCCCCTGTTTCAGCTCCATCTGGCTTTAGGTTTGTCCCCCAAAGGAGCATTTTGCCACCCAAGGCAGCAATACACAGTCTGAATTCCCATTTCTCCTCCCAGCCCCAAAAGGCCCCTGACCCTTGAGGCAGGTGAGTCCTTCCTGAGCAACATTCCTAAATTCTCTGGAGGGTCTCAAGAGTGTCCAGGGGACAGCAGAGCCACCAATAAAAGCCCTTTGCCCTTCATGAGGCTGCAGCAGAGGTGTGCTGGGCTGCCCCAACCCCCGAGACTCCTGAGGGGAGGGCTGTGAGCTGCCCCACCACAGCAGCACACACTCACCTTGCTCTGCCTCGGTGCTCCGCGTACCAGGCCGTGATCCTTTCCTCCCACATCTCTGGAGTCATCTGGTACAGGTTTATTACCTGGGATGGGTGGGGAGACAGAGACCAGGTCACACTGCTCCTGCCTCAGCTTCCTTAGCCAGCAAGTCAGAAACACCCGAGCCCCAAGCAAGTCCCAGCCCCATGTCCAACCCCAGGGCACTTGGACACCTATTCCTATTCCTCCCCTCCGCTCCTTACCCGCTTTGGAAGCAATTCCTCCTGTGCCAGGAAGCCTCTCTTGTGGACGTTGGGATCGTAATCACCGTACTGCAAAGAAGCACAGACATGGTGCCCACCCCACGTTACCAACCCAGGCAAGCCAAACTCCTCACCCTCCCACCCCACCCCTGGAGACAGCAAAGGTGGCCTGTTCACCCTCCCCTCAGGAGCAGAGCGTGGGCTGCTCCATAAAGTCAATAACCTGAGTGCCTCTGGCAGTTCACTGCTAATGGACATCATCAGTCTCCTTCTACTCATGCAACTGAACTGGAAGCAGAACAGAACTTCCCACCACCACAGAATCATTGGAAAAGCCCTCCAAGCTCATCCAGTCCAACCTTTGACCAAATTCCACCACGCCCACTAAACCATGTCCCCAAGAGCCACGTCTGCTTGTTTTTGGAATACTCAGGGACGGTGACTCCACCACTTCAGCTGACAACCACCATCAGTGGATGTCCACCAGCAGCCAGCCCATTGGACTAGATGATGGTTGTCTCCTCTACCCTCATTACCAGGCCCTAATTAACAATTCCACCAGTGCAGGGTAAGACTCTACACCTGAGAGGTCTTCACAGTCCCACTGGTAGTGGAACAAGGAAATAAGATATGGACAGAGACCTGTCCCCAAAAACTGACAGAGAGCAGCGATTCAGATGAGGCAGATGGTGGTTTCTCTATCTCTGCTCATCACCCTGATGAATAAATATCAAAAACATTAGAGGAGTTTGACAGACTACTCTCAGGCAGGTGGTGCCTTTTCTGCCAGAGGGTCTGTTGCTCAACTGGGTCGAGGAATCCAATTCAGGTTTGCTAAGTGCATCAGTAATTACTGGTATTTGTTCAGATTTACATCTCTTTGAGCAGCATATAAAGTGACTGAGAAATAAAACCACTTATTAACAGATTGAGGAGCAGCGTGTCCCTGCAGTGTGTGTGAAAATGAATTTACCTCCTGTACGGCCTCAGAGGGCAGGAAAGCGCCAGCAAACGGCTCCAATAATCCAGCAGGTTCAAGAGGAGAGGAACAAAGGATGTGAGGCACGTACAAGGAGTGCGGTGATTTCCATTCACCTGGCAAACAGGACCTCTGCAGTGACAGTCCCCAGCTACACAAGACACAGCGGTGCTTGCTCAAGTCACTTTGCAAGTGAGACAGCCCTTCCCTCCCTGCTTTTCTGAGGAACCGCAGCTCAGGAAGTGCCAAACGGTGACAATTTTTAACACCAAGAGCAAGACCCACACGGTGGTCATGTAACAAGTCAGGAAGCTTTTCATATCATCCTCCTCTTAACGCCAGAACCATCACGTCGTACGCCAAAACCAGAGCTCGGCATCAAAAGTCTACACACATCCCACCCCTCGGCTGGGGAGGCGACACGTGGGGATTAGAGACACAAATATTGATTTGGAGCCAATGCAGAAACGAAGGCAACATGTAACGACAACCTACACTGACTCAGACTTCAATTAATAGAACAAACCCACCCCGGATTCATCCAGGAGGGTGCTGAGCAGCAGCAGCTCTGTCTGCCAAGGTCTTGGAGCCCCTCGGGATGCAGCACTTTGCAGGTGCCCGTCCCTTGGACCCCCATCAAAGGGGACAGCACTAATGAGGTGGCACTGGCAAAGGAAACAACTCCCATAACCTTGGACAGGCAGCAAGTAAATCATTTTGGGGTGAGGAAAATAACAGCAAATAGGATTAACGTGATTATTTTCTGTTGTGATCTACTGAGGAGATCCAAGACTAAGTCTGGACTATGTGACTTTTCTTGTGCTGAAAAATACTGCTGTGTCCCAAAGGAATATTTGTACTGAGAGGGGAGTCTGGAGGAGAACATTAATTATTCACAAGTCAAAAATCAACAAATGGCTTAAGTATTGCAGAATTTGTTGGCTCAAATGATTCGGCACACGCACTTCTAAAGACCTTTTCAATTAAAACATTACTTCCAAACTGCCATGGAATTTCAGCTCCTGTTAATTGAACTATGTGATTAATATTCATGGTTAAGCATGGAAGTTGCCTTTACCACATTCCTGGCTTCGATTGTCCTGGATAAACACAGCCATGCTCAGCTTCAAATTAACACCAAGTACTGTTTGTTTTTTTGGGAAATAATAATAATTAAAGAGCCTTTTGCTGTGCTATGAGATTTGAAGTGCTGAGAGAGCTGCAGCACGGCAGTGACTTGCATTTAAGGGGCAAAAAATAGAACCTCCTGGATGTTCCTGGTTTTTTTCAGATGATCCCACATCCTTCCCAGCTATTTAAAACCTGAACCACCTCCAAACTCTGAAAGCAGTGTGGGTGGTTTGAACAGAGGGGAAAGCACATAGTAATTCTCCAAATGAACACAATGAGGGAGAAATAAATAAGCTTTTATTTTTATGATCCCCACGTTCCCTTTGTTATTGCAGGTCGGTGTGGATGGACTCACACCTGGCTGTCAGTAAGTGGTTGGAGGATGCACACTCACCACTGTGTCAGGCTATTATGCTCCTAATCATGCAAATCAGCACGTTATTAGTGAAATTACTGTGCTAACTGCCCGCTCTTCTTGGCCAGGAAGGACATCATTATCCTATTTAACCTGTAACATCTTTCTTCCCAGCTCCCTATCAAAGATGTGCTTCCAGCTTTCCCCTCTGCTGGGAATAAAAGCAGAGAAGGGAACCCCAGGCTGGAGAAAGCGATGGCTGATGAAAAGCCCATCAGTGAAGAGCAGAAAAGTCATCCCTCTTCCACCTTCTCCTGGTCCTGGTGCAGAGCGAAGCCGTGCAAGGTTAGAACTCGGATCCAGTTGCCCTTTTCCCGATGCCGGAGCGTGTCTGGTGTCAGCAGGAGCTGCAGCAGGAGAGGGGACGGCACAGCCACCCTGGACCAAGTCACAGCCTGTTCCCGAGCACAGGAGCAGGAGCTGTCCCAGCCAAGGGCTAACGGAGCTCAGTATTTACCCAATGGTTTATTCATTTTGGCAACAGGAAAGTCCTCCCTTAGGTATCCTCAGCTCGGCAGGTCAGTGGGGGGGAGGCCAAGGAGGTGTCTACTCATGCACTCTAATAAGAGTGACGAATGTTTCACACAAACAGAAACATTTTGAAAAGCAACTTGTCCTTCCCTGGGTGATGGGTCTCTTGAAACCAACATGGTTTCATCAATATTCTGGCTACAAGGAGAAAACACCTTTTTCTAGTAAATTCAGGTATTTATCATCAAAGAACACCAGTGCATGGCACCCAGGGCTCTACTCAGACACCCAGGGCTCTACTCAGACACCCAGGGCTCTACTCAGACACCCAGGGCTCTGTTCAGGCACCCAGGGCTCTGTTCAGGCACCCAGGGCTCTGTTCAGGCACCCAGGGCTCTGTTCAGGCCCCCAGGGCTCTGTTCAGGCCCCCAGGGCTCTATGTGATCCAGAAGCATGGACTGAAGAGGCACAAGGAAGATTATATGGCAACAGGGAAAGAACCAGCCTGGACCAGGCCCTCTCTTGAGGCAACAGGGCCAAGCCCCCTCTCCTGCACTGCCAGCAAAGGTGGGTCCAGACCTGATTCTCCTGATCTGCTCCACAGCAACGTTCCCTGAGGACAAGCCAGATGTGGGGCAGGGCTGAGGTCCTACGAGCCAAACACCTCCCACAATCCCACCCAGCATCAAACCAAGCACGGCCGTGAGTGACAACGTGGCTGTGCTGAGCTCAGACTGCAGGCACTGCTCTCCCAAAGACGTTATCTTTGCACACATAAACTGGAGATGAGCTCCAAGAGCTGCTAATTGAGCAGCAGGACACGCTGTGCATGCACAGGGATAAATTACAGCCCCTGCTGCTGAACCTGGGGCTGCTCCCTCCACCCCAGGAGCCTCTCTGCCCCAAGCTGTGCAAGGCTGCATGCTCCAGACTGGAAAACAAGTGTTCTCTGGAATAGATCCCCAGCAAAACCCACCAGCTGTGGGCCCAGAGCAGAACTGAGCTGAGGAACAAGGGGGATTCACTGACCACTGACTTCCCGCTCCGTGTGGTGAGGCCAAACAGCCCAAGATCACACCCAGGGTAAGCCAGGCAAAGCCCTTTCCTGCTGCAGTAACAGGGATGTGGCAAGCTCCAGCACTCTAACACAGTAATTATCATGATGACAAGCATTCTGGGGAAGTAGTGGAGCTGGGAGTCCCACGGCTGCCTTGCCTCTGGCTACAACAGAAAAGCAGGGAGGCGATCCAAAAACGCTCCGACTCAGGGAATTCTCCTGCTCCAGCACTGAGCCACACTCGAGCAGGCTCTGCAGCTCATGAGCACTTGCTAAAGAGTCCTGGAAAGACAAAGTGAGAATGCATCCAGTGTGTGGAGGTAGCCAGGAGCCAGCCGTGTGGAGAAAGCAGCAGTGTCAGCGCAGCCCCCTCACTTGCCAAGCTTTCACAGCTTTCCCGGCCTTCCCCTTCCCCAGGAGGTGGGTCCATCACAAGCACCTGGCTGCTCTGGATCAACTCTAACCCACCACCAACATGAGGAGGCCCTGGGAGAACCCCCCAGTGCCTACCTTGGCTTGGACAGCATAGGAGGCCAGCAGGACAGAAGCTTCAGGAGGACAGTAGATCTTCTCATCCAGAATCTGCTTCTTCACCTGCACACGGAGCAGCAAAGGACAGACAGCACACGT
The DNA here is from genome assembly GCA_035583235.1 of Hafferia zeledoni. NCBI lineage: Eukaryota > Metazoa > Chordata > Aves > Passeriformes > Thamnophilidae > Hafferia > Hafferia zeledoni. The sequence continues at coordinate 1,460,604 of JAWWEV010000037.1, forward strand.
CAGTGGAGCAGAGCAGAGCAGAGCAGAGCAGAGCATGACTGTCACAGCAGATGGCTGCAGGTTGTTTCAACTCGAGCTGTCAACCACACAGTTAACAATTTTCCTAACACTAATTACAGTCCAGGCCCGGGGTGTCTGTGGCAGCTCGGAGAGGCTTTCACAGACCACCTTCCTCAGACAGGTGTGGGAGAACTAAATTTATATGTGGGAAATGACTGAAACTCTATCCTGTTGCTAAAGGCAAGGGTGGGGGAAACATTCTGGGTGTAAAGACAGCAATAAAACCTCTTAAGACACAAGCTGTGGATTGACAGGACATCCACAGACACTGCTAAATAAAACAGCAGTCGAGTCTCTGAGCACAGCAAGGTTTTGCTCTGGGATATTCAGTCTCACTGTGAGTCAGAGCTCACCTGTGCTCCAGGCTAATTCCCTGGCATCCCAGCCATGCACGGAGAGCTGCAGGTCACCTCCTGGCAGTGCTTTTAGCAGCAGGCAAAGCCCTGCACACACTCCCAGGGGAGCCACATGCAGGTCCCCACAGCCATGGCTTTACCTCCCTGGCTCCTGTGCATTAAAAAATTAAACCTGTCATGTTCGATATTTTTTGGGTTTGCACACTTAATTTTCCTGATTAAAGATAGGAAAAAAAAAAAAAAAGCAGGCGATTTCCTGGGAGACTGAAATGGATTGTCAGAGATGCAGGAACATCAATTTGAATTTATAACGTGCTTTGAGTCCTCAAAGTTGGGTACGACATAATCACAGCAGATATTCTGCTGCATCAAGATAAAAACAGGAGAGTTTACAAGCTTCTATGTGCTCCTGTTTCCCAAATGCTTTACAGGAGCCCAGGCTCCTCTCAGCACAGAAATCCCAGCAGCAAAGTCACAGTCTGCATTTACAAAATGCAGCTTGAACTACTTCCCCTCTCTGATTTTCCTTCTCAAAGATGCCAACAGCATTTTTCCTCATCGTGGATAAAGCTCCCAGCAACTGAGACGTTTAGAAACAGCCCTGCAGAGACACCAGGGCACGAGACAGGGCTTGGAAGTGAACAGGAATACTTTGTATTTAGAGTCTGGAAAACAAAGGTGGACTCTGGAGGAGTGAGGAGCAGCAGGAAGGTGGTGAGCTCACCTGGAAAGGGCAGGACGCCCTGCAGGCTGCACTGCCATTCCCAAGAGCTTCCAAAGGCAGGAGGCCTCTACTTTGGTGTAACAAACGTAAGAACTGGTGTCCTTTTTTTAATTTTATAATTTATCTTCAAATTAACAGCCACAGAGCAGCTGAAACATCCCAGGGAGTACCCAGAGGTGTGACTAGGAGTGCCTTACTCCCTGCAATGTGTTTGACACAACTCTTCAAAGGAAAAATGCGTCGGAGAATGGATGTTGAGTCAGAAAACTGATCGTGTCTCTGGAAGAGCTCCTGTGGTAGCAGCTCCTCCTCATCAGCCACAGCACCATCAGCTCAGCTCATTTCTCAGGACACCAAGTTTTGTAGAGTTCTTTAAATAAGAAGAAAAACCCTGAGCCGTGTTCACCCCAATGCTTAACAGAAGGGCACGAGTTCCTGGGGCGGGTGGGACTGTGAGGGTTCCTCCTCTTGCCTGTTTTTCCATTAAGAGCTGAGCTGCTGGGATTTCCTTCTGCTCCAGTTACCTGCAGGCTGTTGTGTGAGGAGGTGAACCTTCCTGTCCAACCCAGAACAGCCTGGCTGCACTCTGTTCTCCAGGGTGCAATTCCCCTGCTCCACACAATGAAGCCATCACGTCCAGAGGCAGCTGCGGCCCCTCAGCTGATCTCACACCTGCAGAGGTGTCAGCTGAGCCCTCATCTGACACATCCGTGTCTCTGAGCCACCACCCACAGATACTCCAGATCACCTCATCATTCCTGACTGCCACTTCAGAGCTCTGGGAGTCTGGGAAGCTCTGCTTCATCCAGACAAATCATCCTTCACCTACTTTAGGAAGTTTTTGTTGTTGAAAACAAGTCTCTTAGGAGAGGTGTGAACATAAAGATGAGGAGCACACTCTGCTGACCAACTCTGGCCTTGGAACCTCCCAACACTTCTCATCCTGACTTTCTCCCTCGGGTTGGAAAACTGTACAGACACTGCTCCTACCTGCAGGAAGAACAAGTGCTGGGTGATTTCCTGGACCAGCTCCTCCTCTGCATTCTCAGGGTAAAATTTGGCCAGGAAGTGAAAGGTTTTGGGCTCCTCTGTTGGAACATCGTGATCCAGAACCTGTGGGATACAAGAGCCACTCAGCTTCTTCAAGACAAGACCCAGCTCCCTTCTGTTCAGATCAACACATCTTTTGTCAAACACTTTTAGACATCTAGAACAGACCTAAATAGTTCAGACGCTGCAGTTAAAAAAAGAAAACAAACATTTCTGACACTCCTAACGAGGCAAGGGAACAAAAAAGGCAGAAACAAACAGCATGAGAAATGAGACAGGGAAGGCTGATCCTCATCTGCTGTGTGCTGCCTGTCCTGATCCTTGTGGACCAATCCTGGATCCTGCTACGCCACCACCCGACTTTCTCCTTGTTTCCCTGCACTGTGACATTTCAGTGCTGTTTCTCACCTCCTTTCTATTGTGCTGGCACTGCCCAGCTCAGACTCTCGTTGGTTTAAAGCCTTGGCACAAGAGTTGAGACACCCAGACCTGCCTCAGTGTTGGTGACCAGCTGGCTGCAGGATTACACCCTCTGGATGGGAACAGAACCACATCCATCACCTCCCTAAACCCCCTGCAGACTCACTGATTTAGGAAGTGTTTCCTCCCTTTTCACTCTGCTTTTCCTCCTCCTTGAACACCTCAACAACAAAACAAGCCAAGAAGCAACTTCACTTTCCCCTCGTGGTTTTGTGTTCAGGGGCACAGAGCAGAAATGTTGAGGTTCCATTTACACTGCAGTCACCCCAAAGTGCATCATCCCAGCATGGCCATCTCCCAAAATGCCTCAAGGGGATTCAGGGTGTGTAGTCTGAGGCCTCACAGCCCCAAAGGAGCTGGGCTGGGGCATCTTTTCCAGCCTGATCTACAGATGCCATGGGGATGAAATTTCAATGCTCTATCCCAGTTCACCTCAACATCACCATCACCAACCTCAGGCATGCAGAGAAAGGGGAAAGCACATTCTCCTTTGTCATCCCACACACCCCTCTGCATTGGGGAGGCCACACCTTGAGTGTTGTGTTCAGTTCTGGGCCCCTCAGTTCAGGAAAGAGATTGAGGGGC
>JAWWEV010000037.1:1507650-1518107 GCA_035583235.1 Hafferia zeledoni
GGCAGTGACAGGGTCCTGCTGGGCTCCCTGGGGACAGGGGGCAGTGACAGGGCCCTGCTGGGCTCCCTGGGGACAGGAGGCAGTGATAGGGTCCTCCTGGGCTCCCTGGGGACACTGGGGCAGTGACAGGGTCCTTGTGCAGAGGTGAGCTGGCTGGTGGCACCTGTAACAGGTGGCAGTGCCACCCACAGTGTTCCCAGCCATCCCCTCTGTCCTTGAAGACAGCAGGGACAGGGGAATTGCCCTGATGTGGGTGGCAGGGGAAGGCTGTGCCCCTCTCAGTGCCCTTTGGGAATGGCCATCCCAGCCCTGGGAAGCAATTCAGGCCGTGGTGGGAGGAGAACTGCACACCCTGCATGTCATGGGCCTGCTGAGCAGCCCAGGGATCCAGTGGGGTCACAGCCCAGGGATCCAGTGGGGTCACAGCCCAGGGATCCAGTGGGGTCACAGCCCAGGGCTCCAGTGGGATCACAGCCTGGGGATCCAGTGGGGCCACAGCCCGGGGATCCAGTGGGGCCACAGCCCAGGGATCCAGAGGGGTCACAGCCCCCAGTGCAGGACAGTGCCAGGATGGTGGCACAGCTGTGTCCCCAGCCCTGCCCTGCTCAGGTGGCCTTGTCCTTGCCCCCAGAGCACGGGGTCGTGCCAGTGTCCAGCGAGTGCCAGCAGCTCTTCCCGACCAAGATCGTGTCCCGCCTGGTGAAGTGGACGGCCATTCCCTATGAGGACTATGCTGTAGGTGCCAAACTCGAGGCTGAACCCCTTCCAGCTCCCACATGGCACTGGCCGCCACTCATTCCTCCTTGTCCCCTCTCAGGAGCTGCCCTACACCAAGGATGTGATAGAGGCTGGCTTGGCTGAGGACACTCATCTCTACTACATGGCCCTCATAGAGAGGGGAACAGGTGAGCGTGTTTCCTTCCCCTGGGAATCCCCACTCCCCACACCAGACACCCCCAGGGCAGTGTCCAGGGGTGTGCATGGAAAATCCCCCCACCTGGAGGCCCCAGGGCTCTCCATTCACTTCTTCCCTGTGGAGGCAATGGCTCTGGGGCTGTGCCCTCATTGCTGGAGAGAACCTGGGCCTTGGGGGGGTCCTGATTGGCTTTGGGCTCATCATTGGGTTTTGCTTTAGTTTTGGGCTCCTTCCCCTTCTCCTTCTTGGGCTCCTTCCCCTTCTCCTTCTTGGGCTCCTTCCCCTTCTCCTTCTTGGGCTCTTTCACCTTCTCTTTCTGGGGTTCCTCAACCTTCTGGGGATCCTCCACCTTTTTTCTGTGACTCCTCTGTCTTCTCCTTGGGCTCCTTCTCCTTTTTGGGTTCCTCCACCTTCTCCCTGGGTTCCTCCACCTTCTCCCTGGGTTCCTCCACCTTCTCCTTGGGCTCCTCCACCTCCCCCTTGCTGGGGGTGACCCCTCTTCCCTGCTCAGCCAAGCTCCAGGCTGCTGTGGTCCTGAATCCCGGTTATTCCACACTCCCACCCGTCTTCAGCCTGTGCCTGAACTGGAAGGGGGAGCGGAACAGCAGCAACGACGACAACATCCGGGTAAGGTGGGGTGGGGCAGAGGAGCTGCAGCTCCCCTGGCCCCTTTGGGGTGTCCCCAGTGGTTCTGTGTCCATAGGGAGGGGGATATTGGGATGAGCTGGTGGGCCTGTGGGTGCAGGAACAGGTTCTGGGAACACAGGGCAGAAATCCAAGCCTGTGCCAATCTAATCCCTGTTCCAGGCCATGGAGAGCGAGGTCAATGTGCACTACAAGGAGCTGTGGGGGCCCAAACCAGGCTACCAGCTCCTGACCAACCAGCTGCAGCGCCTGTGCATGGTGCTGGACGTGTACCTGGAGACAGAGCCCCACGACCCCAGCGTGGAGGGGCCCAAGGAGTTCCCCCAGGAGAAGATGTGCCTGCGCCTGGTCAGGTGAGAGCCCAGGGAGGGGCTGGGGAGGGTGCTGGAGAGACCCTGGTGGCACTGCTGTCCCCTGGTGCCAGCCTTGAAGCCTGTCCTGTGTGGCTCTGCTCCCACAGCTGGGCAGTACCCCGGGATTGGGCCCTTCCTGTGGGTGCTGTGGGGTTCCTGATCCCTCTCCCTCTTCTCTTCCAGGGGTCCCCTGCGCCTGAAGCCCTTCAAGTTCAACTACCCCCAGGGGTTCTTCAGCCATCGCTGAGCACCCCCTTGGGCATCTCTCTGGGATGGCTCTTGTCCCCTCTGCGGGAGGAATGTCCCCACCCCACCATTACAGCTCCTTTTCCAAGATTTTGGGATTTGTTTCGTAGCCAAAGGGATTAAACTGAACCGAAGGAAACGCATGTCTGTGTCCTGTCTGTGCAGGGGGCTGGGGTGGGGGACCTGTGGGGGCTGCAGCAAGGCCTGGCAAGGCTCTGGCAGCTTTTCCTGGAATGCTGCCTGCCTCTTGCCCTCCCTCCCCACCTCAGGGAGCTGAGATGGCTAAAACTGAGATGGCTAAAAATAGCCCTTTCCCAGAGCCCGCACTGCAGCCCCAGCCTGTCCTTGCCAGCACTGGCTCCCAGCCCCCTCGGCACAATCCCTACAGCTGGGGGGGCTTTGCTGCTTCCTGGGAGAGAGGCAGGATGAGGGTTGGGGCATCCCAGCACCCCAGCTGGCCCTGGCTGGCACCAGGGAGGGGGTCAGGGTGTGCCCCCTCCTCGCCGTGTGCCACATCCAGGCTGCCAGAGCTGGGGCTCCACCCCCACTCCCAAGGTCATTGTCCCCCTTGCCCCCCAGGAGGGCTGCCAGCCCCTCCCCTGCTGCCCCCCAGCCCCTGCCCTCGGTGCAGTGCTGCAGCCCTTGGGCTAATCCAGGCCCTCCCAGTCCCTTGGGAGCCACACTTTAAAAAGGGAAAAAAAAATACTGAAATCCTTTGGAAAGCATGAGGGGTCTGGCCATCCATCCCCAGGATGTGGGGCCCTCTGTGCCTGCTGTGGGGTGTGGTTTCCCTCTGGAAAGCCCCATGTCACCCCCCCCAGCACAGGGTGACAGATCCCAGCCCCCCATTGCCGCTTCCTTTCCCTCCCTCCCTCCCCCCAGGACAGACCAGCAGAGCCGGGATGTCTCTGTAAGCACTTTTATTTGGTTATTGCACAGTAAGCAAGTATCAGTGGGCTGAGGTTCCTGGTGCACCGTGTGTGTCTGAGCATTCCTGCAGCTCCCCCCTGCTCCAGGGACACCCCCAGGGCAGGGCAGGGCAGGACCCCGCCAGCCCCCCAAGCAGCTACAGCTCTGCATTGCACTCATCCATCCATTGCACATACATTAAATAAATGCACTTAGAGGAGAAGGGCGGGGGTGCCCCCTCTTCTCCTGGGTTAGAATTCAAGTGTTAAATGTGGCGCTGGGCGAGGATCACGTTCTGCGAGGGAAGCGTCGCCCGCCCGAGGGGCTGCGGCTCTCACGGGGCCTATTGCTAAGGGGAGGCCCAGCCTGGGGTCCCAGCCCAGGCCCGGAGCAGCTCCCGTGCCCAGAGGCACCCAGGACTCTCCACTCACTTCTTCCCTGCAGTGGGTGCCGGCTCTGGGGCTGTGCCCTCCTTGCTGGAGGGGGCCTCGGCCTTGGGGGGGTCCTTGCTGGCTTTGGGCTCATCTTTGGGTTTTGCTGGAGCTTTGGGTTCCTCCACTTTCTTGGGTTCCTCCACCTTCTCCTTCTTGGGTTCCTCCACCTTCTTCTTGGGCTCTTCCACCTTCTTGGGTTCCTCTACTTTCTCCTTCTTGGGCTCCTCCACCTTTTTGGGTTCCTCCACCTTCTCCTTCTTGGGCTCCTTCACCTTCTCCTCAGCCTTTGCCTTCTCAGCCTCCTTGGCAGCTGCTTTGCCCACCTCCTGCTGAGGTTTTGGTGGAGTCTCCTTCTCAGCTTTTCCTTCTTCAGCGGGTTTAGGGCCCGGCTTGGTGGTCTCCTTCACCTGTGGAGCTGGAGGCTCTGGCACAGCAGCCTCCTTCTCTTTGGGTTTCTCCTCTGCCTTGGCTGGGATGTCCTTCTTGGGAGCTTCCTCCTTCTTTGCCTCCTCCTTGGAAGGAGCCTTGGGCTGCTCCTCCTTTGCGGGGGCTTTCGGCTCCTTTGGAGGGACAGGGGTCGGCTCCTTGGCTGGGGCCACTTCCTTCTGTGGGGACTTGGCCTCCTCCTTCACAGGAGATCTGACCTTCTCTGGGGACTTCACAGTTGGGGTCTTGGCCTCCTCCTTGGAGGGGGTTGGGGCTTTTTCTGGGGATTTGACAGATGGGGGTTTGGCTTCATCTTTTGAGGGAGTTGCAGGTGCCTCTGGGGACTTCACAGCTGGGCTCTTGGCCTCCTCTTTAGGGGGGACTGAGGGTTTCTCTGGGGACTTCACTGTTGGGGTCTTGGCCTCCTCTTTTGAGGGGGGTGCAGGTTTCTCTGGGGACTTCACTGTTGGGGTCTTGGCCTCCTCTTTAGAGGGGGTTGGTGGCTTTTCAGGGGATTTGACAGCAGGGCTCTTGGCTTCCTCCTTTGAGGGTGTTGGGGGTTTCTCTGGAGACTTCACAGCTGGACTCTTGGCCTCCTCCTTTGAGGGGGTTGCAGGTTTTTCTGGGGACTTCACAACAGGGGTCTTGGCCTCCTCCTTGGAGGGGATTGGGGGCTTTTCAGGGGATTTCACCGCTGGGCTCTTGGCCTCCTCCTTTGAGGGGGACTCAGGTTTCTCTGGGGACTTGGCCTCCTCTTTTGCAGGAGACTTGGCCTCTTCTTCACCCTCCTCAGCTTTCTCCTCTTCTTCCTCCTCCTCTTCAGCTTTCTCCTCTTCAGCCTCTTTCTCAATCTCCTCCTCCTCCGTGACCTCCTCGGTCACCTGGATTTCCTCTGTCTGCTCCTCCACAATCACCGTTTCCTTCTCGGATTTTTCCACCACCTTGATCTTCTCCTCACTCTTCACCTTGATGTTGGTGGTGATGCTGGGAGCCTTGGGGACCACCTCGGGGTAGGAGAGCATCCCAATGCCAGTCTCGAGCCGATACTCCTCCCCTTCCAAGAGCTTTCTGCCAGGAAGAGAGCAGAGTAGGGCAGTCAGTGATGGGTTCTCATCATCTCTCATGGCCAGGAGCTGCCACCCACGTCCTGCAGCTCCACCTCCCTCCTTGTGCTGTCCTGGATGACCCTCCTGCTCTTACACCCTGGGCTTGGCAGTTTTCCAGGTGCAGGGCTGGGTCACCCAGCTGGGCATTGATCTTGGAAGGTGGATGGTCTCCTTCTCACCAAGAAGAGCCCAGGTGTTAAGGAGGGACCTTTAGCAGAGCCCCCCACCCTCCCCTGCCCACCCTGTACCTGTAGGCAGCGATTTCAATGTCCAGGGCCATTTTGACATTGAGCAGGTCCTGGTATTCCCGGAGCTGAGCTGCCATCTCCCACTTGGTGTTCCTCAGCTCGCTGTCCAGCTGCTGGATGGTCTCCTGTGGGCAGACAGAGCCACGTGGGGGGGATGTGGGGTTGGGGGGGACAGTGCCCAGGAGCAGGGGACACAGAGCTCCCTAAACTGTCCAGCACCAGGTGCCCTCACAGAGGGGTCTGCAGCCACCTCCTCCTGCAGACACACAGGGAAGGGGACACATCCAGGGTGTCCAGTTCCCTTGGGGACCCAGCAGGAGCTCTGCACTGCATTCCAACTGAACCCCTGGCCTGCTCCCAGCAGTCCCACCAGCAAGGACAAGCACCTGGGAAAGTTCAGTGACCACAACACTCCAGGCTGAGGCTGATGGGTATGGACCATCATGTTGGGGACAGCGTTTCAGTGCAAGGTCACCACCCGGTGCCACCCTCACTTCCCAGGTCTGGGACACAGGACAGGACCTGGACCCTGGACATGCTTCTGTGACGTTTGTGACCAACACCATGTCCATGAGGGACTCACAGCCTGGACACCCCCTCAGGCTCTGGGTAGCTGATCCCTGGGGGTTGGGGAGGGCCCAGCCACAACCCTGAGTGTTTCCCACAGCTCATGTCCATCTCTGGAGCCAACACACGAGTGCTGCTCCTCCCTGGCAGAGGATCCCTGCGCCAGGTTACCTGGTAGGACAGGACATCTGCATGATGCCGCTCCTCCGACTCCTGCCTCTGCCTCTCCAGTGACTCCTGGGTCCCTTTGAGGGCTTCCAGCTCGGTGGTCTTGGCCTGGAGTTGCCGGCGGTACTCGCTGATCTCCTCCTGGGCCACGCGCATGGCGTCCGTGTTCACCTTGGCCACCTCCGACAGCTTGTCCAGCCTCACTGCAGGGGGCAGAGGGGGAGCTGCGGGGCTGCTCCCTGGGGACCCTCAGATCCTTCCATTCCACCCCTCCCTGCTGGTGCCCTCTGCAGAGCCAGCCCAGGCTTCCCTGCCCCTCGCTCTGCCCCAGGAGGGGAAGGAAGACGGGCAGGACCAGCTGGGTGGGCGTTTTCTCTGAGACCACCCCCCGGGCTGTGCCACAGCCCCCCTGCCCCACGGGGCTGCCCTCCCTCCACATCGCCGTGCCCAGGGCCGGGGTGGGGGGGCTCTGCCGCAGCGCCCTGCGGACACCCCGGGGGAGGGGGGGAGACAGGAAAGGGGGACAGGGAGGGTGGGACGCGGATCCTGCGGCTCCCGGGGCAGCCCCAGCCCCGCGGACGGGCCCCCCTAGGTCGGCGCTGCCGCTGCCCGCGGTGCTGGACCCGCCGCTGTCCGCGGTGCTGGACCCTCCCTGTGCGCCCTCGGGTGCTGAGCCCCGCAAACCGTAGTGCCCCCACCCCAGAAGGGCCACTCCCTGCCCCCCACCCCCCGCATTAGGGATGCGGTACCTCTCCCCCCACCCCACTGCAAACCCCGCTGGCCTCGCCCCAGCTGAGAGGACACCCTCGGGGGGGGCACCCCAAAAACTTGCGGGGTGCAGGGGCAGCGATCCTGGCACCTCCTCGAAACTCACTGCGGGGCAGGAGATGGGGGGCAGCGCACCCACAGACACTGGGGGGCTGCTGGCAGGGGTGGGGGTACCCCAATGCCCTTCCAGAGGGCTGGGCTGGTTATATGGGGGTCGCTGCATCCCCCAGGGTGGGGGTACCCTAATGCGCTCCTGAGCCTCAGTATCTGGGGGGGTCTCTGCACCTCCCTGGGGTGAGGGTCCCCCAACCCCCTCCTGGTTTCACAGTATACATGGGGTGGTCCCTGCACCTCCTTGGAGCGGGGGGGCCCCCTAATACCCTCCCAAAGCACAGTTTAAACGGGGAGGAGCGGACACCCAAACTCCCTCCCGGGGCGCATGACACAGGGCGAAGATCCCGCACCTCCCGGCACGCCCGTGCTCAGCCCCGCCCGGGGATGGGCAGCCCGGGGAGGGGCTCTGGCGCTGCGGGGCGGCCCCGCACACCCACTCACCGCGGAACCACTCCTCTGCCTGCAGGGTGCTGCGGGCGGCCGTGCCCTCCAGCTGTGCGCGCAGGTCGCGCAGCGCGGCGGTGACCCCGGGGCGCAGCGCTGCGGGCGGCTCTGCGGGCGGCTCGGGGCGCGCCCCGCGCAGCAGCGCTCCCACCTCGGCGCGGTGCTGCCTCCGCAGCAGCTCCGCCTCCTCCCGCAGCGCCCGCGCCCGCTCCTCCAGCGGCGCCCGCGCCCGCTCCTCCTGCGCCGAGCGCTGCGCCAGCCCGCGGGCCGCCGCCTCCAGCTCCCCGCGCTGCCGGGCCTCGTCCTCCAGCCGCCCCCGCAGCGCCGCCACGTCCTCGGCCAGGCGCGCCCGCTCCAGCCGCAGCTGCCCCTTCTCGGCGCCCAGGCGCAGGACGGTGCCCCGCATGTCCCGCAGCTCCCGCGCGTACAGCTCGCCCATGGCCGAGCGCCCCGCCTGCTGCTGCCGCAGCGCCGCCGCCTCCGCCGCCAGCGCCCGGTTCTGCTGCTCCAGCGCCCGCACCCGCTCGATGTACCCGGCGAAGCGGTCGTTCAGCACCTGCAGCAGCTCCTTCTCGTTGCGCGCCCGCGGTTCGCCGTTCAGCGAGTCCAGGCTCTCGGTGGAGGACGCGGCCGCGCTGCCCGCGCCCCGCGCCCCGCGCCCCATCACCGGGGCCGGCCACGAGTGGAAGCCGCTGGAGGCGGCGGAGCGCGGGGGAGCGCGGCCCGGCTCCTTGCGGATCCCCCCCGGGGGGCCCAGCAGCGTCTCCAGCATCAGGCTCATGGTGACCCCCCTCCGCCCTCGCTGCGGCACCGGAGCCGCCGCCCCGCTTTATAGGGCTCGGGGCGGGCGCTCCGCCCCAACACCGGCAGCGGGGGTGGGCACCGGCCCCGCCACCGGCCCCGCCCCGCGCCGCCGCCGCAGCCCCGCCGGTGCGGGGGGACCCCGCGGCCACGCCCGGGGGGGAGCGGGGACATGCGACGGGCAGAGGGACTCACACGAGGAGACAGTGCGGAGCCACCGGCAAGAGAATGGGGACCCCCAGGGCACAGCGGGATCCTTGGGAATTGGGAGTGGGACCCCCGGGTAGGGAGGGGGATGATCCTGGAGACAGGATGGATCCCCCGGCAGGGCACAGGAGCCCTGGGAATAGAGAGTGGGAGCTCCAGGAAGGGAGTGGAGAGCTCCTGAAGAGGGCATGGATTCCCTGGGCAGAGTGGGACCCCCCAGGACAGAGAGTGGGACCCCCGGGAAGGGAGGGGGATGCTCTCTAGGGGAGCACGGACCCTCCAGGGCAGGGAGCAGGATCTTTGGGAACAGAGAATGAGAGCCCTGGGAAAGGAGCGAGGACCCCCAAGGACAGAAGGAGGACCCCGTGGGAAGGGAGTGGGAAGCCCCTGAGAGGATCATGGACCTCCTGGGTGGAGAGTTGGGCCCTGGGGAACAGAGTGGGACCCCCAGGAAGAGAGTGGGGGCCCTGGGAAGGGAGCCGGGACCACCCAGGGCAGAGCAGGGTCCCGCCTGTCTGTAAGAGAGAGCAGGACCCCCGGGTGGCACAGACAGTCCCCTGGCACGGGTGGGATGCAGGGCAGGGACCTTGGCTGGGGGGAAGCTCAGTACCCAGACCCCCCCCACCTTCATGGACCCCCGAGGTGGGGTGGGGGGGCTGGGCTGCCAGGAGTGTCCCCTGCGACCCTTGGGACAGAGGACACCCCTGGGGGGTGCAGGGGGGCCCCAGGCAGGGTGGGGGTGGGAGAGCCAGGTCCGCCCTCCCGGCTGGGGAGGAGCAGGGGGGAGTGGGGGTGTCCCCTCCTCGCCCCCCCAAACCTGCCCTTGGGTGGGTCCCTGCACCCACCGACACCCCTGTCAGTCATGGGCAGCCTGACCAATCAGCGCTCTGGAACCGCCCGGCCAATCAGAGCTCACGGACAGCCCAGACCGTCGGCCCATATGGACCAGCGGCCAATCAACACTCACAGACCACCCAGCCAATCAGCACACAAGGAGCACAACCTGTGGGCAGGTTCCTACAGCTCAGCCAATCAACAGTCAAGTACATGGCACCCAGCCAATCAGCAGCCAGGCACATAGAGCCCAGCCAATTAACACCCAGGTCCATAGATCCCAGCCAATCAACTCCCAGGTGCATAGATCCCAACCAAGCAACACACAGGTCCGTAGATCCCAACCAATCAACAGCCAGTTGTATAAAACCCAGCCAATCAATTCCCAGGAGCACAGATCCCAGCCAATCAGCAGCCGGGTTTATAGATCCCAGCCAATCAGCAGCCAGGTCTGTAGATCCCAGCCAATCAGCAGCCGGGTCTGTAGATCCCGGGAGGATCCCACGTGTCCTGCAGCAGCAGCAGGAAGGTCCCACCAGGCCCCTCATCCCCAAAATACTGTGGAGGCTCCAGCAGCAGCGGGGACTGCGCTGGCTGTGGGGTGAGCTGGGATGGAGGGAGGCTGAGTGGGGGACAGGCCATGGGCAGTGCTGGGGACACGGGGACAGACCATGGGCAGTGCTGGGGACACGGGGACAGACCATGGGCAGTGCTGGGGACAGACCATGGGCAGTGCTGGGGACACGGGGACAGGCCATGGGCAGTGCTGGGGACACGGGGACAGACCACGGGCAGTGTTGGGGACAGGCCATGGGCAGTGTTGGGGACACAGGGACTGTTGGCACCGGGCACCCCTGTGCCCACCCTGCTCCCACCAGACACCTCAGTGGGAAAGAGCCCCCACCAGTGACCTGCTCCCATGCCCTGTCCTGTTCCCCACCCCCTGCAGTGTCCCCTGCCCCATGCCCTGTCCTGTCCCTGTCCCCACGTCTGTCTCACTCCCTATGGTGTCCCCATCCCCACATCTCTCCACCCCACAGCCCCTGTCCCCATCCCCCGCTCCCATTCCCTGTTCCCCTGTCCCACTCTCCGGGCTGTCCCGTCCCCATTCCCCCCTGCCAACCCCTGTGCTGTCCCCTGTCCCCTTGCCCTGTCCTGTCCCTGTTCCCTGTGCCGTTCCTGCACCCTGTCCTATCCTTTATAGAATCATAGAATGGATTGGGTTGGAAAAGACCTCCGAGATCATCAAGTCCAACCCTTGGGCCAACTCC
>JAWWEV010000037.1:1562877-1573793 GCA_035583235.1 Hafferia zeledoni
TCCCACTCACCCACACCCCCACCCACTCACGTGGGGTCCCAGTGCTACCCATCCAATCCCCTTCCCCATCAGTCTCCCCTATCCCAGCATCCCCCCCCCCATCACTATGCCCCCTCCATCCATACTTGTCCATCTTTCCTGGCCCTCCACGCCGTCCTCTGCCTCCTCCGCCCATCTGCTCCATGAGGGGGCCGGGGGGTCCCCCGGGGCCTCCTCCTCCTCCTCCTCTCCGTCCACCTCCTCCGTAGCCTCCTCGGTCCATGCCGCGGCCCCCTCGGAACCCGCCTCTGTCTCCGCCGCGGCCGCCGCGGAACATCCCTCCGGGGCCGCCCCGGTCCATCAGGCCCCCGCCGCGCCCACCGCGCATCCCCCCGGGGCCGCCGCGGCCGCGCTCACCGCCTGGGGGGACGAGAGACCCTCAGAGTGACCCCAGGGAGCACATCCCGCTCCGGGGGTACCCTGCCCCGTGATCCCCGACATCCAGCTCTGGCACGAGCAGAGTGGACAAGGCCCAGGAGCTACTGGGGCCTCCGAAGGGATTTGGGGAGTGCAGCATCCACCCCTCATCCAGCCCCTCCTGAGCCAGAGAAGCCACAGCTCGTCAAGGCCCTAACGAGGTGGGAGCAGTGCCCAGAGGAGCTGGGGTGCTGCTGGACAGCCCCCCCCCAGGAAGGGGCTCCCAGATCTAGAGCACTGGAGGAATGGTGATCCCAGCCTCCATGTCATGGCTCATGGAGCAATGAAGGCCTGGCACCCCCAGAGGCTGGCCCAGCTGTTCCCCAAGAAGCCCAAGGCCAGGTCTGGGGTGTCCCACTGGGAAGCAGAGCCGTGATCCCCCCACACGTACCTGGAGGGGGGAAGGGGGGCGGGAGGAAGCCCTCGGGTTTGGGTGCCTTGCACTGGTTACACTCGGTTCTCCAGGCGAAGTTCTGGTTTCCACACCCCCTGGGTACAAACACCAGTCAGCCCAGGGCAGGAGCACATTCCTGCCGGGGTGACATTGGGAAGCACCACGGGCTGGAGAGCACGAGCAGAGCAGACACAGGAGCAGGACCTGGAGCTCAACTCCTGGCCCAGCTCCCCCAGTGGGATGGGTACTGGCTGCATGTTAAGCCACAGCCCCCAGCAGTGACCCCATCCCTCCCTCTGTGCCTGCTGGGAAGAACGAGCTTCCTGGGAAAGCCCAGCAAGTGGTTTTTGGGAAAAGCCTCCTTGTCCTGGCCAGCTGCTTGGACAATGGGGCCAGGGGGTACTCACGGGTTGGGGCACTGCCAGTCGCCGGCGCGGTGCTGGACGCTCCCTCCGGAGGGGTTTCCCCGGGATCCCCGCGGGCCTCGAGAGGAGAAGCCACCCCTGTCTCCACCTCTTCCACCCATCCGGCCCATGGGGCCGCTGGGGCCACTGGGTCCCCCTGGGCCCCCAGGACCCCCCGGACCTGCAGGAAGGAGCCCTGTTACTGTGGGAGCCGTGGCAGGCGGGGGGACGGGGAGCAGCTCCGGGGGGTCCCACACGGTACCTCCTCGGAGCGGGGGGGGCATTCCCCGCTGCTCCCGGGGGGGCATCCCGCCCCGCAGGCTGTTCATCGGGCCCTTCTTCCGGGCCAGGGTCACCTTCAGCTTGCTGCCCTGGAAATCCTTCCCTGGGAGGGACACAAGGACAGGACATCAGTGCACACCTGCACCCAGGCGCTTCCCACCGGGAATTCCATCCCCAAGCCCCTCCCACACTCACCATCAAACCATTCCACAGCTGTTTTGGCAGTAGACGGGTCATCGTAGGACACGGTGGCATCACCTTTGGGCTTGCCGGTTTCCTTGTCGATGTAGAGATTTATCATGGGCTGCCCCGTCCTCTTGTTCATCTAAGGGACACTGGAATGTCACCTGGAGTCCTGTCACCCCACAAGCCCAGTGGGGATTTACTCCCTGTTCTGCTTCCAGACAACCAAGGCTTTGTTCTGAGGACTGCAGGGCAGCAGAGCCCTCCTAGGCCTACCATGGGCGACAGTGACTGCCCAGACACCCCAAAAATGAAGAACAGGCCCCAAAAAAGTGTTGCCAGGCCCGACAAGCCTCTCCCAGGGACCTGCCAGCACCTGGACTGGAAGGATGTGAACAGTGGGCAGGGAGGAGGAGCAGGAGGAAGAGGGGGATGATCTTTTTCCCCTGCCAGCCGGGGGTCACAGGTGTGCCCTCACCTTGACAACACCGCACTGTTTGAAGAAATCGGCCAGATCCTCCAGGGTCACATTATCATTGAGTCCCTGCACATACACTGCAGTGCTGTCTGAGTCCTCCTCCGGGTCCATAGGGGGGCCTAGGAGACAATTCCCAGGGTCAGTGCAGGGAGAGGAAGGGCAGGGATACCCCAGGGCCAAGTTCTTTCCATCCCATCATTCCTGTCATTCCCAGCTGCAGCTCTGCTCTCAGTGACAGGAAACCCCAGGCCCCCAGGGAGGTGACAGCACACACCACCTCCTGCCAGACAGACCCCACACCCACCCACGAGGGAAGAACCCCCTGGTTACATCAGGACACATCCCAGGGGAGAGATCAGGAAGACCTTGGTGCCCTCTGGGCTCCCACACATGGACACCACCCCCCTTTTCCGATGCTGGAAGCTGACGCATAACTTCCAGACACGCCTGCAGGACAGGAAGGGACAAGCCACACGGCCACAGGGTGGTGTGGCATGAGAGGAGGCTCCAAGGCTACTGCAGAATCCCTGGAAAAGCTCCAGAGCAGCCCCCAACCCGCAGCTACTGCAGAATCCCTGGAAAAGCTCCAGAGCAGCCCCCAACCCGCAGCTACTGCAGAATCCCTGGAAAAGCTCCAGAGCAGCCCCAACGCCCCTAATTCCTGCAGAGAAGGGTGGGTGTCTCACAACCACGTGTGGTTTTCCACAGTCCAGCTGTCTGGATGAGTAGGGAATCAAGCAATGATGGGAACAGGCAGAAAGAGACTGGAAGCAGGGCTACACCTGCCATTGGGTGACACCTGCCGTGGTCACGAGGACACCAGGGTCCAACGAGCTCAGGAGGGAGTTTGGTGGGAATTACCTAAATCCAGGTCAGGTCCTTCCTCCATGTGTCCTGCCAGGCGGGAGAGAAGCACAGGGAGTGGTGTTAGTGCAGGCCCTGGGGCTGGAGAACCGACACACACAACACTATCTACACCTCACCACCAGCACGGCGTGAGGGGGAACCTCCAACTGACCTGTGCCGCACAAACAGCAGCACTGCACCTTACTGGGCCATCAGGTGGCTACTTTTAGCACTTTTTCAAACCAATAACCACTATTACATTGTCTGTTTTAGCATTTTTTCAAACCATTAACCACTATCACACTGATTTTTAGCAGCTTTCAAACCGTTAACCACTATTAGGCTGATTTTTTTTTTTTTAGCAGCTTTCAAACCATTAACCGACTATTACACTGATTTTTAAAAAATGTTATACCAAGCCAATCGGTTTTAAGTTCACTAATATAAGTTACTTAATATAAAAAGAAAAGATTTATTACATCCAAACCATTTCTTTTCCCCAAATTACAGGAGTGGTTGCTCAACTCTTCCACTGTGTCCTGTGACCGCATACCCTTAGGCATCGCCGGCAGTACCCATTACAGTCTTGTTTCATATGTCATTTTAAACCACTTAAACGAATAAAAAATTACACTTTGTTCTAAAAACTGACTGCAAATGCTTTTTTTTTTTTTTTTTTTTTAACACTATCCATTGTAATGCTCAAAAACTTACCACCAGGCTTATTGAAGCCACCTCGCTCTCCAGCGCTGCTGGGGGGATAAACGAAGAAATGAAGGCCTTTCCCTTTACAAAGCCAGCACCGCTCTGAGCCTCTGCGGCTCACAGGGGAGAAGGGCACTGGCTAAACATCTCCAAACATCTCTCTGTCTCTGTCTCATCTCGGCACTAGGCCTTTCTTCAGGGCAGCTTGCTCAAATTTTCTTTACATATAAGCAACCTGGTGTGGTTTGAGGCACCGCTTTGCTGTCGGTGCCCTGGCGTTACTCGGGTATCATCGGTGCAATACTTGGCAAAGAAATGGGGTTTGTGTTATAAATTGGGATGGTTTTTTTGGTGTTTCAGAGAAATTCAGGGGGTGTTTCAGTGGTCAACTCCCTCCCCTCGGTGTGGCCATGAAGGTGCACCCTCAGCCTGTGGCAGCGCCGGGCCCGCGGGTCCCTGACATTTAACAGTGTAAAAGGAGACAACCACACGCGAGAACCTACAACACAGTTCAGCTGACATCGCCCCTGAAACCCTCAAAATAAAGCCATACAGTCAGGTCACTACTGAATTTAACAACTCTCTGGAGGGAGAACTTACAGAGTACAGCGGGGGCTCCAAGGCCTGGGGTGCAGCTTTGTGGACACACTCACATTTGGGCAGGTGCCAATGCAAAGCCAATGCAAACGAGGCCAAGGCTTTCACCAAAAAGCTTTGGCTGAAGCTTTCACAGCTAAAACTGCTTTTGGAGCATGGTGGATAAGCAGGAAAATGCCACCTGGAAAAGGATTTGAGCTGTTTCTTGCTCTTCTTCTTTTTTCTTTTGGGGGGGGTGGTTTGAGAGAAGCTGTTTGGAAGGAGCTGAGCAGAGGAGGGAGAGCACCGTGCATTTTCTAGCAAGTATTGCACCTCTAATACTGGGAAAAAAAGAAGTCAATACAGAATTTCGAGCTGTTGCATGCAGCTTTGCCTCCTCTCGTTAAAGTACACACCATTTACGTAATGTCTCTCTTTTTTAAACATCAGACTTTTACACTTTTCTTTTTTTTTTTTAACGTTACACAATTCTAAAGTAGTAGTATACCCTCCTCTGGTTTTATTACCAAACAACAAGTATGCAGTTACCAAAGTTACAGAAGGATTCCGTTTATACAATCAATACATTGGGTTAAAAATATTCTATGTATATTTTTCCTCTCCATATGGACACCGTGTCTAGTCCCACTTTTCATTATGCTGCCGGCTGAGTACTGAGTACGGGTACTTTTTAAGTATTGAGGTGTATACAAGGCTCTCACTTTGTAACCTGTAGCATATAAATGCGACAAAGCATGTTAAAAAGTTTCCATTGTCATCAAATATCAAATCATCGAGGCAATGAAAAAGGGCACGTTAATAACATCGAGCTCCTTACCTGCTGGAGACACTGAAATCCATCACCACAGCATTCTAAGGTGGGCCGAGTTCCCCTACCTGCCCTGGGCGTCCCCTGAAGGCCACCTGTTCTATGGACAGCACAAACTCTACGTCCATAAGGCGGGGGGGGGACCCTTTGTAAGGGTCTGGCCAGGTGGGAATTCACTAGGGACGCAAATTTGAGCTGGGATTAAGGTGTGAGATCAGACACAGGTGACAAATCTTTGGCGTGAGCAGCTCTGAAGGGGCTAGAAATTTGAAGATGTGATGATAGACATTTCAGGTGTCTACATCTACTTTGATTGTTAAGAGAGAAATCCATCAGGGGTGAAATCTTTATGCAGATCTGTGGAACTCTGTTCCACACGAGCCAATTCTGAGCTGGATATTCCCACACAAACCAGCACTTTTCATGTCTTTCTTGGATTTCTCTGATAAAGATTTCATGCCACATCAATTTGCTGCGACAGAGCTATGCAGAATGGGGCCATCCATTGCCAAACTGGGCTGTGCCACACAGGAAGAAGTTGCCTATGGAGAGCAGTTGCCATCAGGGCCACCCTGCCAGCACCAGGGCGGGCACAGCGTGTCCCACTAGCAGTGTCCACCTAGGGACACTCTGCATAGCTCTGAGCAACAGGCTGAGGGGATGGAACACACACAAAGCTACAAATTCCCTCTCTGAGGAGCCTCTGGGGTGAGTTTTCCTCCCTCACCTCTACCAGAACAACCTCCAGACGGGGAGTCACAGCTGAAGGCACAGGTGACCCAAACCAGGTTGTGCCATCAGTTACGATGGCCAAACTGATCCAGAGCACCTGAACGCTCCGAGGGGGAGCTGGCCTGGAAGCCAAACCTCTTCTCTCTGTTCCTGGGGTCCTTCTCCATGCTCCAAGTGTCCCAGGCACTCAGAGCCATGGCTCTGACAGCAGCACACGCAGTGTGTGCTGCTCTGGTGAGGAGGCTGACTTGAGGCT
This sequence comes from Hafferia zeledoni, assembly GCA_035583235.1. Lineage (NCBI taxonomy): Eukaryota > Metazoa > Chordata > Aves > Passeriformes > Thamnophilidae > Hafferia > Hafferia zeledoni. The sequence continues at coordinate 1,569,019 of JAWWEV010000037.1, forward strand.
CCTGCCCTGCCAGGATCCCACTCCTGAGGCACAGGGAGGGACCCCTGGGCCCGGTGGGAGGTTTGTGTGCGTTCCACCCACAGTCACTGTTAAACCCCACAGAGGTTCCACCTCTGCACGACCACGAAGGGAGCTGAAAGTGCCACGGTCAAGCAATACCCCCAATTTACCCCTCCCTGGGGCCCAACCAGCCACAGGACAAACCAAACAGATCCTGCTCCTATCTCCCTTAGGATAATGCTTCCATGGATTACAAGCCATGCTGCTAGAGATGTTCTCCATGGAAGCACAGTCGGCAACGACAACCTTTCAGTCCCTTCTTGCTGTTTCAAATCCTACAGGTAAACCAGGATTAGGTAAAAGGAGAAAAGATTTGCTCTTACCCCATTCCACCGCGTCCTCCTCCCCGCCCACCTCTGCTCATGCCTCCTCGATCATATCCCCCTCGTCCCCTGCCCCGGCTGTCGGGGCCGCTCAGGCTCCGGGTCTCTCCTGGGCCGGAGAAGCCTCCGGACTCCTGCCCGTACATGTTCATGCTGCTGGGATGGTCCTGGCGGAACGAGCCTGGGGAGGGGTGTGACACACGTGTCAGGGAGCTGCAGCCCTTCCACCTGCCCTCAGACACAGCAGCAGCACCAGCACAGCAACTGAGGATGCAGAAACCCTCTGAGACCATCGAGTCCAACCAACCCCCAGCACTGCCAAGGCCACCCCTGCCCCATGTCCCCAGGTGCCACATCCACAGGACTTTTAAATCCCTCCAGGGGTGGGGACTCCACTCCCACCCTGGGAAGCTGTGCCAGGGGTGGACAGCCCTTTCCACGAAGGAATTTTCCCTGATACCCAACCTGAACCCACCCTGGCACAGCCTGAGGCAGTTCCCTCTCCTCCTGTCCCTTGTTCCCAGGGAGCAGAGCCCAAACCCCCCAGCTTCCCCCTCCTGTCAGGGAGTTGTAGAGAGCAAAAAGGTCCTCCTGAGCCTCCTTTTCTCCAGGCTGAGCCCCCTCAGCTCCTCATCCATCTCCTCACCACAACTACTTTGTGCTTCTGTATTTCCAGCCCCTCTGGGTGGATTATCCCAACCTGCTCCAGGCAAGCCGTTTGTCACTGAGAAACCATTCCCAGCTACAACCTGCTGTCCCTTCAACACAGCTTTGAGTTTTAGACCCAGAATAACCCCAGGGCTCCTTCTGAGGGTGCCACTCACTCTGCTGGCCATAGCTGCTGCTCTGCTGGCTGTACTGGCTGGGGGCCTGGCTGTAGGATCCGGTGGGAGGTGGGTAACTGGTGGGAGGTGGTTGCTGCCCGTAGCTGCTCTGCTGCCCATAACTGGTCTGTTGGCCGTAGGAACTCTGCTGCCCGTAGCTGCTCTGCTGGGAGTAAGTGCTCTGATCGTAACTGCTTGGCTGTGTGGAGGAATAGCTGGAAGAGAAAAGCATTGGGAAGGTGGGGATGATGAGGCAATTCCCTGGCAGAATGCATTACGCTGCTCATGCTGGAAGGCAGGGCTGCCTTATGCCATATGTAGTGTTGTAAATCATTCTAAAGGCTGAAGTCATCCTATGGAGGCCGTTCTGGAGGGCTGCTAAAAGCAACAACCACGTGAGCAGTGCCAGCTTATTCACACCCCTAGGAAAAGGCACAAGTGACAGGGCAAAACTCAGGTAACAGGCTCTCCTTCTGAATTACTGTAGGCTGATGGATAATTAAAGTTCCCCTCTTAAGCTTTTGAGAATTCCAAAATATTCATTTTAGAAGTCATATTAAAGACATCTGAGGGGAAACGTGAGCTCCTGGCCAAGCCATGTGTGCAAGGAGGCAGCAAAAAGTCACTGCAACACACTCCAGAAAAATCCTTAAAATTCTCAATTTTGAAAATTAAAAGATGTAGGAAATTTCTGAAATAATTTGTTATCATTTCCAGGTGTGCACACAGAGACACTTCCACACTCAACCTTCATCTCCCCTCCCACAACAACAACAACAACAAGAGGCACATCTCCTCCTCCCAGGACACCAAAACACCTTTTCCATCTCTTTGATTAAAATCCCCCAGGAAAATCCCTTCCCCTGAGCATTCCCAAGGCTGCTGGAGGGGTTACCTGGTTGGGGGGTAGGAGGGAGGAGCAGTGACGGGCTGCATGGGGTAGCTGGCAGGCACCTGGGGGTAGCTGTAGTTGCTCTGCCCATAGCCCAGGCTGGGCTGGCTGTAGCCTGTCGTGCTGGACTGGGGCTGACTGGTCTCTGCTGGTTTGCTGCCATCCTGGGGTCTAGAGAGAAATATGGAACAGCATTAGTGCCCAGCCCCACACCTGGAAGCAGCAAAGGGCCCAGATCACCCCTGTTTTTTGAAGCAGTGTTATAAGCTGGCTCTGAGTGTCAATCACTCTACCAGCAATTAGTATATAATAATATATAATAAACATGACTTTAGCACTCCCATTTGCACACTCCAGGAAAGGCCCAGGCAGGGTCCTGAACAGAAAGCCCCACAGCTCCTGCTCATCCCAGAGCTGAGGGAGTCAGAGCTCAGTGTTGGCTCAGGCTGAGGGGAGGGTGTGGAATGCCAGGAAGGCGGTTGGCAGCACTGCCCTGCACTCCAGTTGGTTCTGCACAGCCCTGGGAAAGCAGGAGCTGAAAGCAGCCAGCAAGGCAGGCAGTGAAACACCCCATTGTTTGGTTCAGAATCCAGCTCAAGCAGATATTACCTCATATACATTATCCCATGGAAGGGAAAGGATGCTGGGGTTGGGCTGGGTGACCTTTAAAGGTCCCTTCCAACCCCAACCACTCTGCAATCCTGTGTTCAGTGTTAACTCTCAAGGCCTGAAATTAGAGAAACCTTTGCATGTGATTCACATGGCCCCTTCCATTCTTCCCAGTTTAACAGCCATGTGGATGTGGCACTTGGGGACATGGGTCAGTGCTGGGGGAATGGCTGGACTCCATCTCAGAGGGATTTTCCAGCCTAGAGGATTTCATGGGTCTATAATTTATTTCTCAGAGTGGAGCAAAAAGAGCAAAGCTACCTCTGCTATAAAAGCTTGGAAAATTATGTATAATGTCAGGATTCACCCTTAAAATTAACATCCCTTTCAAGTGTAATCTGACAGAGCTGTGCAAGGCTCTGCCTGTCCTTTCCACAGTGGTTGCTACAAACACCAGGTAATAAATCAGCTTTTACTCACTATTAAACAAGTTTCCATTAATTTTTCATGCCCTCTGAGCACACAATTCAACTGAACACATGACAGGCAGTGCTCAGAGAGGAGAGATTTAAGAAGGAAATGGTCTGCAGTGTGTGCATCCCCCCAGCACCCTGCCCGACCCCCGGGCTCAGGGCCTGTTTTCTGCTCCTTGCTGTGCAGTGAGAGCCCCATTTCTGTGTGTGGTTGTTCCCTCTGCCCCCAGAACAGCTCTGAGTCAGCACAGCCCTCCCAGGCCCTTCCCCCGGCCCCGCGAGGCGCCCGAGCGGAGGCAGCAGGAGCAGAACTGCAGGGAAAGAGGCAGGGAGGAGGTGCTGCCAAACCTGGGGGGCAGCTGGGGGGGACTGGGGTGGGGAGCAAGAGGAGGAAGAGAAGGAAGAGGAGGTGGAAGAGGAGAGGATGAGGAGGAGGACGAGGAGGAGGAAGAGGAGGAGGAAGAGGAGGAGGAAGAGGAGGAGGAAGAGGAGTAGGGAGAGGAGGAGGGAGAGGAGGAGGGAGAGGAGGAGGAAGAGGAGAGGATGAGGAGGAGAAGGAATAGGAGGAGGAAGAGAATGAGGAGGAGGAGACGAAAGGAGGAAGAAGAGGAGGACAAGGATGAGAAAAAGGAGAAGAGGAGGAGGAAGAGGAGAGGACGAGGAGGAATAGGAGGAGGAAGAGAAAGAGGAGGAGACGAAAGGAGGAAGAAGAGGAGGACAAGGATGAGAAAAAGGAGAAGAAGAGGAGGAGGAAGAGGTAAAAGAAGAGGAGGAAGAGAACAAGAAGCAGAAGAAGGAAGAGGAGGAAGAAGAGGAAGAGCAGGAAGAGGAAGAGGAGGATGAAGAGAAGGAAAAGGGAGAACAGGGGAGGAGAAGGAGGAAGAGGTGGAGGAAAAGGAGGACAAGGAGGACGAGGACAAGGAGGAGGATGAGGACGAGGAAGAGGAAAAGGGAGAACAAGGGAGGACAAGGAGGAGGAAGAGGAGGAGAAGGAGGCAGAGGAGGAGGATAAGGACAAGGATGAGGTGGAGGAGGATGAGAAGGAGGATGAGAAGGAGGATGAGAAGGAGGCCGAGGAGGAGGAGAACAAGGAGGCTGAGGAGGAGGCGGAGGGCCCGAGGCCGTACCTGGCGGGGGCGGACGGTGCCGGCTGCTGCCCGTAGGCCGGGTAGGCGGGCTGGGTGCCATAGGCGGACGGGGCGGCGTAGGAGGTCGGGGTGGTGGTGGCCGTGGCCGTGCTGGTGTCGTAGGCGGCCGTGCCGTAGCCCTGCACGGGCTGGCTGTAGGCAGGGGGCGCGGTCGGGGCGCTGTAACCTGCAACACCACAGCCCGGCTCAGCCCCGAGTCACGGCATCGCCGAGAGGGAACGGTGGGAAGGCAGCTTTGTGTTTTCAAAGCTGCTCTCCCGAGACTCAAACCCCAGGGTTGGGAACGTGGCACAGCTCAACCACCCCATTTTTCCCAAGCAGCTTCCAAATTCTGCTGTCCCAGGGGAATAAGAGGCTCCTAAACCCCAAATACAGCAACAAACACATCATGGTGCTTCCCAACCAGGCAGGTGCTTCCAGTGGGTTCCCAGGAACAGCATCAATCC
>JAWWEV010000037.1:1679204-1690708 GCA_035583235.1 Hafferia zeledoni
GACTGGAGTTGGCCCAAGGGTTGGACTTGATGATCTCAGAGGTCTTTTCCAACCCAATCCATTCTATGATTCTATGACAGTCTCTCTCCACCCCGGGTTGCTCCGTGTCCCTCCAGCTCTCACTCCTTTCTCTCTGTTCCCTGCCAGGCTCAAGTGCCACAACAAATGCACCAAAGAGGCCCCTCCTTGTCACCTGCTGATCATCCACCGTGGAGGTGAGAACCTTTCTCCCCCCTTTGTGCCTCCGGGCTCGCTGCCACCGGGTGAAGCTTGAGGGGCACTCTGGGGACCGGGCGCTGGTGGGTGCCCGGCGGGACGGACCCTCCCGACCCGCTTGGGCTCTCCTTGGAAAATGTTACCCACCGTTTTTTCCGCTTGTAGGGAGACGAACCGTTCGGGGCGAGGCAGATTTGCATTGCAAACCACTTCCACCCACCCTTCCCCTGCCTCCTTTTCTTTTCAGATTCCCCAGCGCACGGGGTAAGTGCAAACCAGGTTTTAGCCTTTCGCTTCTGTCCGAGCTTAGGGCGGCGCTGGGACCCCGGAGCGGTGCATGGGGGGCCCCGCACGCACTCGGTGTGGATGCTCGTGGTGCTTTTGGAGCTGCCTCATCCCTAAAAATCCACAGAGGAGGCAGAACTTTGCAGCAGGACGACGGGCGGCGCTTCCCACACCTCTTTTCTTCCAGAGTTTGGCTGCCCCTGATGGCCCAGAGAGGACTCTTTGACTGCTTCCTGTTGTTACTGCCTTGAATTTCTGAGCTCTTAAAGCTGCGCCTTTGTGTTAATTGTCACCGAAATGACGCGGGGAAAGGGATTGTGTTGGTGGCACCTGGGATGTTGTGCCCCGGAGGGGGCAATTTTACAGCCTCCACTCCACCCCCCCATGCCCTTTGCTTGCAGCAAATTTGGGTGGAAGGGGTTGAGGACATTCCTGGAGCTGCTGCAAACCCTGAGCAGGAGGCAGGGAAGGCAGAGTGGCCACACTGCCAGGGGCAGGTGGGCTCCTGGGATGGGCAGAAATTGGGATTTGTGGCTGTGGGCTGTGATGTTGCAAGAGCTGGAGCTGCCCATGGTCTGTTTTAGCGTGGCAGGAAGGAGCAGCTTGGCTTTGGGGTGGCCTCAGCACCTCCCCCCCCAAAAACCCAAACCCCAGCTCTTAAATACATTGTCTGGCATTCCTGAGCCCCCCTCAACCTGCAGGCTGGCTTTACCCCCCAAAAAAGTCTCCCTGGTGAGAGCCAGCTCTTTCCCCTCCTGCCAGAAGCTGTGGCAAGGAACAGGATTGTGCCTCCTCCTGGTGCTGGCTGCCCCCTGGCTCTCAGCGTGGCTGTGGCAGCTGCTGAGCCCCCCCAAACTGCAGCCCCTTGGTGGGGGGAGAAGTGGGCACCTCACTGCCCACCATGAGGGGCTTGAAGCCCCCCACATGCTGGGGGATTTGGCTGTAGCCTGGGCGCAGGGGATGCCAAAGACCAGCTCTGTGCCAGGGCAGGAGCCCAGCCGGAGGTGCCAGGGGGAATCTCTTTGGAGGGCGATTCCAGAGTGGTTTGCAAGCACAGGGTGACCCCCAGGGCTCCTTCAGAGCTTTGATGTCTCTCTCTCTCTCTCTCTCTCTCCCCTCCCTCTCCACCCCCTTTGCCCCTCTCTCCCTTCTTCATCCAGCGAGGTTAGTCCGGACAGAGTCGGTGCCCTGTGACATCAACAACCCCCTGCGGAAGCCCCCCAGGTACTCGGACCTGCACGTCAGCCAGACCCTGCCCAAAACCAACAAACTCAACAAGGTGAGCTGCTCCCCCTGCCCTGAGCCCTGCCCTGTGCCCACCCTCTGTGCCCACCCCCTGCCAGAGGGGACTGGACACAAATACCACCAGCTTTGTGGAGAATCATGGAATTGTTTAGTCTGGAAAAGGTCTCCAAGACCATCAAGTCCAACTGTTCCTCCAGCACTGCCAAGGCCACCACTGGCCATGGCCACATGGCAGGGACAGGGACTCCACCACTGCCCTGGGCAGCTGTGCCAGGGCTGGACAGCCCTTTAATGGGGAAATGTTGCCAATACCCAGCCTGACTCCACCCTCTGGCCCAGCCTGAGGCCGTGCCCTCTCCTCCTGTCCCTGTTCCTGGAGCAGAGCCCGACCCCCCCCAGCTCCCCCCTCCTGGCAGGGATTGCAGAGCCAGAAGGTCCCCCCTGAGCCTCCTTTTCTCCAGGCTGAGCCCCCCCAGCTCCCTCAGCCCCTCCTGCTCCTCCAGCCCCTTCCCAGCTCCATTCCCTGCCCTGGACACGCTCCAGCCCCTCAATGTCCTTCTTTTCATGTGGACATGGATCCAGGTGGGGAATGTCCCAGCTCCTCAGGGTCCTCCTCAGGGTCTCCAGGCACATCCACCACTCTGGGACTGGTGTGGGTGTCAGCACCTGGGCAGCAGCTTCCTAAATACCTTCTTGGAGGCTTAAATTAATCAAATCATCCCATGGGTTGGTGCCAATTCAAGGTACCATCCCTTGGTGGTGAGGGATGAGCTGAACTGCAAACCCCTCGAGGCCCTTTGAGGTTCCCATCATGAGATGCATCCAGTGAGGTTCTTTCTTTTAAAAATAAAATGAAATCAGCACTTTGAAACCAGCCTGGGTCCTGCTCTCCTGGTCCTGCTCCTCTGTGGCCTCTCAGTCTCATTTCTAAGCTGAATTTGGTGTATTTTGAGGTTTCTGCTACCACAAAAGACTTGAATAAATAAGGAATTTATTTTTGCAAATAAAAAAAAAAAACCTGGAATTTGATTGTCCCTGGCAAAGCTGCTCAAGCCAGACCTGCCAGTGCACCTGCCTTGATACAATAAAACCATCATGGGGTCATTGCTGATGGAATTCAGAGCCCGTTGGCCTTCAGTGGAGAATTCCTCAGAGGAAGGGCAGGACTGAGGGGGTTTGCTGAGGGAAATCCTGGGTGTGATGGGAAGTGGGACATCAAAATCCTGCCTTGCCAACCTCAGCTCTTCCCAGCCCTCAGCATCTTCTGCCTCTGGGCAAGGGCTGGGCTGGGCTCCAAGATGCTCATGGAGATGCTGTTTTTAAATCCAGACCTTTTTTAGGAATTTCTTAGTGTAAGGATCTGCTCTGGGTTTGTTGTTGTGGGGTGGTGCAAATGGTTTTTTTGAGGCTGGAGGACATGGTAATGCACAGAGTGAATTTATATGTATTTATGTATATTTATGTTTATTTGGGGTTGATCTGAGCACTCCCAGTCAGGTTGAAGTTTCCACTAAAAATGTGCTTTATGCAACAGGACCCCCCCCCCTTCTTATTTTGATGTTTCTAAAAGCATTTCTTTAGAGATACCCTGAATCAAATCATAGAATCATAGAATGGCCTGGGTTGGACCTCAAAGATCATCTGTGAAATCTCAGCAGCCTTCAGTGTTTGCTTAAAAAATAATTTACCTGGCCAAAACTGTCACGTGTGACAGGATGGTCAAGATAAAGTGTATGTGGATTTTCTGGACACTGAAAAATTAATTAATTTGGACAAAATGACCTGCTGGGGAAGGCTCATGCAGATTTTCTAACCTTGGAGGGATCTTTCCATGGGTGGACATGGGTCTTGCTCTGCTGAAGGGCAGACCCTGTTCAGTGACTCCAAGCTGGGCAGGAAGGGGGGAAGTTCTGGCCTCGATTTTCCTGTTCAGATCCAAGACACCTGGGCAGGTCCAGGCTCTGAGGTGGTCCCTGCTCACCCATCACCCTGGAGAGGCCACCCAGAGGTGCTATTGGGAAGGGTCAGCAAAGGGCAAGGGATGCATTGGCTGGTCCTTTCAGTTCCCTCTGCTCTGAGCAAGGCATTGGGTTTCTGGGTCAAAGGAGCTCAGCAGAAGCTGCCAGGTCCTTGATGTCTTGAAGCCCCAGGGTTGTGGCCCCCAGCTCTGTTCTTGGTGGTGATGCCCTTTGCAGAGCCAGAAGGTTTGGGGCTCCCTCAGCTGTGGGTGTGGCAGAGCAGCCCAGGTTGGGTGTGAGGTTTGTCCAGGTGCCAACTGTGAATAGAAGTGGCTCTGGAAAAGGCCAAGCTGGAGCTCTGGTTGTTTTCTAGGACTTCTGGAATCAGCAAGTGGGGTGACCTTCACTCTCATGACCAGTGAGAGGACTTGAGGAAACAGCTGTGTCAGGGCTGGGTGTCAGGAAAAGGTTCCTCCCCCAGAGGGTGGTGGGCACTGAGCAGGCTCCCCAGGGCAGTGGGCACAGCCCCAAGGCTGCCAGAGCTCCAGGAGGGTTTGGATGATGCTCTGAGGGACAGGGTGGGATTGTTGGGGTGTCTGTGCAGGGCCAGGAGTTGGACTGGATGATCCTTCCAACTCAGGATATTCCATTACCCTATGACGTGTAGCTGTCACTTGTCACCGGGTTCCTCTGCACTGGAGCACCCTGGGGTGGCACTGGCCACACTGCTCTCACCAGCTCCTTCTCTTCTCTCCTCCCATGTCCCACAGGACCACATCCCAGTGCCCTACCAGCCAGATTCCAGCAGCAACCCCTCGTCCACCACGTCCTCCACGCCCTCCTCGCCGGCGCCGCCGCTGCCGCCCAGCGCGACGCCCCCGTCCCCCCTGCACCCGTCCCCGCAGTGCCCGCGCCAGCAGAAGCAGTTCAACCTGCCAGGTACCCCCCCTGCCCGGGCACAGGGGCTCGTGCCCCAGGGTGTCCTCAGGGTGGGCATCTGCTCCACCTGATTCACCTGCCTGGACTTCTGTTTGGATGGGGAAAAGGAGCAAGGATGAGGTTGGGGTAATTCAGGTTGGGAGGGAGCTTGGGAGTCTCCAGTCAAACCTCCTGCTGGAAGAAGGGTCAGAGCCCAAGACTTGATTCTTGGGAGCCTCCAAGGATGGAGTCAGCACGACCTGCTGCTCCTGCGGCTACAAAAGCCTTCCCAGGCATGTTGCCTGAACTGCAAATGGAAACCAAGCTCTTACCCCTCCACAAGGGCAACTTGGGTTGACTTCTCTGGGGTGATGGGCCCCCAACAAGCTTGTTGGCAGCACACCTGGGGTGATGGTGGAGGGCAGAGGATGCTGGGGGTGTCTGATGTAGCTTGTCCCATTGAGTCTTGTCTGGGTACCTGTGTCCCATCTGCTCCTGGAGCTCAGTCTCTTCAGGGATGGTGGAAGAGGCAGTTTGGTCCTGGTGGCTGCAGGACACAGGAGTTACATTAAATGACCACCCTCCAGGGCTGAGGATGTGTCAAAACTCTGCCTACCTTTGGGATGTCCTTGGGGCAGTGCTGCTGTTCAGGAAGGGTCCTTTCCTGAAGGAGAGGGGCTCAGCATCACTCCTGGTGGTGTGGAGAGGCTCAGCTCTCCTCAGCCACCCACCTGCCCCTTCCAAAAATGTCCTGGAGAAGGGAGAGGAGGGGGAGCCATGGCCCTGACCCATCCCTGAGATGCTGAAGTGCTCCTGGCTGCCTTGGGGCTGGAGGCCCCTCTTTGGTCCATGACCTCAGGCCTCTTTTCTGGAGCAGCAGAAGTTTGGGGTCCCTCCTGCCCCTCCAAACGAGCAGTTAATGAACTGGTCCAGTAGGAAGGAGGGTCAGAACAGCCTCTCCAGAGGCACCAGGTGGCATCTTCATGCTGTGCTGATCCTGCTGTGCCATGGTGATACCACCCTTCCATCCTGACCAGCCTTCAGCCCGAGAGGAGGAGGAGGGAGCTGAGGAGGAAGGTGACTGCCAGATCTCATCCCACAACCACAAACACTTCCAAAAACTGGGAAAAAACGCAGCAACCAAACACCAGGTCCGTGTGTGCCTGGAGAAGCTGCAGCCACGCACGAGGCTCCATCATGGAGTGCCCAGGGCTCAGGTGGGATGTTGGAGGGGTGCGAGGAAGACAGTGGAGGAGCTGTGAGGAAGCACTGAACACCCCAAGGAGTGGTGTGACCCATCTCTCAGCTCAGATGCCACCCAAGTGGCATTTTCATGCTGTGCTGATCCTGCTGTGCCATGGTGATACCACCCTTCCATCCTGATATGCCTTCAGCTGGAGAGGAGGAGGAGGAGGGAGCTGAGGAGGAAGTTGACTGCCAGAATTCATCCCACAACCACAAACACTTCCAAAAACTGGGAAGAAAAAACAGCAACTGACCACGGGATCCTCATGTGCCCAGAGAAGCTGCAGCCACACATGAGGCTCCCTCATGGAGTGCCCAGGGCTTGGGTGGGATGCTGGAGACAGTGGAGGAGCTGTGAGACAGCTCTGAGCACCCCAATCCATCAGGCCAGGATTTCTCCAGCCACAGCCCTGGAGGTTCTGGGAGGACAATCCACAGTGCCACAGAAATCCTGAGACCGTGGTGTGGGTTTCCATGCAGGTCTAACCCAGTTTGTGGTGGTCCAGCCAGAGGTGAAGCATCCTGAGGTCTCAGCAGTGGGATAGCTGAGATCAGAGCCATCAGCATCCCAAATTCACCTGCTGGGCCAGCCCTGACCTTGCCTGGCTCTGCAGGGAAGAGTCAGAACCCAGAATTTGGTGAGCCCATCTTCTGGAGCAGAGACCTCCCTGTGGGTCTCTTTGAGACATTATTTCATTTGGTTTAAAGGAGAAGCAACAGAGTTATCCCAGACTAAGGGGGTTGATTGTGAGGAGATGCAGCAGCTTCTCTTTATGGGGAGCTGCCAGGTCTTCCCAGGCAGCAGGGATGGAGTGGGGCAGGATCAGCCCCCAGCACTCTGCCAGGTGCCTGTCCCTGCTTTCATTCCCTGCTCCCAGTGGGAGCCTGATTGACACAAAGCAGGACTTACCTCTCTTTCATCTTCCCTGGAGGGAAGTTCTCTGTGGTTCATCTCAGCAAGATGGTCATCTTGGGGATCAGAATTTGAGCTTGGAAATGGTGACACGGGGACCTTTCTCTGCCAGAATTACCTCTGAGGCTCCTTTGATCTGGGCTCAGGGTGCTCAGGTGCTGCTGCAGAGCTGAGGTTGATCTTCAGGGTCTCCAAACCGCAGAGGGGAAGCTCAGGGATGGTCCTTGGGGTCTTGGAGTTAAGGAGAATGATTGTTGAGCCAGTGCCAACCTCTGGTGGCCTCAGCAGCTCTGACTTTCTTCATACCCATGTCCTGCCTGCACACATGAGTTGAACCAGCTCTTGGGCTTTGCCCACTGGTTTTGGGGAGCCAGGGGAGGGTCCCACCACCCAGAGCCCTTCTGCAACCCTGGCTCTGGGCAGCAGCCCCCCTGACTCCTTTCACTGCACCAGGAGGCTGACAGGGAGCCCAGGAAGGACTCAGCTCCAAAGATGGGAAAAAAGGGCTGAACTGGGCCAAAATGGGCAGCAAATTCCATCACTTGGTGTCTCCACGATGCTGAATGATCCCCAATGACCAGCTGAGGGTCAGCACTCAAACCCCACGGCCTTTTACTGGCAACCAGGTGTCCAGATCCCACCAGTGACTCCGCAGGTGACATCAACACTCTCCAAAGGGTGTAGAAGAGCAGCTGATGGGGGCAAAGTTATAATCCAGCCAGAGGTCTTAATTTTTTGGCCTGGGCACCCTTTGTGCCAGCAGGGGTGGCATCCTCTGGAGAGATGGAGGTTGGGAGAGGTTGGGTCACACAGGTGTGGGTCACACAATCCTCCTGGGGTTGAGGCTTCATGGTGCATGTCTGGGCATGGTTTGGAGCCTCTCCAGCTCTCCAGGTGAATGTTTAACCCCCCATTTCTCTTTTCCAGCTTCCCATTACTACAAGTACAAGCAGCAGTTCATTTTCCCAGGTAAGGCTGCCTGGATTAGGTGGGTGCTGGGCTCTCCCCTGCATGACTGGCCCTCCTCACCCTGGATTTGTGCTGGGGAGGTTGTGCTGGGGTGGGACTTCCCCCCCCATCCCTGTATATTGACCCTGCACTGTGAAGGTGCTGCAGGGTTGGGTGGCCCTGAGTCATCCCCAGCCCCAGCTCAGGGTGTAACTATTTTGACCCGGGGGTGAAGGGAGGTTTTAAGCAGGGTTTGGTTCCCCTGGGTGCCCTCCAGACCTCTCTCATTCCACTCTCTTCTCTCCAGATGTGGTGCCTGAGACTCCAACCCGAGCCCCACAGGTTGTCCTCCACCCCGTCACCTCCAACACCATGTGAGTGGCTTCCCCTTCTCCTTCCCCTTCCCAAGCAGAGCATCCTCCCCACCCCACATCCTCCAGGCACCCAGGAGTGCTCCCCTGGCTTTGCAGGACCTTTTGGATCTCAGGGATTCCTCTGGGACCTCAGGGATGCCTTTGGGGTGGGTGTTCCTGCTGTCCTGACCCATCTCACAGCTCTGCCTCGTGTCTTGGTGAGGAGAAAGGTTGAGAGGAGAAGGGCAGAGGGTTCATTGGTAACCCACAGCACTTAAATGTGGGGTAAAACAGCTTTCAGCCCAAGAAGCCAAAGCAAAAGTGATTAATTAAATTGTAATAAAATTATAAGCAGCTAATCAGGGTCTTTAGGATGGTTTTAGTAAAGGCAGTTCTTGTGGCCCCACCTCCAGTATTTTCAAGTCTAATAAGTTTTGGACTGAAATTAGCTGTGAAATGCAGTGTCTAATCAAGGTTAGGACCATCCCTTCCCACCAAGCCTGAGTCCTGCTCTGGCATTCCCCCATGTCCTCATGTTTGAGCTGTTCCACTGCAGGTCACCTGCTGATCCTTTCTGTAAATGCCATTTTGGAAGGATTTTACAAGGCACTGGAACAGACAAGATCTGGCTCCAGGCTGGGACACAGTTTGTGTCTTCCTCCCTCCCTCCCTCCCTCCCTCTCTCCCTCCCTCTCTCTCTCCCTCTCTCTCCCCAAACTCCAGCAGCTGCCAGGGGGGATCCAGTGGGTCTCACCTCGGGGAGAGGTGATGGGAAGGACAGGGATGGAGTCACTGGGAAATTAATGGAAAAGTGCTGAACTCAAAGCCTTGAATTTTTTTTTTTTTTTTGCCTGAAGGAAGGTGGCAGAGCCAGGGCTGGCAGGTTTTTTTGGGTGGAAATAACTTGTAATATGCAAAATCTGTGATTATCCTCTTGCTTTCCCCACTGAAAACAACCCATGGGAGTGGCTGAGGTTCCCCCTGGCTTGGCTGGGTCAAACTGCAGCTCTGGAGACAGGAATTCCTGCCCTGGAGGCTGATCAGGCAGGAGGAGGCTGCTGGTCCTGCCAGTCCACCCTGAGGCTCTGCAGCCACCTGGGCTTTCCCTGCTGCTCCAGATACCAGGATTGACTCCTTGATTCCCTGGAGATTTATGGCTCTTCCCTGGCCATGGAATGGGATGGGACTCACAGCATCTCCATGGCCTGGGGAGTGTTGTGCTCTGCTGTCTCTGGGGAGGGATGTTGCTATTTATGTTATTGATAATAATAATTATTAATATATTTATATGGTGATTGAAAGCACAGGAGCTGCTCCAGCTGATTCCCTAACTCAGACTTTCCCTAATTCCCTGTTAATTGTTGAGGGCAGCAAGACCCTGGTGGTGGGAGGTGCTGAGGAAATAGAGAAGGAAAAGAGCAGCTCCTGGCCCAGGGAGCTGGAAAACTCATCCAATTTGGGTGCTCTTACTGCAGGGAGGATCTCTGAACCCTCTACTTCTCCAAAATAACTGAAAAACTTGTTTTCTTTTCTGGCTGCAAATCAGCTGTGCTTTTTGCTTTGGCTGGTTTGGTTTGGGAATTGTGATTTTGGAACCCCCTGAAAATGCCATGGGCACAATCCATGAGGGTGTAAATCTGTCCTGGGTTAGCCAGGGGGACACCTCCCTGGGCACGTGGCAATGGAGCATCCTCCCTTTGGGAGATGGGATGGAGACCTCTGGGTGTGCTCCCACATCACCAAACCCATCCTGGAATTTCACACATTCAATATAAATCAATAATTTAAATCATTCCTGCCATCTTCCCCTCTCCCGTGGGAGCACCCTGGGCTATCCCCAGGGATGGGGAGTGAGAAGGGGCTGCAGTGAACCTGCTCCTTCTCCTCTCTGCTCCCTTCAGTCCTGGTGCAGGAATCCTGTTCCCCACCTCCCCATTACCTGCTGGTAATTCAGTAATTCTTTTTAACAGCCTGGAAGGAAACCCATTGCTTCAAATTGAAGTGGAGCCCACCTCGGAGGTGAGATGTTCACTCCTGTGCTTAATGGACCTTTATTTTATACACATCTTGGGGCACATTGTGCAGGAAGTGGATAAGCTGAGCAGCTGTGCAGGGAAATTGCTGATAATTGAATTAAAGGCCAGGCATCCATGTCCCCACCCCGTGGAGAGGGATCCTCCTGGGCTCTGGGGCTGCCTTCGACTTTATCATTCACTGAGGGGTTTCTGGATGCATTAAAAATGTGGTGGAGGGGAAGGAGGGAGGGTGAGGATGAGGTTGGAGCTTTTAAATGGTGTTGGAAATCCTGTAGAAAGTATAAACAGACCATGAAGG
The DNA here is from genome assembly GCA_035583235.1 of Hafferia zeledoni. Classification (NCBI taxonomy): domain Eukaryota; kingdom Metazoa; phylum Chordata; class Aves; order Passeriformes; family Thamnophilidae; genus Hafferia; species Hafferia zeledoni. Next base: position 1,689,620 of record JAWWEV010000037.1, read on the forward strand.
GGAAAGTCAGAGCCATTTCAGGGGGCTGCCTGTGCAGCCTGGAGGGTGCCAGGGTATTGGTGGGTATTGGGGAAGCACAGCTTGGCCAGGGCAGGGTGAAACTCAGTTTTCAGGCAAATAAATGGAATGTTCTGATGTGCCACACTCTTATATTTAACTCTGGGGTGAACAAATGCCTTCCTGCAAACCACAGGGCAGGGCTGGAGTCCCCATCCCTGGCAGGGTCTGAAAGCCACGTGGATGTGGCACTTGGGGCTGTGGGACAGTGGTGGCCTTGGCAGTGCTGAGGGATTTGATGGTCTCAGAGGGCTTTTCCAACCTAAAGGATTCCGTGATTCTATGAAAATCTGGGATTCTGCCAACTTTGCACGGATCTCAGCCCCCAGTTGGCTTTGGGAGGTGCCTGCCTGGTTCCTCTGGGTCTGAGCAAGCAGTAGGTGGGTCAGGAGGGGTTGTCCACGTTATCTTCCTCATCTTCCCCACTCTTTCCCCTCCCCAGAACGAGGAAGGCCCCGAGGAGATGCAGGAGTCGGAGGACGACTTCGAGGAGATGAACCTGTCGCTGCTCTCCGCGCGCAACTTCCCGCGCAAGGCCAGCCAGACCAGCATCTTCCTGCAGGAGTGGGACATCCCCTTCGAGCAGCTGGAGATCGGGGAGCTCATCGGCAAGGGCCGCTTCGGGCAGGTGTTCCACGGCCGCTGGCACGGGGAGGTGGCCATTCGCCTCATCGACATCGAGCGCGACAACGAGGACCAGCTGAAGGCCTTCAAGAGGGAGGTGATGGCCTATCGGCAGACCCGGCACGAGAACGTGGTGCTCTTCATGGGAGCCTGCATGAGCCCTCCCCACCTGGCCATCATCACCAGGTAAGCCCTGGTGCTCAGCTGGGGGCGTTTCATAAATCATAGAATGGATTGGGTTGGAAAAGACCTCCGAGATCATCAAGTCCAACCCTTGGGCCATCTCTAGTCCATTCTCTAGATCATGGCACTCAGTGCCACGTCTAATCTACGTTTAAAAATCTCCAGGGATGGGGAATCCACCCCCTCTCTGGGCAGCCCATTCCAATCCCTGAGCACTCTCTCTGC
>JAWWEV010000037.1:1889102-1900644 GCA_035583235.1 Hafferia zeledoni
GGGGGCACGATGGGCTCAAGCTCTGCCAGGGGAAATTGAAGTTGGAGAGCAGAAAAGAATTCTTTGCAGAGAGAGTGCTCAGGCATTAGAATGGGCTGCCCAGAGAGGGGGTGGATTCACCATCCCTGGAGATTTTTAACTTGAGCTTGGCCGTGGCACTGAGTGCCATGATCTGGTAAAGGGAGTGGAGTTGGACTTGATGATCTCGGAGGTCTTTTCCAACCCAATCCATTCTATGATTCTATGAACAGGTTCAGAGGAAACTTCCCCAAATTATGTGCTCTGGCCCTAAGCTGAATCAGGGAATGTTTCAATTAGACATTATGAAGGAATTGCTCCTTTTGAGGGATTGCTCCCTGTGAATAATTCTCCTCAGGTTGCCCAGAGAAGCTGTGGCTGCCTCATCCCTGGAAGTCTTTGGAACTCCATGAGAACTGGAGAAATTCAACACCAGAAAAGACAATGCACCTTTTCAGTTAAAGAGAAGCATTTTAGTTAAAAATAGGTGCAAGAAAGTTGTAACAGCCTATACAAACAGCTGTGACCTAAACATGTCATCCAAGAGTGACTGTAGAGAATGAAATTCAATTGAAAGGATTATTTACTGTGGGTGCTCCATCCCTGGGAGTGTCCAAGGCCAGGCTGGACACGGCTTGGAGCAACCTGGGACAGTGGAAGGTGCCCCTGCCCATGGCTGGGGGTGGCACTGGATGAGCTTTAAGGTCCCTTCCAATCCACACCATTCCTTAACTCTCTGATTCCAGGCTCTGTTGCTCTCTTGTAGTAATTCTTAATTTTTGGCTTTTCAGTAACATCATTATCTACCTTGACTTCTTTCACATTTCCATGTTTGGACAAGATCAGACTTAGACACCTGAATTTCTGTTCTACTACAAACATGCCCTCAAGTATCAAAAAACCCACCAAGGACTCAAATTTACCACACTCAAATTTTGGTCACTTTGCTGCACCCAGGGAAGTTTTAAAGTGAAGAATTCAAAGCTTTGCACACACAGGTCAGGGATTTTAACACCATTTTTAAGAGTTTACAACCAGCAGCAAAACTCCTTATCCTGATGCTGTGGAAAAACAGAAAATGCAGGAGAATTCGTGGCACATGGTGTGATTTTGGGGTGTCCTGTGCAGGGCCAGGAGTTGGACTTGATGGTCCCTGGGGGTCCCAGCTCAGGAGATTCTGTGATCCAAAAAGCTACAGAACACAAACCCCAAGGGATACAGGAGTGAAGTCAAAATACAACATATTTGTAACTGCATTTTCCCCAGCACAGATCCCCAGGATTGTGTTTAAAATCCTGGGGCATTAAAGCCAGAATGTGGCAAGAGGAACCTGAGGCAATGAGGAATGAGGGAACAGAAGGGCTGGGTGGAACTGCAGCCTTGTGGGCCACCTTTGCACCGAATTAAGGGAGAAACAATCTTCAGGCAGGGCTGGAGAAGCCTTCCCTCGCTCCAGCTTTAATGATGAGATGATTAATGGCAGCTCCTCCTTCAAAGGAGACATAAAAGCCCTGACAGGCAGCTGTGGATGGGCACCGGTGCCAGTGTGCAAACACCCCCCAGTCCCAGAGGAGCTGCAGCAAGAGTGTGGTAATGAAACTGCACGTAGTGAAATGGTATCTAAATGAGTTTAAATTGATTTATGTTCCCTTTTGTAAAGATTATTTGGTATCTGGAAAGTGCTACCGATGTGAAATAATGCAGATAATCCTTAAGATCCCTGTCTAATGGCACTCCCTCTGAATATTTATATTCCTCACCATGGGAATGAGTACCATAATGGGGACCATTTTTGTTTTATTAGGGATGAATATTTAAATTAATCTGCTATTTGCCTAAACAATTAGCCGCCTCTGTTTGTTTACACAAAGCCAAAACTGCAATTAGGCTTCCATCAAAGAGATAAGTCCCGACGAAAACTGTCCCGATGGAGCCGTAAGGGCTCCGAGCAGAACTTCCCAAAATGACTTCTTAGCATAATGGTAATTATGTTAATTGCTTGAAAGGTAAATAACTGCTGAACTGGGTTTGAAAAACAGACTGGGAGCTCGGATGGCACCCACTTAGCTGGAAACCAGTAGCAGACCCAGATGGGCAATGGGGCTGAGCAGCAGCACCCCTGAAACAAAGTCCCCTCTCCAGGACTGGGGACTGAAAGAAAGGGGCAAAGAAACCCCCAGCAGGATAAAAACACCGTGGAGATCCCAGAGCTTTGGGCTTTCTGGTCAGACATGGCATCCCTGCCAAGCTCCACTCTGATTCTGCAAAACAATTATCCCACTTTTGTGAGGGGGCAAAACAAGATGTTGTTTTGCTTTCAGTGAAGCTTTTTGTCTACTCTGTAATGAGCATTTCAATGGTTTTAACAGAGTATTAATGTATGAAAATTCTGGAAAATACCAAACAAATGTTCAAGTCAAAGAACCTCTTTGACCACAGGAGCAAACTGGGAAAGGCAGAATTCAGAGTTCTGCTCTCTAATTTTGGGCAGTGAGTCACTATTATTATTACTGCACCTCAAACATCTCAAAGAGAAGACAGAGAATGTGGCTCATGCAATAGTAAAATGCTTTAAAGACAAATACTTCTGTTTTTAACCGATGTTCAACAGCTAAATCTGTCCAAAACACAACAGTTTATCAGGCAAACACAGTGTGTGCAACATCTGATACCCCACTGGGGAAAACATGCCTGGTGATACCAAAAAACTGCCTTGTAAGGGCACAAACTCACATGTAATGGCACAAAGTAAGGAGTAAATGGGAAAGGTGATGGAATAGCCTGAGCTGGAAGGGACCCACAAGCATCATCATATCCAAGTCCTGCATGAGAGCAGGAAAAAATTACTAAGCTTTATACAGAAAAAGCAACACCCCACTGGGTTTATCAACAGGTAAAGCTAAAAGTGCTGCTCAGAATATTCTGCATTTCTCTGCACAAACAGCAAAATGGATTTAAGAGCATGCAAGCCTTGCATGTCTGTGAAGAGCAAAGAACCCTGCCCAGTGCAGCTGGAGGTGTGAGCATGGCAACCTGAAAATACCAGGGCTCAGCTTCACCACTCAGAGGAGCTCACTGCTCCACAGTCCCATTCCTGCCTCCAGGGCTGCATTCCCAAGGCAATTCCCTGCTAAGGTGAAGCTCAGGGTGGCAAACACACACTGTCCTTTTTATTTTTGTAGTACTGAAACCTTGGAAATGTTCAAAAGTCATAAAATCAACAGGATAAGCAAAGCTTCCCCAGCAGGCTGAAATCTGCACCACAAGTGTGATTGTTCCAACCACGACTGCCCAGAATGATTCAGGCTTTGCCTCCATTTGGTCTTGGCTCAAGGAAACAAGTGCAAGAAGCTGAAGACAACGGTGCAATCACTGACACTCAACATGACAACCACTGCACCAGCCTTGTGTTCATCCCCTTGTCCCAGATTTCACCAAGAATTCAAATTATAATCCAATATATTGCTGAATTGTGGCCTGCTGAAAGGTCCATTTGCTGCAATTCACTCCAGATTGGAGGGTACTTGGATAAAACACTGACCATGAGCCTGTTGTGCCTCTCACACTGCACTGCTGATCCTGACTGGACTCCAAATTCAGGAGCATCAGCCTCTTGCTGGATCAAAAGTGGGTGGCTGGAGGCTCCTCTCTGCCCATGAAGTGCCTGTCTCCTCCCTGCAGCTGGGAGCTCAAAGACATCCTGCAAGCTGGTTTTTACATCTATTTTCACATATTACAGGCAACACGTTTACCACAAAACACATAAAATAAGTATTTCTTTTCCTAGAAAATCCTCTAATCCTGCGACAGGGAAAGGCAGCACAAACACAGAGGCAAACAGTGCTAAATCTCATTTGTAAATATTACACTGGCTGTGTCAGAGAGCTTGTCAGAGCTGCTCCTGAGCTGGGCACACAGAGCAGAGGTGCCCACCTGTGCCACCTGCCTGGGAGGGAGGCAGGGTGGGCCCCGGGGTGGAATAGCCCAGCTCAGACCCTCAGGAGCTGTTGCATCAGCTCTGCCACGTTAATACAGGCATTTGCTGTCAGCCAGTGGCTGCTGTCAGCCTTGGAAGAGATATGTAAAGCCATTTACATGTGCATTATCTGAAAAACAACCCACAAAACAGAGCAGCAAAGACAGAATTCTGTGAGTGGTGAAGGGAATCTGAACGTGCTCGTGGTTGAACTTCAGCTCCTGAACACGACTGTGTGGGAGGGTCAGAAGCTGCTTAATCCACATCACCTCCAGGTTCAAGGTCAGAAGCTGCTCAATCCACATCACCTCCAGGTTCTTCCTGTTTGAGAGTTGTGGGTTTGCCACTTCTACCTTGATTTAAACAAAATCAAACTCTTTGTCATGCTTTGAAAACACCTGGAGTTGGACTCAATGACCCCTGTGGGTCCTTCCAACTCTGGTTCCTTACAGGTATTTTCTTCCTTCAAACTGGGAATGTGAATTTATTTCCTTATAATTTTCAGATATATCCGATGTCTTTGAAGTACAAACAGCAGAAGAAACACATGGGTGGAAACGAGCACCAGTATCAAAACCTCTCACTGTGCATTTTGATTTTTTCCCCAAAACATTTCTAGTTTTACCTTTAGCAGATGCTTGGGGTTCCTTCACTAACATTTCACGTTTATTTTCACTCCCAGCAGGTACAAAGCAAGAGATCAGACCCCAGGGATAAGCCTTGCCTTTACATCACCATTACCACTCCAGTTTCCACCAAATGTTGCCAGGTTTTACCTCCACCACCATCCTTAGAGGGATTTCCACATGACACCAGTCCTGGGCAGTCCCTCACAGAAGGCACAGACAAGGCAGAGTATTTAATTCCCAACTTGGGGATGTAAGAGGCAGAACTCCCTCACACACTACTTACCCAAACCAAAGATTTGCCTCCACAGACACCTGTATCCAGTGGGAATAACTGTCCTACCACTCCTGCACTTCTCCTCACCCCCTTTTTCCTTCATCTGAGCCATCCTTCCCTGCTCCTGCTCTCCCAGGCATGTCCTGGCACTCAGGGGAAGGCACCAAACCCACCACTCCATTTCTTGCACAGAGGGCACAGAAGGGACAATGTCCCCAGGCAGCTTTAAGGGCACCAGAAGGGGCAAGACAGCAGATTTCCAGTCCCAGAAAGGAGCCCTGCCAACATTCCCTTCCTGGGGCCTGCCAGCAGGCAGGAGCCCTTCTGATCCCTGCAGCAACCCCCTTCCTTTGCTCCAAGGAGCTGCTCTGCAGCCTGGGCAGGACCACCAACTCCTCCCAGTGTGTCTCCAAGCATTCCATGGAGGGCAGCAGTGGAGCATCTCCTGCTGTGCCTACATCAGGATGGACATGGCACTTACAGGGAAGAATAAGAAAGGATGTTCTCTTGTTGCAGCACGTTGTTTTCAAGTCAAACTCTGGAACTCCAGAGCACAGGGGGGAGAGTGATGGCTAAAGTAGACTGCTGTTTCCCAAAAGCTGTGGCTCCCAGCCAAAGCCAGGCAAGCATGGAGCAGATGGAGTCCTGGCAAGGCCTCTGCTGTCCCTGCATTAGCAGCATCTGCTCATTACCCAGAACCCTTCCCTGCTTTATCTAATGCTCCAGGAAAAGCATTTTGATTTGATTCATTTCAGTTTGGTAACGTGCAACACAATTAGTGGTAAAATCAAACTGGAGGGTTGCCAGTGCTGACAATAGGAAACAAGGCAGAAGAAATATGAGGCCAGTGGGTTGGAATTCAAAAATCACAACTGTGGCTCCAGTTGCCAAGTCCCGTTGCCCCAGGTGTACATCCAGTGCCCCCACTGAGCGCTGGCACGGGCACAGGGAACTTCATTTGCTCCCCATCCATTCCTCTCTCATTTGCCTCTCCTTGCAGCTTGTTTGTCAGAGCTGACACCTCCACCAAAACCAGGAGTCACAATTCCTTTTTACCTCAGTGGAGTCACAACTCCCTTTGGATTTGGGCATCCCAGTAAGGCCAGTCCTTCTCCCTGCTGTACTTCCATGCCTTGGGAAGCGTTTGCTCCCAAGCAGGGCTGCAAGGCAGGCATGGGGAGAGCAGGATGAGCCTGTGAGCTGTTCCCTGTGATCAGGTGCCAAGGACATCTCTGCGTGAGCTCTGCTGAACTGGGAGCAACTGATGTTATCGGGACGGGTCTGGGAGCCAGGGATTCGACAGGCAAGTCTAGACTGTGCCTGACAGCACCACCTCCAACACCACCAGATGGTTTCTCTGTGTTAGTCAAACTTACAAACAAAGAGAAGAGGGAGCTGGAAAAGTACAACAAAGAACAATCAAACACATTATCTTCAAAGTCGTCCTCTCCCTTCCCGAATTCAAAATAACTCTCGCCACCAAATTGTAAATATGTGCTTCCAGCTTGCAGTTGGTAAACATTTCTGAAATCAGTCTTTAGAAATCCCTATTCCCATAGAAACTAATCTATTCTGACCAGGCTCCTCGAATCAGAGGCACTGCCATATCACAGAGCCTATTAAAATTTCTACCCACAAGAATAAAAGATGCTGAGCTTTATGCAAACTAGTTCAGTCACAGCACTGACAGCGAGGAGCATGACAGGCAAAAACCCAGACAAATATTACATTAGTCAGTGGGAAACCAGAAAACAAACAAAAGACCCTCTGCTAGTCGTTGTTTAGCACTCTGGACAAAAAGCCAACACTTTAAACTATCACTGGGTTATAATTTCCTGTGACTTGAGTAAATAATATTAATGAGTAACACCAGATTTGCTGTTCTGGAAGAAAATGTTGCCTATCAACAATTTTTAGCCACAGAAAACCATTCTAACATGATGCAAGCTGGAAATACAGCTAAGGATGTTGATAATCAAGCATTTCATTTCCTTTTAAAATAAAATCTGGTGTGGATTATCCATCCCTCGTCTTGTTTTCACCTGTGGAAATGCCAGATCAAAGACAGCATGTGTACAAAGGTCTCTAAATTTACAAATACGCTTTATTTATACCCAGGAGACATTTTAAGTGTCAGATTGCAGATTTTAAAGCAAGATGACAGGAGCTGATTCTGCCTGAGCCTCTCAGCTCAGGATCCCAGTCCACCAGCACTGTCCAAACCTGCCTTTTTTAACTGCTGTTCCCACATCCAGAAGATGTTGGCCTTTGGCTCGTGGTGTCCATTACATCAAATCTCAAAGGGTATTTAAAACAATGCATACAACCAGGATTTTATTAGGGCTGCAGTAAATATTAGGTCAAAGCTTTTATTTCTCTGTATCAGAGTATATAATAACCCACCCTGCAAACAATACTTCAGTGCATCCCCACGCTGAGCCAAGAGCAAGAGGATTAATCAGACATGCAAGTTTACCACCATCCCCATAACAAAGCTCCACAGCACCCCAAGGGAGTTTTGGGCAGAGGAGAAAGCTGGTGGAAGAATATTTAATATTTTTATAGCAAAACAAGTTATTTGCTTAAGATAGCTTGGCTGGCCTACAGCCTGGCACTCAAGCCTTGTGTAGCAGCTCCAGCAGGAATTAAAGCTCAGTTTTAATGGGTGCTGTGTTCCAATGCCTCCTAATGCATTTAGGGTTATTGGCCAACTTTCTCACATAAAAGCAAGTGTGTGTGTGTGTGTGTGTGTGGATACACAGGATTACAGACACACAAAAAGCTGAGCACAGCTGCTTCATTTCTGGAAAGCCTTGTTTGTTTTTTTTCCTTCCTTTAATAAGGAGGAGAGTTGTGCTTCCTCACCATCCTCGTGAGCTGCCACAGCCAGGGAGCTGTTTATCCTCACAAAGCAGACGTGTGGCCGCGGTCCAGGGTCGGGCACCCCCTCCAGGGCAGGGGCTGTGTAGTCCCAGGTGCGGGTGTCCCACAGCCTCACCTCTCCCGAGGTGTACCTGCAAGAGAAGCCTGTTACTCACCCCACAGCACCAGAGAAAACTGGGACAGGAAGGACAGGGGAGGAGGAAACAAAGAGGGGCTTAAAACTCACCACCACTCAGAGCTCCCGGACTGTCCTGCCCCTGTTCGCTCCCTCTGTGTGTGCTCATTTTATTCCCTTTCACTCAATGTGGCACCAAGTTTACCAAGCCAGGCAGGTAAATCGGAGCTACAAGAGCCACACAACTGAGCTACCACAGGTTACCAGCTCTCAATATTCACTTTACAACTAACATGCAAGGGGAGAGGGCTCAGCAGAAAAAAAGGTAATCAGTAACGAGCCTAAATTACATCACGGCAAAACTTCAGACTGTTTCTCTTCAGTCCTTAATTTGTGACTGTGGTTGTGCCAAGGAAGGGCTGTTGAATCAGAGCATTTATCTGTCCATACAAGCACCCAACCTAATGCTCTGTATGGAAAGAAATTTCCTAATGTTTCACCAACAGATCAGATTTACCTACATTTCTGAAGACTAACTAATTAATTCAACTATTGTCTTTAGAAGACTAACCAATTAATTCAGCTAAGTGTTGTCTTTAGAAGACTAACTAATTAATTCAACTATGTGTTGTCTTTAGAAGACTAATTCAACTAAGTGTTGTCTTTAGAAGACTAACCAATTAATTCAACTAAGTGTTGTCTTTAGAAGACTAACTAATTAATTCAACTAAGTGCTGTCTTTAGAAGACTAACTAATTAATTCAACTAAGTGTTGTCTTTAGAAGACTAACTAATTAATTCAACTAAGTGTTGTCCCTAGAATCAAGGCAGTGCTGCCTTCTTTGCAGAAGTCACCAAAATATCACAAAAATTGTAGTTTAACATCAGTTTGCCAATGAGAAAATAAAAGAGCAGAACTAAACTGCTCAGATAAAAATGAATGTATTTAAATGAATGAAGGTTGTTACAAAGAATTAAGAGATTAACTGCTCTGGGCCACCCATGCCCACACAACACACTCCTGAAGGAACCAAACCTGCAGGCAAAGCAGAGGAGAAACTTCTATGACTGGTCAAAGACACAGTTCAAAAGCCATTTGGAGCAGTTCAATAATTATTTCAGATCAGTTTGGACACATCTGTGACATTAACACTGTCAAAGGCTCAGATGTCTCTCTGCCAGAGCTGACACTTGGACTCTTTTGGAAAATCAAAGGTGCTTTCTCTCCTGCCAGCTTTGTTGTTCCATCCTGACTTTTGGGGGAAAGTGTTACAAGAGAATGATTCTTACAAGCCCCCAAGGTCTGGTGGGTAGGAATGGCTGGCCTGGGTTTATGGGGAAAATAAGAAAATAGTTAATTACACAGGAGATTGACTTAAGAGTTGGACTCGATGATCCTTGTGGGTCCCTTCCAACTCAGAACAGTCTGTGTGTGTGTGAGATGAAGGAAAGTGCTTAATAAAGGTTTAGGGGATGTTGGGCTTGGCCTCAGGTGCCCAGTTCTTTGGGCAGTGCCATGCACAGGGTTACAGGTCACTGCCAACATCTCTGGGTGAAAACCCTCCAATTTAAACAACTAATTAAAGTGCCCAGGGGGGAGGTGAAATCTGTCAGGCAGAGATGCACATTAATTCTCTGCACTGCTCAGGAAGAGGAGAACTGTGTCCTTGTCACCTGGTGCCTCTTCCATGGCTTTACAGGGTAAGGAAGAAGGACATGGAGAACAGGCTGGGGCAGCTCTTCCCTCTTTTCCTCTCCTGCCAAAGAGGCCCAACCCCTGCTGAATCCTGCCTTCATTTCCTATTTACAGCAGCACCACTTAAAAAGAACAGACCAAGAGAGAAGCTTCCCCAAAGCCAAATGTTTCCTGCTGGATTGGACAAGCAAGTCCAAATTGATTCACAACAAATATCTTCAGTCTGCAGAACTGAAAAGTGCTCATTTCATCTTAAAATCTGGAGACCAAACACAGTGGGACAGGTAGTTGCACAGAATCTGCTGCAGTCCTGTTCAGCAAGAGGCACATGTAACATTCTGGAAGCACTTTAATTGTGAGCTGATTTTGGTTTCCTTATGTTAGGGTTGGTTGGGGTCGTGTTTTGAAGCTTCTCCTCAATGCCAAGAGTAGCAGATTATTCCCAAGGGAAGCCAAAATACTCTTGTCCTTAAGTGACCCTGAAAAGGGAGTACTGAGGGAGACATGAAATACTGGTAGAATTGACAGAACTGGCAGAATATTCATTTGCATCCCTAAATAAACAAGGAAGAACAGCATCTCCTCCTGGTGCAGCTCTCACAGTCCAGTCTAGGGATGTAAAAAGGAAGACAGAGATGGAGAAAATAATGACAGGAATAGGGGAGGGACACAGGCTGGGTAATTCCCTGAGCTCACAGCATGGAACACGAGGGATCCAGGGCTCAGGACACTCCACCATCACTAAGAACTGCACATGGACTGCAACCCTGGAATTAAGGATCCAACACCACAGTCCCACAGTAAATCCTTACATTAATTTTACCTCAGAATTCAACCACGTCACAATCCAGTTTGAACTGTTCTTTGTTCATGAGGAACCACCTGAACCACCTCTAAGCTGAGCTCAAACTGGGGCAGGAGCACCAAACACTTCTGGCCAGCAGTTTGAAACCAATTTGACTCAAATTCTGCTGGCTGGGACCCGCCTTTGCTCGGTGGGCTCTGCCTCAGACCACCCTCTGTGCTGAGGAGCTCTCACTCCTGCACCACAAAGCCACCCTGCTCTCCCACCTGCTGAACATCTGCTTGTCCCACCCCCAGGAGTGCCCCAGTGGGGTCAGATACTGTGGCACAATCCATGCCAGGATCCAGCCATGCTGCTCCATCCAGGTCTGTCGTGACAGAGCACAGGCAGCACTATCTGTGCCTGCAGCACCCTGAGAGCACCCACCAAACCCACCTTTGGGTGCCTGTCCAGAAATCCCAGCAGTCCCAGCACAGGCCAAGTGCTCTGTGTTGCTCAGGAAAGGAGGGAGGACAGCACAAAGCCACCATCCTTCCTGTGTCCCTCTCCCCCACCCAACACCACCATTCCCATCACAGCAAATCAGCCCCTAAAGGATTGGGAGAGATGTCAAAGACCATGCTGGAAACACAAATGGGGATCTGGGTCTGGGCTGGGAACCAGTGTGGGGAAATGGGAGGCACAACCCACTCCAGTGGCCCCCACCTTGTGCCCATTCCCAGCACACACTGGGACTGGAGCAGGACTGAACTGGAGCAGTTTCAATCACAGATGAATCCAAAATCTGATGGTTCAACTCCCCGCTTTTAATGCTGTTGTAAAGAGCAGCACACTTTCAATTTGTAACCACAACAAAAGGCTTTTAAACTGTTAAAGCATTGCCCTGCTGTAAAAAAAATAAAAAGGCTGCTTTATTGCAGATAATTGGCCACTGTGCCCTGTCAATAGAGATGGCTGGAGAGAAGAACATCCTTTACAGAACCAGTTCTAGATAAAGTCGGGATTTCTGCTCATTTCTACCACAACTTGTACACTTTGCCCTGAACATTTCATGTTCAACAACCCCTGTAGCGCTCCAGGCTGGGCACAGAGTGGCTGGAGAGCAGCCAGGCAGAAAGGGACCTGGGGGGACTGAGGGACAGGAAG
>JAWWEV010000037.1:1975528-2020037 GCA_035583235.1 Hafferia zeledoni
CCACAGAAATAGACAGCCTCGTCCTCGGCTTGGACCCCAGTGATGGTTAATGTGCCCGAGGAGCCAGAGAATCGCGAAGGGATGTCCGAGGGTCTCTTGGTGTTTTCATAGATCACAGTGACAGGGGCACTGCCAGGGACCTTCTGCTGGTACCAGCCATACCAGTTGCTGCCACCCGAGCAGGTGATCTTGATGGTTTCTCCCACATTGGCTGACAATGAGGACGGCTGACTCAGTGATGCTGCCTGGACCAGGGAACATGGAGTAGGAGAGAAGGGATGGGAGAAAAGGGGGATCAGTCTGAGCCCCAGGAAAAAAATCCTACCTTGGTAGCAGGACAAGACCCCTGTGCCCAAAGGTCCTGTCCAGACACAGCTGGTCTGGCCATGGCAGCTGAGCTGTAGGCAAGCATTGCAAGGAGAAGAGGGAGCCAGGCTATGATGCAGTCCCACCAGCTCGACATGCCCACAATGATGGGGCTGTGCTGTGGACCCTGACTCCCTTCTAAGTCCCCACCTGGCCAGGCACAGCCCTTCATACATACGTGGCCCTCAGTGTTCCTTGGAGCTCATCCCAGGGTTCTCCTTGCCCACTGCAGTCACCTCTGGCCCACGACAAGGCAGCAACATAAACACGGCTGCTGAGATCCGAGCTCACAGAATCCTGTGCCTCTTCCTGCCCAACAGGACCATGGCCTGGCTGTACCCGGAAATCCTGTACACAGGGCAGGTGCCAGCACCAAGATCACTCCAGGCCTCCTGCTTCCTGGGACTCTCAGCTGGGAAAAACAGGTCCTGCTCCACAGCAGGGCACCACAAGCAGGTGTCCCTCAGGAGCCTCAAGGCTATTGGACTATGACCAATTGAATGCAGCTGTCTGGGCAAGGGCCCCTGAACCTTATCCAAGATCCATGTCAAGGGACAGCAGGAACACTTTTCTACTCCACCTTGTCGATGCATCCTCTGCAGCCACCGTCACCTGCCCTGTGACCCTGGCATCACCCACCCACCCAGAGCTCTGCAGCAGCACAGCTCCTCCAGCCATTCCCCTTCCCACACAGGTGCTTCTCTACAGGGCTCTACACCTGCAGCTGGCCCAGCCCCAGCCCATTGCCCATTGCCCCACACAGCACACCTCGCTGCAGGCACTGCTACAGCACCATTGATGCTCCTACTTCCAGCAGCACCACAGGGACAAGAAGGACTCTGCATCCTGAGCTTCTGGAGCATGAGGGCAAGGGCCCAGCCCCACATACCCACACAGAGCTCTCCACACAACCCTTCCCAGACCTGCCTCTGCCTTTCCATGCTGCTCCAGTGGAGGCAGGATGGATCTGCTCTTGCAGCTGGAGTTTTTTGGCATCTCTGACAGATCCTGACATGTTTTACATTTGCACCTCAGCAAGCAAACAGCAGCTTCCTTTTAGCCCTTGGAGTCCCCTCTCACCCAATTCCTTCTCCCCTTCACCTTTTACAAGTATAATGAACAGGACAGACACATGAAGACAAGGATTTATTATCCTGTATTTGTTCTACAGAACAATGCCCAGCTACCACCACCCTCTGTGACTCCTGTAGGCCAGGAACACAACAGCTTCCTCAGGCACAGGATTTGTACATAGGCTTCTTTCTCTTCATCATCTGTGTCTTCTGCTTCAAGTTCTGGTTGGCAACCAAGATGAACTCACCAGCAGTAAAGTGTCATGGCTGCTTTGCAGCCCAGCTTGCTGCAGCACCACACCATGGCCTGCTGCCCCTGAGACTGAACTGGAAAAGGAAGGGCTGAAAGGCAGCAAGAAGTCAACAACCAGCTTTGAACAAGATTCAGTACTTCTTGAACTCAATTCTTTCTACTTTCACATCATCCTCGATTAGTTGGTATACGTAAGTCACAACTGTGGAAGCCTGGATATCCATCAGCACAAATGAAGGGGTGAGGTTCCTGGAAAGAAGACATACTTTGCAATCTTCCCAATTAGCTTATACTTCCTCCTGTTAACATACCTTATGTTTATGTGTTCTCATACACTTTATTGCCCAGGGCTGCAGGGATGTGGGAAATGCTGCAGGGTCTGCAGGCACTAATGAAAGTGTCTCAGGCAGAGTTGCACTTAGCCTAGAACAGCCCAAACTGTGGCAGACACAGACATTTAAGCTGACAGGGCCTCCAGAAATCTGATATCCTACAAAATATTAGAATGCAGCTTCTGGGAAGATACCAGAAAGGAAAAAAAAAAAAATCAAGAAGCTGCTCCAACTCACCCCTCTCTGGGTACAAGAAGCAGTCCCAGACACACCAGTGCAGGGCTGTCATGCCTAATGGGTGGGCTAAGAAAACCCTGCTGGATTCCCCGGGAAGGGAAGGGAGCGATGCAGCCGCCTGCTCCTCACAGCACCTCATCAGAGCTCTCCAGCATAGTGGTCAGACACACTCATTTCAGGTAACACTCACACAGGCTCTGCTGGGCAGCTCAAGACTGCCCTCACTCACCTTTCCAAAGCACTGTAGGCTCCTGTAGCTGATCCTGGGTTGATGTAGAATTTTTTTTCATATTCTAATGCTTCAAACCTGTGTGTATGTCCCGAGATGAGAATGTCCACATCCAGCTGCCTCTGCAGCAGTGCCAGGCTGGCTGCATCGCCCCAGGGAATGATTTGATGGCCATGAATCAGCCCAATTCTGAACTGCCCCACAGTTAAAACCTTCTCTTCAGGATAATTCAGACTCTGAGAAGGAGAAAGCCACAGACTACAAATCAGTCAAGGACTGATCAGCTTCCAAGACACGAACCTGCCCATCACTAAAGAAGCACACAAGGTCTCTCTTAATGTGTAGATCCCCCTGGATGCTTGTACTACACCCCAGTAAGAGTAACTTCAGAGCAGAGTAAGGAATTTGTCCAGAGAGCTGCAGACTTGTGGCTACCTGACTAAAAATGATCACACACAGAGAACTCCTGCAGCTACACAGCCAGATGGGGCACTGTGGCCTTACAGCAATCACTTGTGCCCAAGTTCATAGGAATCAGGTGCATGTATTACTCCCTCACACCCAGGCGCTCCTGTTGTAACAAGAAAACCCTAGAAAATAATTTTGTTTCCTCACTCTTACTGCTACTTCTTATTCAGGTGAATTTACAGTTCAGGAACTGGTAATGCTGAGGGACTCCCCAGGACCCACAGAGACAACCACAGTATGCAGGAAGGCAGCTCGAGGAACTGGGGTTACCTCAGAGTCCCCCCGAACAACGTGGATGTCCCCAGCCAGGGTCCTGAGGTAGTCATAGCTCTCCTTGGTGCAGAGGTTTCCCGTACACAGGATGTGCTCAATCTTCCCTGGAACCAGCAGCTCCTTGAACTTCGCGGGCAGAGCACTGCACCGGTGCGGGATGTGAAGGTCTCCCAGCACTAACACCAACTTCGCACACACCGGGGGAAAAGACAGAGCTTTAACCCAGGTTATTTAACACAACAGCACAAAAACATAGCACCACAAAACCCTGCTGCGCTCCAGGGTCACTCGCAAAGTCTGGAGAACCTTTATGACCCCAGCAGGGATTCCTTTTAAAGTCAGCTCTGAGGAAACACCCCTGGGCTTGCTTGCCCGAGCCTCCCCACACAGACATCCCAGCCCAGCCGGGCAGCCCCAGGCAAGGAACGCGCTGAAGCTGAAGCGAGGGGCACCAGCACAGCGGAGGGAGCCAGGCTGAGCTGCCGCCCCACGCCGCACCCACGGGTAGGGACGCAGCGAAGGGTTCCCACCCGCCGCTCACCATCCCGCCCCGCTCCGGTCTGGTCCCGTCCGCCCGCCCCGCTGCCCTGACGCGCACTGAGGTAACCAGGAAGTAACGCGCCTGCCTTTGGCATCCCCTGAGCCAATGGAGACGCCAGCAGCGCCCACGTGACATCAGCGCCTGGCGCCGGGTCCTAGCGCCGCCGCCGTGCTGGGCATGCGCAGCGCGGCCACCGAGGTACTGGAGCCGAATTCCATGGGAT
Source organism: Hafferia zeledoni (assembly GCA_035583235.1). Classification (NCBI taxonomy): domain Eukaryota; kingdom Metazoa; phylum Chordata; class Aves; order Passeriformes; family Thamnophilidae; genus Hafferia; species Hafferia zeledoni. Next base: position 1,979,524 of record JAWWEV010000037.1, read on the forward strand.
TTCAATGGGAAAATCCTTCATCTTTCTGTAGAAAACGCCCTTATGAAGGACCTAAGGTGCCCGCGGGGTTACACGTGTCCCTTTGCCCTCAGGAGCCGTGGTGGGCGGTGAGGGGAGGCGGACAGGGCAGGGCGGGCGGGGGGCTCTGGGTCCCGGGGCCGAGCGGCCCCTCCAGCGCTGGGTGACGGCTCCGTCCAGCCCAGGAGATCCCCCCGGGGTCACAGCGCCTGCTGCTCGCCCTCCTGGCCCAGCTATCCCGGGGCCACCCCGCGAGGGTGACCCCACACATGACACGAGCCGTGTGGGTCAGGATTAACCTTTATTACCAGGGGAGCCAAACGGTGCAGAAGCCCAAGCCGCATGAAGGCCGCGGAATGCCGAGGAGGAGGCGCCCAGGAAAGCCAGGCCACAGCGGAGCCCTCCATCGTCCTGCTGCAACACGAGGCCCTGGCAGGTCTCACACCGTGTCGGGCTCTGTAATGCTCCACGGGGCACGTTTGGGGTGGAAGAGGAGGTTGCTGCCCTTCCCAGCACTAGGCAGCGCTGCTGGGCCGGCTCAAGCGTGCGGGGAGGTCCCTTTGCATCCCTCCCAGGGCTGCTGCTCTCCCTGTTAAGAGCTTCGTGTCAGGGTCGCAAAGGAAAGCGCAGAAAGCTTTTGTTCGCCGTTTCTAAAACCAGTTGAAGGCATTTGTCAGGGCGCAGTAGTAGGTGCCGTTGTCCTCCTGGCAGGCAGACGCGATGGTGAGGATGCAGGCGTTGCTGGCGAGGTCTTTGGTGGCAGAGAAGCGGTCGGGAGTCTCGTCAGGCTTGTGCTTTTCTCGCTCGGAGTTGTAATAGAGCAGATACCTCAGGGAGTGCCCCGGGCGCTCCTGGAACCAGGAGATGCCGAACTCGGTGATGTTGTACTGGGGGCTGAGGATGCAGAGCAGCCGGGCAGACTGCCCGGGCAGCACGAACAGGGAGGGTGGCTGGGTCAGCACGGGGTGAGCCCTGCAAGCTGCACACACCGAGGATGGCGTTACTCATGGCCTGAGCCGTGTCCCCTGTCACCCTCAGCCCCAAAACTTGTCCCGGCTCCCTTGAGGCAACCCCATTAACCAAACCACCAACCTCCTCATCACCCCACACAGCCCTGGAGCAAAATGGCCTGTTCAGACTGAAACCCCCTTGGACAGCCCACCCTACCCACCAGCCTGCAGTGCCCCCCAGACAGCAGCTCATTCAGTCACACCACCCTTACCTGTGCCCACCATCCCCAGCAGGAGCAGGACCAGGAAGCCCGGGGCCATGGCAGGAAGCAGAGGAAGGGAGGCTGTTTTGGAGAGGGCCTGAGGTGCTACACGAACCCAGGTCACTGTGCTGATGGTGCCGGCAGGGCGTATGTAAATGACACAGGGGGCTCAGGGACTCAGCTCCCCAGGGCTGCTCGCTCTGCTGCAGCTGGGCTTCAGAGAGGGGGTGAGAGCTGAACATTGCAACCCAGTGCCCACCTTTGCCCCAGGCCAGGCCATTTCCTCCAGCTGCACCAATGCACCCACAGCCAAACCCACCACCCTCCGTCCTGGGCACTGGGGAGGCATCACTGACCATGTCTCCTTGTTGATGTGGGGGCCAGAGGGGTTTCAAACTCAGACGTTTTCCTCAGGCCCTCTGCCAGCAGGTGCACAGGAGGCTGGGAGTCACACCATGCTCAGGATGCCCTGTGAAGGGGGCAGCTGGCTCTGCTGCCACCAGGGAGAATGAAAGATGGAGTGTACCAGAGGTCCCTGGCAGCCATCTCATCACAGAGCAGTACAAGGAAAATTGCTGCTCCCCTCACCATGCAGCTCCATTGCTGTGATAGGAATGGCTGCCCTTCAGCACAGGCTGGGAGCTGCTGATGGTGCTGGAGGCACTGCTTCTTCACCAGGGCCCCCTCAGGAAGAGCAGCCATGGGCCAGCATGGTGGGGCGGCTGCCGAAGGCACCGGTCAGAAGGCATCTCCCAAGGGAGCCATTGCAGTGAGGTGGCTGCAGCACAGCTGGTGCCTCGTGCGGAAGGACAGCAGACTGTTACAGCTGAGGGCCACCAGCTCAGCAGGCATGAAGGCCCTCCTGTCTGTGACACCCACAACAGAGACACCATGTCCCATGGCCACCAGCCCATGGCTGTGCTTTGCAGCAGCTTGGTCAGCAGGCACTTGGCAGTGTCCCATAAGTGGTGGGTGACTCCTGCCCTCCACAGGCAGACTCAGCCCCCATGCAATGCCACTATGGATGGCCCAGTCCCTCCCCTCTGCAGCACCCTGTCCTGCTCTTAAGGTGTCCCCAAACCAAAGATGTTTGCAAGAGGTTCGTGAGGCTACTGGCCTGTGTGTGCCCTGTGTTTGAGGGAAAATGGAACTCTGAGATGGAGCCCTGCCTCATTACAGCATTGTGTTTCTGGCATAGGCAGATCCTAAAGAGGAAGCACCACTATCACCCAAGGACGTGATGCAGGAAGGTGGACTCTTGCTCTGCTGAGCCACCCTGTAGAGCTCTGGTGCACACAACAGCTCATCTGTCTGCTGCATTCTGGGACACTCAGAGCAGCTCTGATGGAGCAGAGTCCCCCCTGCAGTGCCCTACAACAGTGAGGGACCTGTGAGACCTGACAGGGCCATACAGCACCCTGCACAGCTGGGCTGCAGGGACTGCTGTGGGGCAGGAGGGCAGCCAGGGGGATGGGGTGCCACACCACAATCCCTGCACAGGCCTGGCTGTGTCCACCTGTGCCCATCTGGCCAAAACTGCTCTATTAGATTTATTAGAGCCAGCAGCTGTGTGAGACCAACTCCAAAGCCCATCCAAGGCTAGAGCTTTGTCATGATGTCTTCTGGGCTTGTGGAGTCTTCCCCTACAGGTATCAGCAGTCTGTGTGTCATGCAGCCAGGCCCCTGAGCTCATGGAGGTGCGAGCATGCTGCAGACACAGCTGCAGCTGTTGCCCACCAGCACTCTCCAGATTCTGCAAGGTGGTGGCAGGATGAACATGAACTTCCCTGCATGTGTCTAGGTGAGGTGTATCACGTGTACACACCTTGTTCCATTCTCCAAGCAGATCAAGTCCATGGATCAGACAAAGTCTGTGAAATGAAACCCATCAAGGCAGAAGGAAATCACCTCCTCAGGCAAGGAGGGGCATTTCAGAGAAAGGGGATTTGTCCACAGAGCACTGAGGACTGGATATGCATCGGTGTTGTTACTGGTTCCCACCATTCAGGTCCTCCCCATCTGCTGACCAGGGACATGATTTCATCCATATGTTTTCCACAGGAAGAGGGGATGATGCACTGCTGCAGGAACATTGCACAGCAACATTTGGGCACCAAATGGAAGATGCAACTGGCACATGAGCCATGTGCATCACTCTGACAGCCCAGGGGAGCAGGAAGGTCCTGGCTGTGCACAGTGCAAGAGCAGCTACAAGCCCAGCCCCATGCTCACCCTGTTCTGCCAGCTTTATTCCCTCCTGCATGAGAAATGAGAGGTGCTCAGAGAACAGAAGGAACTCATATATGCAAATAAAGTTTAATTTCAACTGCCCACAGCTCCTCCCAGGCTGCAATACCACACTGCCTTGGGCTCCAGAGTAGAACTGGTGCAGGCAGGGTCCTGGAAGGGAAGATTTTTCCAGTGGCTTCCAGTCATCTTGCAGAGGAGGGCATGGTGCCCTCGCAGCAGTGCTGGGCTCAGCCAGGAGCAGAGTGGGCAGATGTGGCACCACCACAGCCCAGATGAGCTGCAGGACAAACAGGGGCAGGAAACATGACAAAACTGCAAAAAATCAGAAATTCAGACCGGCTGGGATCACATGAAACAGGCAGCCTTCCCAACTGGCTGTTGTTTAGCTCAGCCCCTGCTCTCCCCCCACCTCTCACCCCGCAGCTGCAGGAGACCTGGGAATCTGCAGGGGCCGTTCCCGTTGCTGGGAAATCTGGCTACTGAAACCACAACAGCGTCAGTGGGAAACGCAGCCTGTTCCCTGGGCTCTCCAGCAGCTCCCACCACTGCCTGCAGGAAGGCACCTGGCACAAGCAGCCCCCCCAGCACAGGCCTGGGCCCCCACCAAAGGAGAGCAGCCCTGGGAGAGGAACACCAAGCACCATGTTCATCACAGTGAGATACGGAGGTACGTGGGGAAAGTCCTGGCCTTGCCTCAGCTCTGGGGCCAGACAGTCACCTGGACAACCTTCACCACCCCCACAAGGGGCAGGGAGAGACACAGCACCCTGATACACAGCAATGCCCAGTGGTTTGGGAACAGGCAGGAGAGCTCTGCCAGGGCACATCAGCATCCTGCACCTCACCTGTTTAAAGGAAGGGAGATCTATAACCCCTAGACACAATCATAGAAGAAAACCACCCCAGAAGAGCTGTTAATCACAGGGAGGGAGGCCAGAGGCAAAGGTAAGTTCCTGTTTCCCTAGGCACAACCAGAAAAGCCATGGGGCAGAGGTGCCAGCTGCCAGCAGAGCTCCTCTGCTCCTGGCTGTGTGGGAAGGGTTTCCTGGCTCACATCCTGCCCCTCAGCTTCAGAGAGCAGCTATCTGTGGCTGGTAGGAGGGAATGAGCAGCCCCTCTTCCTGACCTCACCCAGTTGGCTGAGAGCCTTTGCCTGACCCCAGACACTCGTGTCTGAAGGCATCAGACACACACAGTCCTAAGCCTTTGCTCCCTCTGCTATTTGAGTTGGATCCCCAGCTCTGACAACTGACACGTGTCAGCCCTGGGGATTTCTCAATTGTGACAAACTTGGTGAGAGTTCATGGCCAAAATATCCCCTGGTGACTCAGCCACAATCTCCAGCTCTTTCCCTGGACCAGCCTGTTGAAGGGGACTGGCAAGGACCAGCGCTCATTGCTTTTTCCTACTCGTGCTCAATGAAACTATGCTGAAGCACAGAGACACTTCATCAATGAGAACTATTTTCCCCAAATCAAAATGTTCATCTATCCCCTGAGCTAGGGCACTTCCAGCACCAACCACCAGCAGCCATGGCTGTAAAGCAGCAGCTCAAAGCCCTGTGATCCTGCCTTTGCTGGCCACACAGTGGGCACTTCTGAGGCACCTGCTGTGCCTCCTGCCATATCCATGGGGCCCCTGGATTTGGGGTGACTGCACTCATATCTCAAGCCTCATTCTCTGTCTGCAGCCAACTGCCAAGTGATGGTGAACCTGCAGTGCTGCGTCCTGATCCTCACAACTCACCTGAAGAGGAAGTGTCAGTGCAGGCCTGAAGGTACGAGTGCTCCTGGGCAGGGGGCACCAAGGGACCAGCACTCACCCAGTGAGAGCAGCAGAGGGTAACAAACAGGTCACATGGGAGTCACACAACATCCCAAAACACCAGGAAAGGGGCAGCAAACCTCCAGACCTCAATAGATTCTCCTCAAAGCATCAATTGCTAAGGAAAACAGCTCTAGACCCCACAGACTAATGCTGGCCACAGATGGGCACACCTGGGCTTCCTTCACCTGTGTCTCCCTCTCCAGACTGCATTGATCTGCTGGATGAAATGGGCACTCTGATGAACCTCAGCAAAGTGGAAAATCCTGCAGCCGAACTCACCAGTAAATTCCTACGGGAAAGGGAGCACTACATCCTCATCAGGGTCATCCGTAAGTTCCATGTTGGGACAGCACAGCACAGCCTCTATGCCAAAAAGGGTCTGCTCTGGGTGTGGGGAAAGAGGGGCGTCAGCAGTCACTTGGACACAGCACAGGAGCTCTGAGGAGGCAGAAGCCAGCTCAGATGAAGCACTAGAGCCAAACCTTTGTCTGAGGTAGCTGCCCTGTGGGACAAGGAAGCTTTTCTGGGCAGAACCACCTGCACCAGTTACAAGCCTTCAGTTTGCAGCCAGGAGAGAGACTAATCCATTTCTCCCATTCTGCTGTCAGGAGAAGAAAACTCTGAAGCCACCTGCTATGAATCCTTGCTAGAGGATCTGGAGAAACACTACCCTGACCTAACAGGTAAGAGCCAGACACCCAGACAGGAGCCAGGGTTGCAAGCATGGCTCCTCTTCACATCTCAGCCCTTTTAGAGCACCTGTGGGACTGTCCTCTGATCCCAGTTTACAGCTGGTTATGGCTGTGGGCAGCAAGTGCATTCAGACAGCAAGGGAAGGGAGAAGCAGAAGCCAGAGCTGGTTTGCAGAACCCTTCCTAGGTAGTGTGACAGCAGGGACCTGCTGCCCTTCCACCCCACAGCAGGCAGAATCCTGCCCAGCTTGCCCCTTGGCAAAGAGGGAGTATTTCCTTGGAAGGAACAGGGAGGGAAGAACAGGAGAAACTGGTAAACCCAGAAGTCTCTCCCAGGCTTTAGTCTCACAAGTTGGCAGAGCCTTGCTCAACATGCAAGGGGCAACTGACCAACACAGCAGAACACACAACTCTGGAGGGATCCATCACTCCACAGATCGGCTGCAGCAGCTCTCAGCAAAGACCCAGAGGAGAGACCAGTGGAAGAAGGGATCCTTACAGAGGAGGGCTCAGCCCCACACCAGCACCCAACTAAGGAACAGAACCACCTCAAAGAGCAAGAGGAGCTCAGAGTCCAAGAACACCCCTAAATGAGGCACAGACCCATTACTCATCACACACACACTCCTCAGCCACCACCAGGACTCAACCACCTGCCCAGCTGCTTATTCCCAGTTCAGCAAGAACCCCCTGCTTCTGAGATCCCCCTCCGGGGGTCTCCTGCTCCTCAGAGGTTCACACATCCAAAGCTGCACCCTCACAAACCAGGCAAATACAGCACCACAAGCAGCTTCAAGGGCGTCACTCCTGTTCCCATAGCGTGGCCTGCACTCCCCAATGACAAGAACCTGCACCTCCTTTCAACCTCCCTGCACCCACAGCCAGAGGAACACACACCCACATCACTGGATAGACCTGTTTTCCACACCATCACCACACAAAGGCCTTCTAGAGACTGTCCATCACCAGGAAAAATTGTTCCAGAAACAGCCAATCTCAACTGCAGCACTTTGCCAAGATGGCTCCAAGACAGAACACACCTGCTGCAGGAATTTCTGAAGGTTCTCCTTAACAGCTTCTCCACCCAGACCAGCACACATCAACATCTAGTATTTCTTAAAGGGAGTTAAACAACTTCAGAGTGGTCCCCCCCCTGCTCACACTGGGACAGTTCAGAACATGGAGCACTTTGGCTTTGACTCTCTGGCATTTACTTTTCCCCTTGGCTATCAGTCAGAAGAGCACAAGGCATCCCTGGTAAGGCCAGGCACAGCTCAGGACATTGTCTACTGAGAACTTAGATTGTGACATTTAGAAGGGGCAGGACTTTCAACACCAGCCTCCAGTATCTGCTGGCAGTGTTTACCATCTAGACCTGGATTTCCTCATAGATCCCAGCTGAGAACTTGTCCAATATTTAACAGTCAGAGGTCAGAAGGTTAATAGGCTCATTCTGCCATGAAAATGCATCAGTTGAGCATCTATAAGTATCACAATTTCACTGCTGGGCCACTAATACTCCAGCTGAAGCCTAAAAATTCTCTTTTACACCAATGTGAAGAACAGGCTGCCCTGCTGGAGGCCAGTCTGAGGGCAGCACTCACGAGATTGTTCTGCCAAGGTGACTGTAAGAGGAAAGCAGCTCCAAACTTCACCCGGTGCCAATGACCTTGAGGACATTGCATAACCTGCTAAAGCTTTTAAGTAAGATCAGCCAACTGTACCCAAGTCCCACAGCCAGACAGGTCACACTTTCTTAGCTCTGAGGTCAGAACAGCTCTCCGGGATGAGGATATCTATAGAAGAATAACTTGTTACTGAAAATACTATAGACACATCTTGGATTACCTTTCTCCAGCCCTTCCTCTGCCTGGAGGGCAGCCAGTGCAGCCTCAGCTGAGGTCTGGACCTCCTTCTGCCAAGTCATGTGGGCACTGTCCTTGCTAGGCTGCACCTCCTGTTTGCAGGGAATACACAGTTGTGCCTGGTCCTTTTCAGTGGCTGATAAAATTAACATTTTGGTAGCTTAATTTTAGCTTGAGAATTAAATAAAGAACATGCACAAGTATAGGTCCAAATAAATTCCTTTATTTCTCTATAATAAATATAGCACTATCTGAATTCTGACAATCCTCAGGTCCAACCATTCCTTTCCTTCCCTACTAGTTCAGAAGTGAATTACCACTAGAATACTCCTGTCTGGTCAGTCTGCTCCCTCCAGCTCATTCCCAGCCAGTCCTTCCACTCCCTGCAGACAGCAGGGCTCTACATCTTGATCCTCTTCCCTACGAGGGGCAGATTCTTCACAGGAGAGCAGAAACACCTACAGGGAGGAAGCGTAAGTTCAGCATTAGGTACATGTTCCAGCAGCAGAAATTAAAAGCTCTCTTATTATCTAAGGTGACCAGAACAAGACCTGACCTCTGGCAACAACTTGTAAGAAATGCAGCAGGAATTAGGGAATCAGCTAGAGAAAAGCGGAAGAATTCCCACAGCAGCAAGAGAGGACCCTCTAAGAGGGTACTTACAGCCTCCCCACCTTCAGAAATATTATCGCTTCTCCTGTCCTTTCCAGTTGCGTTTTGCCCTACACGATACAGGGGAGGCAGAACTGCTTCCTACTCAAAGCCATGAGGAGCACTACAACCTCAGAAGTTCACTACTTCTGCAACCTTCAGACCCTCTCAGGTGCCCTCCTGGCAGCAGTTCCCTCCTGCGGGACAGGGCAAACTCACCGTTGTTATACTTGCACTGCTTCAGAGCCTCGTTGAAGCCCTCGCACAAGGTCAGGTCTCGCTGGTTGGTAGCACATTCCAGGAACTGCTTTATCTCATAGTGGCAGGGTCCGAAGGGCGACTGCTGGTTCACGGGTTGCTGCGGGCACAGGCCCGGTGAGGGGCGGCCCGGGGGCACCGGCGCCTCCTCCCCGCGGCCCCGTCCCCTTGTCCCCTTCCCCGCGCGTCCCTCGGCCCCCTCTGCCCCCGCTCCCCGTCACCGCCCCACGGTCACGGCCCGCCCGGGCCCGCCGCCCAAGGGCAGCCCAAGGGCAAAGCTCTGCTCGTACCGGGGCGGGCGCCGCCGCCTTGGCCGGCTCGGAGGAGGAGCCGCCGCTGAAGACGCCGGTGATGGCGCTGCCCACGACGTGTCCCACGGCAGAGCCCACTGCCACTCCGGCCGCCGTGCTCGCCATCTGCGCCATCAGGCCGGGCTGTGCCGGCTGCGCCGCGGGCGCCGCGACCGGGGCCGCTGGGGCCGGGCTGCGGAGAGAAGGGAGTCAGGAGGGGCGGCACGGGGGCAGTGTGCGGCGGTGTGCCCCGCCGTGCCGTGCCGTGCCATGCCGTGCCGTGCCGTGCCGCCCCGGTACCTGGCGGGCGCCGGTGCCGCCGCGGGCCGGGACACGCTCCGTCCGCCCCGCGCCATCCTCGCTCTGCTCTGCTTTGCTCCGCCCGCCCCGCGCGCCGCCTTAAGAGGCGCTGCCGCCGCCACGTGACGCTGTGCGCATGCTCAGTCGGGAGGCCGAAGCCGCGGCTCCGCCCCACTAAGGGAAGCTGGCTTCCCGTCCGGCGCATGCGCAGAAAGGGAGGTCAGTGTCTCCGGGCCCCGCCCACCCCCCGCGAGGTGCGCGCGCCGGCGCTGGGCCGCCAGGGGGCGCGCGAGGCCCGCCCGGCCCACAGGGCTGAACGCGGGGGGGGCGGGCGGGGGCGGATCGCGGGATCCTTCGGTCCCTGCATCCCTCAGTCCCTGCATCCCTCAGTCCCTGCATCCCTCAGCCCCTGCATCCCTCAGTCCCTGCATCCCTCAGCCCCTGCATCCCTCAGCCCCTGCATCCCTCAGCCCCTGCATCCCTCAGTCCCTGCATCCCTCAGTGCCTGCATCCCTCAGTCCCTGCATCCCTCAGCCCCTGCATCCCTCAGTGCCTGCATCCCTCAGCCCCTGCATCCCTCAGTCCCTGCATCCTTCAGTCCCTGCATCCCTCAGTCCCTGCATCCCTCAGTCCCTGCATCCTTCAGTCCCTGCATCCTTCAGTCCCTGCATCCCTCAGTCCCTGCATCCCTCAGTGCCTGCATCCCTCAGTCCCTGCATCCCTCAATCCCTGCATCCTTCAGTCCCTGCATCCCTCAGTCCCTGCATCCTTCAATTCCTGCATCCTTCAGTGCCTGCATCCTTCAATCCCTGTATCCTCGAATCAATGTATCCTTAACAGGCCCTTGAGCTCATCGAGCCTGAGCGTTCACCCAGTACTGCCAAGCCCACCAATAACCCGCACCTCCAGCCGCCACATCCGCACGGTTTCTGAGCACCCCCAGGGACCCTGAGGCCGCCGCCATCCCGCACAGGCTGTGCTGGGGCTGGACAGCCCCTTCCAGTGAGGATGTTTTCCCCAACATTCCACTGTAACCTCCCCTGGCACAACTTGAGGCCGATTCTGCTTGTCCTGTAGCTTGTTAGGTGGGAGAAGTGGCTGCCCCCACGTCCCTCCATCCTCCTGTCAGGGAGCTGCAGAGCAGGAGACGTTTATACTCATGAGGTTTCTTCTGCCTCCGTAGCAGACACTGACCACAGTTCTACCCACTCCCCAGCTGGGGCTGACTTTGCATTCAGTCTGTCCCACTCCGCTGCCCTAGTCCAAATGGGACATCAAACACTTTCAGGGGTGAACTGGTCCCTCACTGTGCCCAAACTCAGCGCTGCAGGTGAAGCCACCCACCATCTCTAGAGTCACCAGCCCTAACGTGGCTTCGAGGCTTTGGGGCTCCCACCACTGGGTGAGGGCCATGACCACTGCAGAGCCCCCGAACCTGTGCCAAGGGACAGAGCTCTGTGCAGTCCAGGCAGGGCGGGAACATGAGCAGGGAGCAGGCAGGGTGGGCAGCGGGGCACTGCAGGCAGGTGATGAGCTGCACCCAGCAACTCCCCTGTGGGGGTTAATGCAGATGTGGTGACAAAGGACAGCTGCAAGGAGGGCAATGTGGTGGCTTTGCAAATGCTCAGAGGGTGCTTCTCCCAGGTGTGGAGCAGAGCAGGAAAGAGCATGAAGGAGCTTGTTGGGAATGAGCATGGAGATGGCCTCTCTTGCATGTGAGACGACAGGTGGAGGAGAGCTGGATAATGACGGGCTGGAAGAGCAAAGATGAGCCCTCCACAATTGGGGCAGAGAAAAGAGGGTGCCAGGGAGGAGCACAGGGAGGAATGATGTGGTCTAAGCCATTGGCCAGCACAACAATTTTTGCAGCAGCCCTCTGGATACAAAGCAGGAGATCAAGGAACACTTTGCAAGGCGTGGACATTGTTGGGCAGTAGGAATCCATGAAAAGATGATGATGAGCCCTCAAATCACAAACAGACAGGCTGGACGACGCCAGTTTTACCTTCAAACCAATTTCCTGACAATCATCTCTTCTCTGGCACCCTGCTGGTCTCCAGGGGCTCTGTGGGTCCATGTCTGCTCAATGTCTCTCCAGAACGGGCCAGCTCCATCTTTGGATGTTCCTTATACCCCATGGAGTGAAAGGAATTTCCAAAATTGAGAAGGATCCAGAAGTTGTCCAGGAAAAAAAAATCCCAGCTCCAGGGCTGTGTTCGTATATTCAGCACATTATGAAAACCAGCTCTTTGGGCTGGTTCATTGACTGGCAGGAATTAGAGAGCTAAGTCACTGCAGGACTGGCAATTAGCTGCTGTGTAAGTGTTTTTGTAGAGTCAAATTTCCAGCACGAGGGGAAGAGAAAAGCATTTGTAAAGCAAGCTGCCCCCTCTGCACAGGAGCTGGGCGGGCGGGGGGAGCTGCAGCTCCTGAGGAAAGAAAGGGATTGTGCCTCAAACAAACACCACTTCAGTCTCCTCTTCTGAGGGGTAACACCCCCAAATCCTTCCTCCCACAGCGCTGCCCCAGGAGCTGTGCATTTCTGCTTTCAGCTGCAACAGCAGTCTTTTACATCCGGCATTTGCCTGTTTTCTCCCACTGTGATACAGAGGGGGCCAAGGAACTGAAGAACTAGAGGAATGTGACTGGAAAGCCCCTGCCTCAGCAGCACCTGCACGTTTTCCTTTTGCCAGCCCTGTGTCCTGGAGGAACAGGGTTCCCTTCCTTGTGCAGCCCCATCCCGATGAGCCACAAGCACTTGTGGGCAAACAGGTCTTAAAGACAGGAGAGAGAAAAGGCAGGAGGGAAGACACAGGTGACCTCAGGGAGCCCCTCGCTGCAAGAAACCCCCAGGGACAGAGCTCAGCTCTCTGTCATCAGCACGTGAGCATGGCTGAGCCACCAGGGTGTGGGGCTGCAGCTACCACACCATGGGCTCCTTCCCCTTCTTGGTTGTTCCTGGCTATAGGAAGAAGCTCGGCATGTGCCAGGGGGAGGAGAGGACAGACTTGCAGGGGCTGCAGGGAACGCCAGAGCTCCAGCCATAAGAAATCAAGATTCATTAGTTCCACCACGTGCAAAACAACTTGCTGAAGGAGCCTGGGTTTCAAGCTGAGCGCGTCCCTCTAAGCTGCGTCTGGGGGACCCTTTGATTTGGTTAATTAGACGCAAAGTTTTTCTGTGCAGTGGGAGGCCGGGTATGTGCTGAGGAGCACAGCTACCCTGGGCTTACTAATGAGATAATTTATTGTGGCTGTCTGAGAGGCTGAGTGTACACAACTCCACCCTCACACACACCACCCACTCCAAGCCCTCTGCTCCCAGCTGGAGAGTCCTCAGCACCGGAGGTTGGAAGTACTGTGTCAGGTCTCCCTGTGAGAGCCCTGCCAAGGAGCCATCCTCCCACTGGGGGACTTATGCAGGAGGCTCCTGTTTGCATCTAAATATCCCCACAACAGTTTTCACTGCTTGCTTGGCCAAACTTCCTAATTTCTCGATTTTTTCAGCCTAAATCTGATCTCTGATTCAATCAAGTAGCTTCATTTCTGCCTCTACCTGCTCCAGAAGATCCCTCCTTACATACTTCGAGTGGTAGGGCTTGTCTGCACTTGAAAGTTGACTCTGGATTTAGGGACATATAAATCTGAAAGATAGTAACTAATGCCTGAATACTTCTGGAAAGATTGACTCAAACCCAGTAATTTCTGAATAACTTGGTGCACTGGCTGGCCAGGATATCCCCTCCTGTTAGCAGCAGGAGTAGGTAGGACAAGGTTTGTAAAAAGCAGGTCTGTTTTTTTCCAACTGCTTTCTCCTCCTTGCTGTAAAAGCAGATCATAACCTCCACCTTCGGAGTTTGCCTCATTTAAATCCTCACTCTGTCACTGCTGAAATGTGGCTACAAAGAGATCTAGGAATTCCCCAAGTGTTTGGATCTGAAGGGGTTGTTTCACAGGTAAGGAATGCAATACTGGCCTCCCTGTGTCTCCTGCCTGTCTCTGCCCCTCCGTGGGGCGACAGTGCGGCTCTGTCTTTACCAGGCTGCAGTTTCACGGGGCGTTTGCTTGGGGGATGGTGACGCCCACAAGTGTCATGTTCCTGCAGAAAGCCCTCTCCACACAGCAATACCACTCTGTGGATCATCCCTGCCCAGTCCTTGCCATGGGCCACCACCAGCAGGTATCCATCTGGGGATGCTGCTGGAGCCTCCTGCCTCCTGAGCTGCAGGTTTGTGCTTGGAGAACCCTAATTAGTGCATGCAGGGGCAGATCTGGGCAGTGCTCTGGGTGTACCTGAATTTAAGTTATTTAGGTTAACAGCAAATTGCATGGGATGATTGCTCAGGGAATCTGGGCAAACTATTCAAAGCAGAAGAAAGCGTCTGATGAATTAGCCAATATTTTTGTTTGTGGACAATCCCCCAAAAAGAAAGAAACCAAACCTCCAGTTCTAACCAATGTGTTTGCTACTCAAAATTGCTCCATGAATCATTTAGGACTGAATGTATACAGTAAGTGCATTTTTCATGTCCTCCTTTTATTTTCATCTTTGAGCTCTGGCTAATCCTAATTTTGCTTGTGCCAAGTGGCTGATTTCAGTCCCCAGGTTCACACGGAGCTCTCAGGTCAGATGGAAATATGCAAGCACTGCTGGTTTTATCCTATAAAGGTTTTTGCAAGCAGAGTTGCAACTAAGAAACAATAATTTTAAAAAATCAGGGAGGTTGCTACCACAAAATGTAATTCACAGATTTTTCATGAACAAATGGCACACTTCCCACAGTCCTGCCTCACCACCACTCCCCAGGGGATAATACAGCAGCAGTGTCACAGGTAGGTGATGTTGGATGGCATCACCACAGCGGTGTGGCACAGAGCCCTGTCTCACTCTGGATGCCACGGGCCTTGAGCACACTCCCCGGAAAGATTCTTGCTGTCTGCATCCTTTTCAGTCTCCTTTTAGCCAGAACACAATGCCTGAAACAAAGTGACTGCGCTGCAAGGGTCGGAGATGAGAAACCCGAGGAAGGAAAAACCACGGAGGAGCTGCAGATGGCCAGACGTGACTGGTGACTGCAGGGGAGGGGAGGCAGCGCTCAGAGTGCCGTTTCAGCTTTCAAGTCTCGTGCTCCCAGGATCTACATGCCATTTCTTGGATGTGGTTTGCCCCGAGGGCAATCTCAACAGCTGTGAAGTTTCAACAGATGAACAATGTAGTTTTCAATAAATTTCAGCAAGCAAAGGAAAGGCTTTTAACTCATTCATGCTAGCCCACTTTTGGTTTGAAGGCTCTTCCGGACCTGAATCTGTTCACGTCAGGAGTGTTTCCTGTTTGAACGCCAGGGCCTGAATGCTGGAGCGCACCTGAGCTACACTGCTGTGCTCCAGGTTTCTGGAGAGCTCTTCCCCATCAGAAAAGGCTTCTCTCAGCCATGCCCATGGATCCTGGGAGATGCAGGTACATCCCTGCATTTACCTGTGCCACCTGGACCCACCCTGGTGCCCTGTGGGTGGTTGTGGAATGTGGGTGCCCTTCACCTCCTGGTGGGGAAAGGAGAGGCAGTAGAAAAAGAACTTCTCCAAATCTCCTCCTGGCAGCTGCATCTCAGAAGTTCCATGTCCTCTGTATTCACACATCCTAAAGCAGGGGCTCATGCACTTGGAGGCATGTTCTGATCCCAATGCAAGGCTGATGCCATTAGTTGTAACTGAAAGATGGGGGTTTGTGTCCCCAAATTCTTCAGTCAGATCTAGTCAAGAGTCAAAAAATTATCTCTTCCAAAACACATTTGGAGTATCCTCATATCATGAGAATAACAATTACTGTGAATTCACCTGCTGAATATAGGGCAAGACAGCAAACCTGAGCCCAGAGATTTTGGTTGGCATTTTGTTTTGTTTTGTTTACAGCTGCAGAGCACGCCATAAGCAGTGCAGCTAAAAAGCCAGAGCAGGTTTGTTTGGTGTGTGTCTGAGGAATCTGAGCAATAAGCCCCTGCCCTTGGCTGCCTCTCCTCTGGCTGGGATCTGCCAAGTGGCTTCAGGGAGTCCAAAGCAGCAAGCTCACACCTCTTTCAGGAGATAACAGTGCTGAGCAGGCCCTCGAGGGATCTCACACCTTTACAGGCTCCCTGCTTTCCCTGTTGACGCTTTACCTGCGGTGTCCGGGTCGATGGGCTTGGGGCTTAGCATTTCCTCTTCACCCAAACATCTGCCCAGAGGCCATTCCCTTCCACTCTTGCGCAGCTGCTCCCTGGCTGGTCTGGTTCCCCCCTGTGTGCTGCAGGCAGACAGCAAGCATCTCCGAAGAGCTGCCTCGGTGCTCCCCACGCACAGCTCCAGGGGGCACAGCTCCCAGGCGTCTGTACTAAAACAACGTGAGACTGACTATGGAAGTGAGGATGGGGGATGTGTGTAAGGCAGGGGCACCCGTGACCTTCAGGAGGCTGTTAGCACCAGCCCATAAACAGCTACTGCTTTGAACTTGACTCCCCCCATCTCCCCCTTCCCAAGCAAAGACATGGCTCATGCAGCAGGCAGAGAGATCTTGTGTGATGCTGCAGCTTCTACAGAACAGTTCTCAGGTATCTGTGATTTCAGGTCCTCTGTCTCAGCTCTCCAAAATGTCTCATAAGTTTTAATCACATTGTTCTCCCTGTCCTACTGAGACTGTCCAGCCATCAGCTGCCAACACCTTCTCTCAAACGGAAACTAACTACCAGAGTCCATCTTTTCTTTCCTCTGTAGAAGGCAGTGGTGTCTCCTTTTCACATGGAGGGTCAATAATAGCTGCAAATGCACAGGGCAGCCTGGCTGTGCACTCTGGTTTGTCATGATTTCTGCTGAAAATGCTCTTCTTTCATCTGCCATCTCCACCACAGAGTGCTGAGCTCAATGCAGAGTCCATCCATGGGCTCTTCCCTAGAAACACTGCAAACACCCTCCTTTGTAGGAACAGCCTGGCCTTTGCAAAAATAGTGGTCTGAGCAAACCCCTCAGCTTTCTGGAAAGGCTGGACATTGTGTGTGCCGTGCTGGATTCATTCCCAGCCTTGTGAAAGGTCTCATGGTGCTCCTTTCAGACTGTTCTTCAGCCTTCATTGTGGTCTCTGGGTGCTTCCCTGGATCCAAGGCTTCCACAGTGAGTTTATTATAATGCAGTCTCAGAGTTCAGCAATTGCCACCCAAGCAAAAATGGTAAAACAATTTAGGAACTGAGCTCTGTGACTGTCCAGCAGTCAATTTATTCCATTGACATTTATCAGTGGCCAATGCAGAGTGGGACACAGACAGGTCCTTCCCCACAGCATCCTAGAGTAGCATGAGCTCTGAATGGCCAGGAGCTGCACAAAGTAACAAGAACTGCACAAAATTGCTGCTGCCCAAAGTAACCACTGTGAGAGGCACTTTGCATCCAAATGGGAACCAAAAGAGTGCTCACACCAGTAAACCCCACACTTCCATGATCTCTCTTCGCAGTTATCTCCTCTGAACTGTTTGCTTGCTCTCCTGTCTTTTTTTCCCTCCTTGGCTCCCATCCTTACTGCCTTCACGTGGCTTCATTCAGTCAGAGCCCCATGCCTGGCTGGTTCTGCTCCCCTGGCACCAACCAGCCCAGCTGCCTCCCTGCCAGGAGCACAGCCACCTTGTCCTACCCTCTCTCCTTCCTACTGCTGGCCGTGGCTTGCCAAGCTGCCCTGCACATCCTGGGGACGGACTGCTCACAGGCAAACGCACACTGTGGGATGATGCCTGAGCAATGTGGAGAGGCAGGATGGTCCCACCAGCAGCAAAGCTGTGCAGAGAGGGACTGGAGGAATGGTACCTGCTCCCAGGAGGTGAGTTCAGCAGCGTTTGCTCAGGAGGTGGGAGAAAGGGAGGAAGCTGAGGGGCTTGGCTGCTCTGAGCAGAAACGTGCATGAAGAAAAGCCTCGACCCACACCCTGAATTCCACAGCTCGACTCGGGGGACAGGGGGAGGGAGAGAGGACAGGATGGGACATTTCCAGCAGACCTGCGACTTGTTCATGAAAGCCTCATGTCACCAGCCCTCCCTGCCTCCTCCCCCATCGCCTCCACGGCTCACGCCGGGTTTTATTAACGCAGTTCCCCTCAGGCTAGAGGGCATCACATCCCAGGAGACATTCCAGTCTCAGATCAGCTTCGGAGGGGATCAGAGAGCCAAGGGTGGGGGGTGTTCACCAGGACGTTTCATTTGCGGAGAGCTGGCAGGTTGGGAGCGCGGCAAGACGGCACTAGCAACCTCCTTATCAGACACTGAGCAGCCGCAGGCTGGAGTCGAGTCTGTGCTCGGCACTGGATGTCCCAGCCATTTCTTTTTTGTCCAGGCTGCCGGCTGGAAGCTCTTCACCTGAGCTCTGCCGAATGGTGGGTGCACGGCGGGGCACAGGGAGTCTGGACAAGCAGTCTGGTCCTGTTGCTCAGGTGAGCAAACTGTTGGTGACGTGCAGCGGGGTCCAGGCTGCCGCAGGTGCTCAGCCAGGGGTCACATCCCTTCCCCGAGCACCAACAGGGCCTCAGCCGCCTTCTCCTCGCAGCTGTCGCACCCTGCACCACTCGGGCTGACACCTCTCGCCAGGAATGGGAGCTGGCTCCCCAGCGTCTGGCTCCCCAGGTGAATTGTGGTGTGCCCTGAGCCTACGCCAGGAAAATGCCAGCAGATGAAACTGCATCTCAGGCCAAGAGACACGAAGATGGATGTGTTTTCCCTGCCTGGCTTATCTCGCAGGCACTGCTTCTCACCGGAGCCCGGCACTGTTTGTGTGCGCTCGGCTCCTGGCACGGGGGCAGGAGATGATTAGACAACAAACACTGTGGCGGAGCTCTCCCGAGCTGCAGCCTGCCCCTGCCCTGCCGAGACCACGGCCCAGCAGGGAGCTGCTTCTTGGGCCCCAAATCCCAGGACTGAATTCCCAGGGCTGGCTGCAGCTGCACTGGGGCTGCAGCAGGAGAGGGGGGAGAAGGAGCCACAGGGCCCTGCGGCTGCTCGGGCACCGTGTGAGCTGCAGGGTGAGCTGGGGCTGCCTTAGTGCTCCCCCAGGGCCCCCTCCTGGACTGGACACGTGTGGAGCTGCAATGCATCTCTGCAAGGTGAGGGCAGGACAGCCCTGCCACCATCGCCCTTGTTCCTAGTTTGGAGGGGGCAGCAGTGCCTGCCCAGCAGCTCTGCAGGGAGTTGTGTCCCCAGCCAGGGGGTTTCCCCACGTGCCCCTTGGTTTCCTAAGGGCAGTACATCAGACACATCTCAAACTTGTCAGACTCTGCAGTGCTGTTTTCAACCCAGAATTAAGGTTAAGGAAGGGGGGGGTTAAAGGCAAAAGAAAATAAATGTAAAATCAGTAGTAGTAGATCAAGCATAACCTTCTAGAAATGCATAATGGGACTGTTGTACTGGCCTAGTTATGCTGAAGTCTGGAAAACTTTGGCGTTTTCAAGGTGCACTCTTTGGATCTAGAAGAATGTGAACAATTCCAGCATTTTCATTTAAAAGATTCTTAAAAAAACTAAAGAGCTTTGAAACAAAGCATTTTGCTGACCAACAGACACTTACTTTTACAATTACTTTACTTTACATATTACTTTACCTTTCCACGTGTGAGTCCAGGCCCAAAGGCCAAGTTTGCTGTCACTCCACATCCTCTTCTTGCTCACTCCCCATGCTCATGCTTTGGGCTGCCAGCAGAGGAGGAGAATCAGGTAATTCAAGAAATACTCCTGATCAGTGGTGTTTATGAGGGCAGTTTACTGTACATGACCCCCAGCCTTGTTTGCACCTACCACCACCTGTACAAACACCCACTTTGGCTGCCCTGGAAAAAACAAGATGCCAGGGCCAAAGAAAAGAGGAATCCCAAAAGGAAGAGAGTGAGAACAGAGTCTTGCCTGGTTGGGATGCATCCCCATTTGTCGCTCCCTGAGCAGAGATGTTGGAAACATCAATTCATGAGGCCATCTCCTACAGAGAGAGGAGGAAAGACATTAGAGAAGAGAAATCAAAGAGATTTCTCTGTCCTGGGGATTTGGCTCCTGGACCCTCTTCCAGCTGCTCAGGGAAATGCCCAGGAGGTGTAAAGCTCCATGCTGACTTTGCAGGGAACCTAAATCCAGGTCCCCAGCCACACAGAATACAGCTGTGAAAGTCACACCAGGGAGGTGGCAGGAAACAAAGGACTTTGGACAGACAGGCTTAATCCATTTAAATTCTGTTTCTCTCTCACTTCCCTCCCCTTTCCCCTTTGCTCTCATCAGACACCTCTTCCCCCACCTCCTCACAGTCTAAAGTGCTTTATGGCAGTTTTCCACCTAAGTGGGCTATGGACTGAGAGAGTGATTCCACCTCTTTCCTGCTCACAATAGAGCAGAATCTGACCTGTTGTTCTTTTCTTGCACAGTCTCTTTTCACCTGACACCTGCTGGGCTGCTCAGAGAGGTTATCCCCAGCTGGTGGTTCCTGTCAGGACTCCCATTATGATGCCACTTTGCCTTCCCAGGTGTTCACAAGGCCCTTCTCGCTGGAAAGCCTTAGGGGAGTGGGAGAAGAGCTGACACTTGTGGTCAGAAGGACTTGGAAAGCCCACAACAGCTCTGCTGCTTGCTAGGACTGGAAGGCCCTGAGCAGACGCTGAGCAAAAAGAGCTATGCATGGGATGGTGTATCAGCAGCATCAGTGATCATGAGGACCTCTCAGCCATGGAGGCTTTTGGTGAGCTCCTGTAGCCATCACAAGAAGCCCAAATTTGGCTCCAGCCTGGCAGGAGCTGCAGGAAAGCACACAGACAGTGTGTGCACTGAAAGATGTCAGACTGTCACTGCTCTGGGGCTGGGGTGGGAACCCTGTGCTCATCTGCCAGCAGGCTCCATACATCCAGCAAGCTGCAAACAGAGGCAGGGATGAGGCCTGCATGGACAGAACACACAGTGGCTGAGAGAGCTCCCAGCACAGGAGCACTAGCAAAAAGGACTTCTGCAGGCTGTGCACAGGGCCTCTGCAGCAGGTGAGCACACAAGCTCCCAAAACACCCAATGGGTCATTTTCCTGCAGCTAAACATCTACTCGTTTAGCTGGGAAATATTTCTAACCCCTAACACACCATGCACTTTCTTTTATGTTAGGTGCCTTGGCAGGACCCAGCAGTTCTCACACACAGGCACATCTCTGCAAGGACTGAGTTTCCCAGAACACCCCCTTTAAAAGTCTCACTTTATTAAGAAGAGTCAAACTGCCTGTCGCTGCCTTACAGGCTGCTCCCGCTTCTCCAGGGCAGCAGCAGGCTCCCCTGCCATGGGCTGGGAAGCACTGAGCTCCCAGAGACACCAGCATTAAAAGAAAAGACACTAAAGAAAAGAGAAACAAAGGCAGGAAAGCTTTTCTTGCTGGGACCCAGCTGTCTGGCTCAGAGCAAGGCAACAAAGTAGGGTCTGCTCTGCATTCCTGGGGCACAGCCAGAATAACAGCAGAAGGGCAGATTCCACAGTGTACAGCGTTTTTCCTTCCTTCTCTATCCCCTCTTAGAAAAAATGACTTGGGGATATGCTGAACATGGTGCTCCAGTGCAGGGACATCTCGCTAGCAGCCCACAAGCCACTTCAGCACCTTCCAAACACAGCCAAGACCAGGCTCTTTCTTCTCACATCTGCTTACCGTACCCAGTATTTACATCCTCAGTATGGTTCCCATAAAACAAAACATGAACAACTGATCACAGACAAATAAAGCAGTAATAGAGTCCGGGATGTCAGGAAGCCTTACCCACTCCCTGCACACCAGGCCAGGCAGCTGGAGATCAAAGTTTTCTTATTTGCAATACATTTCTTGAAACAATTTGCAGCTAAACTCAGTCTGCTGAAGGGATGCTGACACAGTCCAGGGCTTCTCCCATAGAAACAGGAACCAAGAAACCAGATCTGTGCACTGCTGCCTCCATCTCCAGGTGGCTGAGCAGATGGAGGAGGCTTTGGCATCTCCAAAATGGGGAGCTGCTCCCTTCTTTCCCCT
Organism: Hafferia zeledoni; assembly: GCA_035583235.1. Taxonomy (NCBI): domain Eukaryota; kingdom Metazoa; phylum Chordata; class Aves; order Passeriformes; family Thamnophilidae; genus Hafferia; species Hafferia zeledoni. Next base: position 2,000,901 of record JAWWEV010000037.1, read on the forward strand.
CCCTCAGCATCTCACCCAGGGAAAGTCCTCTTGCAAAGAGTGAGTGAAGGGTTTCAGCAGTGCATTGCACAGGCAAAGCCGGGTTGCAGACACATATAAACACAGAAATGAGCTATTCCCTACGGGGACTAGGGTGGTCTCGATGTGCACTGAGAGTCTAAAAGGATTGCTTTTAGCCCTTGTCACCCTTAGGCAGGAGAGGTGAAAGACACCCTTAAACTGACCCGTTTAAAGCCATCCCAACCCGGACAGGACCCGGTTGGACGGGGACTAGGGGGCCGGGGCCGGGCAGGCGTGGGAGGGGGGTCCCGCCCGTCCCGTGTGCTCCGCCCCGCCGCCCCCCCGGGGGCGGAGCGGGGCGGGACCCCCCCCCCTCCCGCGATGCCGCCGGGCCGTGTCCCCCCGGCCCGAACAGCCGCGGCTCGGGGAGAACAAAAGGCAGGAGCGGGAGGAGGCGCGAGGAGGAGGGCAGGCGGCCACGGTGGGGGGATAAAAGGCTCAGCGAGGACCCCCCCCCCGCTCCTCTGTCCCATGTCCGAGCCCGCTCGGCCGCCCGGCATGGCCCGTCCCCCGCTGCCCGCCGCTGCCGCCTTGCTGGCCGCCGCTCTGCTGCACTGCGCGCCCGCCGCGCCCGCCCGCCGACACAAGCCGGTGAGTCGGGACCACCCGGTGCCTCCCTCCGTGTCCCTCGCCGTCCTCCGGTGCGGTCCCGAGGGCAGCATCTCCCCGGCGGACCCTCCGCTGAACGGGATTAGCCGTCTTCCCCCCACCACTCCATCCATCCCCGAGCCGCCCTCGGGATGCGGGCACGGGCGGCGCTGCCGGGAGTCACCGGCTGCGGGACGGCTGTCCCTGCCCCGGCCGTGCCGCCGCTCCGCGGGCTCCTCTTGACATGGTAGGGGAGTTTTCAAAGGCGTGCTCCCGAGAGAAAAACAGAGACCGGGATAAGGAGGGTTTAGGAGAGGACACGAGATCCCCTCTCTTTACAGGCAGCAGAGCACTCGCTACTGCTCAAACACCCCCGGCACGCTGTGCTGGCAGTTCTAAGAAGTGTTGTGCGGAGAGGAGACTTAGGGGGATGAATCAAAGGCACAGGCAGGAGAGGAGCAGCAGGGCTCTTTCTTCCTGCACATGCCTGCCTGATCCCAGCACCTGGGATGGAGCTGCGAGCAGCAGGGACTGCGGCTGCCACAGAAGAGCAGCGGTGTGCGAGGGATTTGGGGGACGGGAGAAGACAGAGGGCTCCTTGTGCTGGGAATGTGTGCGTGCGTAATTGGGTTATTATAGACATGCGCTTCGCTGGTGTGCCATAAAATAATAACAGAGCAAATGCCCGGTAGCAGCCCAAGGGGATTAGTTCAGGTTCTGTCGATGGTTTTATTATCAGCTCTGTCATCTGAGTACCTAACTTGGCTGCTAAATATGCTGTGGGCTGGGACTTGGCACAGAGCAGCCTTGGCCCCCAAAGTGCTTGTGTTACTCCAAATGAAGTGTCACTGTGCTTGGCTTTGCTCTGCCTCTGAGAAAGGTGAGGCCAAGCACTAGATAGTGGCACTCTGCACTCCAGTAATGACACCACTCTGTGGATTTCAGCCCCACTGGAGTGCAGCAAGTGGTGAGCAGGGAGGGCAGAGCCCCCCCCCCCCGTGTTTAAACTGGAGACCACGGGTTCCTGTGGGACGTGGGCTGGGCTGGCAGGTGCCTCAAGCTCTAACATGTGCAAGGTGTGAAGTTGCTGCTCCTGGAGGGACATACACAGCCTCTGGTCCTGGTCTTGCTGCCAGCAGGGACCTGTGTGGGATCTCCAGGGAAGGGAGAGCCAGCCTGGGTTTCACACTGTCTGAACTTGGGCCCAATCCAGCTGCACTGTTACAGTCCTTTCACCAGTGCTCGCAGCTGCTGACTGACTGCAGGGGTCGCTGGGGTTCATCTGCCTTGGCCAGTGCTCCTTGAAGTGGGGAAAACACCAAATTGCTGAAGAGCACAGAGTTAATGCTGGGGTTCAGGTCTGCTCAGGCTCCTGGTCCATCTAATCCACCACCATGCTCTAGAGGAAGGTACCCCCAGTTGTCACTCTGCTGCCCACAGGTGGTTTCTTCCTCATCCTAGGCCAATGCTCTTCATTACGAGTGCTGATACTTTTCTCTTGGCTGGAGTAACTCCAGGTGATGCTCCTCCAGGTATGTTTTGTTCAGGAATACGTTATGCTTGTGTGTTTACCAGACACACGGGGCTCAGGGTTTCAGATCAACGTATTTCACTCAGAGATGGTGCTGCATTGGTCTGGGGTTGGAAATGAAGAGATGACTTCCCATCCTTGCAAACAGCAGTTCTGTAATCCCAAATAGCTGCCTTTTTGGGTTCCTTATCTGGTGTCAAATCTTTTGAAGGTTGTTCTACTGCCTCTGAGGTAAAGCCAGTTTTACTTGGGGGTTGGGCTCACACATGATGTAAGTTGACAGCAGTGCACCCCCTTCCTCTTCTGGCTGGTGCAGGACAGCCGGGGTGAGATTGCTGGGCTGACAGGGACCTGTGCATGTGCATCTGGCCTCAGTTTTTCTCTACTCTGTCTTACTAAAGAGAGTTCCCTTCTCTGGCTACTTCGAGTCTCTCTACACAACAAAGGGATGTTTCCCTAATGTCTGACAGCACCTAATTTCCTGTCTGGACACCTTTTACTGGTGGGTGATGATTGAGAAAGGAGCCAAGGGGCTAAGCTGGTAAAAGGGATTCACACTCCCAACAAGACAGACAAGGGTGACTTCCTGAAGCTGTGCTGGTAGAGGGGGTGGGCAAGGACAGCCCTCAGTGCAGCACCATGGCTATTTGTGCCCCAGTAACAAGTCACAACCCCAGTACCTGAGAGCAGAGGGAATCAAGGGCTAGGATTCATTTTAAAGTTGCAGAAAGACTTGTGTTCTTTGAGGCAAACCCCGTAGTTCTCCTTCACTTTTATATTAATGCCTAAAGAAAGAAAGAGAAAACTGAGAGCAGAATAAAGGCTGTGTCTGGTGTCCACTGTAAAACTTGAGAACAAAAGATCTGCAGTCCTCAGGGCTGTGCACGCGCAGACACTGAATTCCTGCATTACTTTCAGCTCCCCTGGGAAATCAAAGTCAGTCCATTTGCTGGGAAGCTCTCTCTCCGTGAAGAAGTGGTGGGCACCCTCCCAGCTGCCAACACAATCTGTGTCCTGCAGCTCTCACCCTGGGCACAGCAGGTTTCCTGCTGGAAGCACAGCGGTGCCTTCCCTGCAGCCCAGGGGCTGGGGAGGCTGCCGGCCTCCTCCGGGTTCAGGCAGCTCCCGCAGGAAGGGTTTGATTAGCACTCTTTGGTTTGCCTATTTAAGTGCTACAGTCAGTGTCGGGGTAATTTTAGGAATGTTTATCTTCTCCTCTGGGAGAGACTCGAAACACATGTAAGCAGTTATTCTCCAGCGGGTTTGTTGTGTTTGTGCTTCCACATGCAACACACACACACCCCCCTGCAGTGTGGCAAGACGTGGGGAGTGTGGCTGGCAAAGCAGATCGGGGAGGGAGAAGAGAGCAGGGAGAAAAGAAGCATTTTGGGGAGGATCCCCCCCTCCAGCTTAGGTTGTGCTTTACTTGCTTCTCCCACACTTATCCTGCCCTGGCACCATGACTTGTGGGACTCTGCAAAAGAAGGGATGCACCATGTAGGACTCGTTTGAAAAGAATCTTCTGTGGAAAACTGGCCCACAGAGGTGCTGGATCTACTCTTTCCTGCTAATCCCAAATATGCAGACAGGTAAATGGAGGGTTCCTGGATATTCTTACACTGGGGATGGCTCAGCCTATAACGTAAATGGAAGCACTGCTGAGTTTGCACATAACTGCCCAGCAAAATGAAAAGCAGAGCACTTCAGGGGTTCACTGAGGGCCACAGACATGTTTGTAGGGGCTCCCTGAGATCCTGGTGCAGATGAGTCCCAACAAGGACAGACAGGTGACTAGGTAGCCTCTTAGTAGGCTTTGGGAGGAGATACATGTCACCATCTCACAGAAGTGACTCTGTGAAACTTAGCAGAAGGGAAAAACTGCCCTGACATCTCCAGGTGATTGGACAGGGGGAAAGTGCATGTTTTGTGGGTATGGAGATCCCAGAGTGTACATCTGAGCATCCTACACTCCCAGAGAGAGCTCTGGAGAGGGCTGTGCTGTGCTGGGTGGCCAAACCCAGGGGGAGGTGTCCTGGCCATTGTTCTTGGGCTGGGCACTGATAGCTCACCTTAGCTTGGATGTAACTGCACAGGGAACAAAACCTCTCAGCCTCCTTCCTCCCCTGCCGGGAGTGTGCTTCGTCCTAGAGCTGTTCCTTCATTTCAAGGGGATTTCTAGGTCATCAGATTAAGGACTCTTGAAACCTTTTGCTATCCTGGCATCCTGGGGCTTGTTTGCTCTGCAAGTACTTGACTCGTGTTTCTAGCAAATTGTTGCTTGGGTGACACCAGCAGTTTGGTTGTGATGTTGTTGATGGAATAGATTCACAAACTGTCACATAATTAAAATGTCTAATAATAAAAATAGTCGTGCAGTGTTTATTCATTTGCTTTCTCTTGTTCCACCAAGGCCTGGTTCTTCTCATTCTGTCTGTGGGCATAAACATTTGCAGTCCATAATGTTTCATGTTCAACGTTGCTTAGGAAAAATAAACATTTTCCTTTTTTTGTTGCCAACAACAACTACCACCAAGTAATCCGGAAACAAACTGTCAGGCCCCAGGAGGTAGAGCTGGATGGTGCCACAGAGCATGGGAAGTGAGTGCAGAGGAACATCCAACTGTGTGTGCATGGCCAGGCACTGCAGCAGCTCCTGTTTGGCCTCAGGCTTTGCCTTCTCCCCAGCTCTGTCTGCAGTAGGACCGGCTGCAGCCCAGCATGAAGAAGCCAGTCTTGTAGCAGAAGTATTTTGTGTAAGGAAAGAATTCATAGTTAGAGGGGTTGGGAGACTCTGCCTTGTTCTGAGAGAGGTAGGATCAGTAAATCTGGTGGCTTTGCCTAGTCATTGTTACCACAAACGGGCTTGACCAGGAACACACATAGTGCAGGATCAGACCAGGCCACAGTACTCTGTTTCTGCCCTAAACTTTCAGCTGCAGCATTAGCACCTTCTGAGGACAGTTTGCTTCTGGGACACAACCTGACTCTCCAGTTTTACCACTAACAATCATCTGTAGTTGCACTTTCAAATCCAATCCCTGCAAATCCATGCTGGGCTGAGAGGCAGGCTGGATAAAAAGCCAGCCATGGTACCCTGTGCACTGGGGCAACAGTGCTGATCTCAGGCAGGAACATTGTTGTTAAGGTGGTGCAGAGTCCCAGGGGGCACAGCCACCCCACAGTGGACAGAAATGGGGTGACAGAACTGTCTTACATGAGAACTGCAGGAGAAAGCATCTCTGCTATCTTTCCCCATGCACTGAAATAAGGGCAGGAGTGCTCCAGTGTGCAGGCTCAGAGGTGGAAGGAGGATAATGCTACAAGCCTGAGAGACAGCAAACACCAAGGCCTTGACAAATACTCTGAGTAACAGAAAGCGAAATGAAAAAGCAGCAGCAGAAGGGACAGGGAGGTGGTAAGAATGTCCATGAGCTCATTCCCCAACAGAAGAGGAAACAACCCCAGTGACAGGGGAAATATCCAAGACTCATGGGATTCTTGTTGTAACTTGTCCCATCACTCCTGTCTGACAAGGAGAGGGGTCTCCTTTCATGTCCATGCTGCAGAAGCAGACAGGAGCCCAGGTAATTAGGTACACAACAGAGGAGACAAGTTTAAGTTCAGGGCAGGCAGAGGAGGATGGACCCAGGCAGAGGAGAGCAGTGGGTTTGTCAGTATCAGGCACTGGCCTCACTCTTGGGCTTATTTAAACATGGTGTTGCAGATACTTGACTGCAGCTGTGCTGCTCTGGCTGCTGCTCCTCGGGAGGCTCTGGAGGGCTAGTGCTGCCCAACACAATGAGGTTAAAGATGCTCCTGGCTCTTTGGGATGGCTGGGACACTTCCTGGGAAGCTTGGCTGGTGTTCATCTGGCCCTACCAGACCCAGAAGTGATGGCTGTTGTATCACAGCATTTGAAGGCTGATAAAGCTGTAAGGAACTGAGTGGGCAGCCTGTACCTCCACTGTGGTTTCTGCTGTCCCATGGGATCTCTCCATTCCCTCCTGTTCCCTCCCAGCCTCAGTCACAAGGCTGCAGGAAGAGGCACATTCTTTGTGAGGAGCTGTGACCAGCTTGCAGCACAGCCCTCCTTGTGCATAGCTTTGCTCCTCTGCTGTCCTCACCATTGGTCTCAGGCCTACCAGCCCCTCTGTGCTCATGCTGTGCTGGCATTTTGCTGCTCAGTCTCTGTTGCAAAGCCCTGGCCTCTTGCTTGACTACAAACTGGCTGTTGCCGTGCACAGTGGCCACCTCAACTGGTGGTTGTACTGGGAAGGGCAGTGCAAGTGGCTGCACACACTCAGCCAGAGGCTCAGATGTATTTTGCACTAAGCTGGACTGAACCCTGCCCTGGGTTGCAGGGTTTTTCCTTTGCTTTTGTGTTCAGTGCTCTCTTCCCCTCTGCTGGTGGAGTGGGGATGCCCTGATAGGTACCCAGCCACCAGTGCCCTCCTCACCCTCTGCTTACAGGTCTGTACTAGTTTCAGCAGCAGCACAGCACTGAGTGAAGCCCTAAGGATGCAGCCAGGGCAGAAAACACGATCTCCCCAGGAGAGAGTGGGCTCAGTGCTGGCTGGGAATGATACAACCTTAAGTGAGCGGACACATTATCTAAGCCCTGGGAAGGGCCTGCAGCAAGGTGTGTCCAGCCAAGGAGACCAACATCTCCAGCCTGAGTGTCTCCTGAGCATTATTTGGCAAGTGGTTTCTGCCTGTCACATTTCCCCTTGCTGGCTGTGCCTGTAGTGGCATTTTCCAGCCCTTTCCTGCCATGGTTCTAATGTCGGTGTAGTGACGACAGGGAGAGACCTACTGTTTGTCCAGGGGCACAGCACAGGGCAGCAGGGCAGGTCCTACCCCTGCCTCCACCCAGAGCCATTCGCAGGACTACCCCTCCCACGGCTGGGTCTCTGCACAGAGCAGTCAGGCAGAAGCAGGGAGGGTCCTGGCTAAGGCAAGATGGGGTTTGGAAAGCTGGGATTCATGCCAGGGGCCTTGAGCTAAGCAAAGAGGGGAGAGAAAAACTACCTCTGGACTGCCTCTGAATGTGGGATGCCTTGGAAGGAGGAGGAAACAGGCAGTTTCTCCTCTCTCTGCTCCTGTTCAGAGTGATAATCTCCAGTTTATGCCAGTGCCCCCAGCCTGTAAGGCACTTGGCCTTCCCAAGAGGAGGATGTGCTTAGCATCATCAAGACAGAAAACCAGGAGTAAGCCCATCTGGATCAGCCTCATCCCGCTCACCTACCTGAGCAACTCCTGAGGGTTTCCCAGTGTTCCTTGTTCCACAGCGAGGGCTCTTTGGGGTCCATCTCCTCTCTCTCCATGTGCCTGGGAGCAGCTGTCCTGCACATTCTGGCCCTGGGAAACCGGATGCATCCATCACCCCATGTCCTCGGGTGGCAGGACCTGCCTCTGGTGGCAGCTCTCCAGGCTGGGCTTTGGTGACACAGCTGCCATTATGTGCTTCGGTGTCATCGGGGCTGGGAGCAAGATGTTGGCCAGAACATGAGCATTATCAGCTCCTCTTGCCAGCTGTCCTTCACAGGCAGTAGCTGCCAGCCCAGGCAGGGTGCCAGGCAGCTCTTAGAGAGCTCCTCTTAGAAAGACAGGTACCTCCGACCTGGCAGGGCTCCAGCGTTCAGGAGGAGCAGCCTGGTGCAGACTCCCCTGGGACAGGCCAGTCAGTACTCCCTCCTCCCACTAAAGCACTGGATGGATTCTCAGTGCCATGGCTGGGACTTGGGCTTTGCTGTGCAGGATGTAAAATGACTTTCTTTGCATGGGTTTATGGTGTAGTTCCTGTGGTGTGTGAAAGTGCACTGGGTCACCAGGATTGTATCAGTGGGTCTAAGGCAAAGGCTGGCAGGTGCCAAACCACCAAGGCTGTCTGTTCCATCTGAGGAGGACAGGCCAGCAGGTCAGAGCAGTGATAGACACACGGAAAGCCTAAACTGACACACAGACACCTGAAGTGCACCTTGTGTGACCTGCCTGGCTGCTTTGTCCATCTGTGCCCTGCTCAGAGGCACAGGGCCTGCAGAGCTGGGAGCTCAGTAGCGGAATTAATGCCAAGGTCTTCACACTTCATTCCAGCTCGCATGAATGGGCTCATTGTAGGGAACAGAGTGGTGGCAGCACGCGGATTACACGGCATCATGACAGCTCTGGCATCATGCCATCCTGACCTTTGCGTCCCCGGCAGGGCAGCCAGGAGAGCTGGCCTGGAAGAAGGCAGCTCCTTGCAGGGGAAGGAAGGGCACCCCTAAAGCCCAGGTCTCCCTCTGGAGCCCTGTGGGACAGAGCCTGCATATCCAAGTAGAGATGCACCACTGCTGTATCTCAGCTCCTCCCACTGCTCAAATATCCTTAAATTTGTCTGCACAAAATCAAGCAAAAAACCCCTGTGTTTGCCCCCCTGCCCTGTGCAGTGACAGGGACCAAGCACCTCTGACCCCATGTGCCTCACAGCAGCTTGGAGACTACACCTGGGTCATGTTTCCTGGGGGCAGCATAGTCCTGCTGTCAGATGGGAAACCAATGGAAGTCAGCTAATTAAAATTAATTGATGTTGTCAAGTGCTTTTCCAGCTAAGTGCGGGAGAGCCCAGGAGATGTTATCTCAAGCAGAGTCACAGGTGCAGTGAGGCAAGGAGATAGGGTCCTGTTCCTTTCTCAGGCAGTGATGGTGGCTGCAGGGACAGTCATTGCTGCCCTCTGCCCCATGGGCTGGGCTGTAACCCCCCAGATCCATGTGCCCTGCTCTGCAGCTTGTCGTGTGCCCTCACCATGCTGAGAGCCTGCCCACAGTGCCAGGACAGCAAGAGGACACCACAGAAGTGACAACAGGGAGCACAACTGTGTGCTGGGGACTAAAAACTTCCTCCCATTCGTGTCACCTCTACCCAGAGCCAGGAGGGAATAAAGGATGTGGGGCAAAGGGGGAGAATTTACTCCCCCGTGGTTTGTTTTATACTTTGAAGGGTCTGGTTCTCATCCACAGCTTGCAAAGTATTTCCTGCAGGCCAGCTGCCAAGGAAATGTGGACCAAAATTAGCCCAGTGCTTGGGGGGTGCCATGGCATGACACAGTGCCTCGCAGGTGTGACCTGGCCTCAGAGCAGCAGAGCCCAGGCAACAGGGGATGTTTGTTGGGGGGCAGTTTGTGCTCTCGCAGCAGGGGAACAGCCCCAGGCAGAGGTAGAACTCACCACTGCAGGACTGCTGTGGGCAGATGTCCACTACACTACATCAGGAAGTGTCTTCCCAGACACTGAAGTCATGGCTTTGCTTTTGCCTTTTAGGACATGTCTCGAAAGCATCACACCTGGAAAGAGCAGACTCCCTGGCTGTCTTCCTTGGTGAACGCTGTGGGGACTGGCATGCCTGCCAAGGGCCTCTCCGTGGGTGCAGAGCAGCAGGTGGCACGCTGGAACCCGCGCCGGTGCGGCGTGCCGGACCTGCCGGTGCTGATGGACGGACAGAACGGGCGCAACCGGCAGAAGCGGTTTGTCCTCTCCGGTGGACGCTGGGACAAGACCGATCTCACCTACAAGTAAGAGAGGCCCACAAGGGGAGTCAGGCTGGTTTGCTTTTCGCTTTCCAAACCCCTGATGTCCCCTGGAGTGCTGCATAGTGTGATGTGACCATAAAAAGCTGGAGGGCAGGCAGGGGCTGGGGGAGCCACGTGCCAAACCACCAGCAGGGTTGTCCTCAGCACCTCCACATCCCCTCACATGCTCCATAAACACAGCTGCCCACCCACCCTGCCCAAGCACAATGTACACAGCCACTGCACCAGCCCGCAGTCAGTCCTGCGCCAACACCTCCGCACACAAACGTTCACTTCCCTACATCAAACCTCCCACACGTGCGAGCTGAGCCTCCACCACCAGCCCTCTCCTGCTGTGCCTTTGCCCCCACAACCACCCCGTGGTGGGCTCACCTCACAGTTTATTTTAAAAGGATCTTTTTATTCAGCTGTTATTGATGGTCCCATAAACACGCCTTCAGTGTAAAGTTTTGCCCAAATCACCCCACACATTCTCAATTGTGAATCTACTCAATGGGCTGTCAGGAGGGTTGTGCTGCCTCCCCATCTGCCCCCAGGGGTATGAGTGGAGAAGTGAACACACTCATATGGACTTTAACAGCATGTAAATCATCTTTTGTTTAATTAAGTGCAGAAGACAGTTCCTCACCGTGTTAGGAGGCTATAGATAACAGAAAGACTTCCTTTTTCTTCTTTTTGGTCAACAGTGTTAAAGAAACACAGCAGAGACTAACATACAGCAACACTGTTAATGGAAGGGAAAGAAACCTCCCTCTGTGGCAGACCTTTCAGTCTGCTCATGTTTTAGAAGGACAGAAGAGGCAGCAGCTACTTTGAGCGAGCCCAGGTTTCCAGGAGCAAAAAATGCAGAGATTGAGGAGAAGAAATCACACCACTCCCAGGAATCTCTGTGCTGGTGGCCCCATGGGGGATAGACCTGGAGAATGCTGTGGCCCTTCAGTCCAGAACAACACATATCTGCAATGCTCCAGGGAACTCACCTTTGGCCCACCAGCCAGAGGGTTTCAACACTGATGGGATTTTACTGCTGCACATGTTGCTTGGTAGAGGGTGCTGGAGCAGTGCTTGTATGGATTGTAGATGTTCTGGTGCTGAGAATGGCAGTCCTAGTGATGCTGATCCTAGAGCTGATGTCATAACAGCAGTGTCCATAGGATAGCAGCTCCTCATCCACTGTCTGTTGTCTTCCAGAATTATTAGGTTCCCATGGCAACTGGTAAAAGCAAAAGTGAGAAGGACCATTGAGGAAGCTTTGAAAGTCTGGAGTGATGTGACCCCACTGACCTTCACCGAGGTGCAGGAGGGACGGGCTGACATCGTCATTGATTTCACAAGGTGAGCATGGTGGGCAGCAGCACCGTCCTCCTGCCCTAAGCAGAGCAGGGGGCTGCCAGCACACAACTTAGGCACTTAAATGGATGCTCACATTTCTGCTTTCAGATACTGGGATCTTTTTGGGTTTGTTGTTTTGCTTTTTTAATCAGTTGTGGGCTGCTTGGTGTAAGTGCAGCTGCACCACACTGGCTGTGCACAGCATCATTACTGATCATTAATTTTCCTGGTACATTTACATTTCTCTGCCCACAGGCTGTTTTCTTAAGCATTTGGTTTGATTTTCTATCTTCAGGTCCTCCATTCTGTCCCTTGACTGAACAACATAACTGTCTGCTCAAAGACAAATATAGTTTCTTGGTTAAGTGAATCTTGGCTCCTGGCCTGAAATTCCCTTTTGGCAAAACACGCACTGGGGCAAAGACTTCCCTGTTCTGAATGTTTGCACAGAACAAGTGAAGGCAGTGGATACTGTCCAAGCAGTGATGAGATTTGCATGCTGTGTATTTGCCTGTGCCTCCCTCAGCTCTCTCAAGTGGCTGCATCTCTCATGGCTTTCCTTTGTTAGTCATCAGCAGCTTGGCTTGAGTGAGGACTTGAGAGTTTGGCTGGGTTTGCTGCCAGCTGCCCCTCTGCAGCCCCCCACCACTCAGCAATGCCGACTTAATCTTGGCTTGAGCAATCAGCTCCTTAATTCTTTAGGCTCTATAGTCAGCTTCGGGCTGGAAGCTGAACAGGGGGACGGGAGGAACATCCCTGAGAAAACATACAAACTCCGCAGGGTTTGGTGTGACCAAGCTCTGCTTCCTCAGTGCCCTGATGCAGAACTGGGGTTGTGGCAATTGGAAGGGCTCCGGGCAGTTCATCTGGACAGGCAGGATGAGCTTGGGATAGGAGTGAGAGCTGCTGTCCCCTCGCAGTGGCTCCCACTTTTGGCGTTACAATGCTGTGCACTGGAGGTACATGGCCCTTTGTCTGAGGTTGCAATGTGTGTTCCTTCCTCCAGGTACTGGCATGGAGACAACCTGCCTTTTGATGGGCCCGGAGGGATCTTGGCACACGCATTCTTCCCCAAGACACACCGGGAGGGAGATGTCCATTTTGACTACGACGAGACCTGGACGATTGGGAACAACCTGGGTATGGTACTGCTTCAAAGGGAGCTGTGGATGCTCCAGGATACTTGTCAGTGCACTTCGAAATTATTCCCTTCTGGTGTGAACATGGACCCTGTAAAAGGGAGAGGCAACAACCTTTTTCTGGAATGCATTTTCATGTCCCCCCACTTACTATCCAGGTCTTTTCTTCTTTCAGCCATGGCAGAGCTTGTGTCCAGCACCAGGACCCTGGCTTCCTGGTGGGCTCCTCCTGTCTGGGGGGAGCAAGGGAGACAGCTCCTCTGCCCATCCACATGCCCTGCCACTTGGGAATCGCATCCAGCATTGGCAGGAGTCATTAGAAATAAAACAGGGAAAGGATGAAGGAAAAGTGAGGCTCAAGCACTGAGTGACACAGTTGTCTTCCAAAGCACAGCCTCAGCCCCAGTCCCTGCACGTATTGTTCACCATCTGCTCTCAGACAAGTCCATAAAGGGAAACCACCCAGGCTCCAGCTCTGTCCCCGTGGCCTGGGAATGCTCTGACCACAAACAACACCACATCCAGTCAAGACTCTTTTTTTAATTTTTGCTAATAATAGATCTAAGCTGGTAGCTCTGCTCGGGCACTCAGGGTCTGGTGTCACAGTATCTCATGAGATACTGCAGCACCGCCTGGGACCATCTGGAACAATGCCCAAAGCATCAGTTTCTGGAAGACCCACCCAAATTAACCCAGGGCAGCTCCCCTCCTCCTCCTTCCCAGTTTATCTACAGGGACAATCAGAAAGCCCAAGTTAATTCCCTGTATCTCCAGGGTTTCCCAGACATTTTGCCCATGTCCATGGGCTCCCCCAAAGCCCACATCATTGTCAACGCCATGCCAGCTTGACTGTGTAGGGCACAGGACTGTTGTGTCTTTGCCCCTGCTCATGCTGACCCAAAACAAAAACCACAGAGCACTGGAATTCTTTGCAGAAGCGTTTCTGCTCCTCGGGAAGGGATGGGCTCTGTTGCTTTTTACCCTCTGTTGCGGCTGCCTGTGTTGTTGAAGAATTTCCTACATTCTCCCATAAAACAGCATTGGAGGCAAAACAGGAACTGAAAATGGACACCAGTTCCCATCAGAATCCAGCCCTATTCCATGGTATTCCCCACCCACACGTATCATCCATAAATAAATGTTGTAAAAGCTCTTTTGAGCCAATTGCCATTTAATATGCTGAAAAGAGCTTTACGATATAAACACGGATAAATCCTTGACTCACCTTTCAGTGAGAGAAGGAAATCTTTAGCCTCATTTTACAGACAGGAGAGAAGTGTAAGGACGGCTAAGGTGTGCCCTGGGGCCACCCCAGAGCTGTGCAGGAAGCAGGACCCCATTGGAGGACCATCATGACAGACACAGGGATGTTCCCAGCACAGCTCCTTCAGCCGTGCTGTTGTGCAAGTCCCCTGGAGAAGCTGACAGCACAGCTGATCTGCCAGCACTGGAAAGCATCAAGTAAGGAGCCTGCCAAGCTAAACAGAAGTGTCTGAAAGTTTGTAATAAGTCACTGACAGAAATCCCACTCTCTCAGCTGACCTAGATGTATTGCTTTAATTGGGTCAGTGTGGTTCAAATTCACTGCTTACACGTCAAACTGACCAGTGGAGGAAGAAGGGGCTCACCTTTCCCTCCACCCTTCCTCCCAACTGTATCCCCCTGTCCCACCCGGTCCTGGTGCTGAGAAGTGACCTGCTCTCCCAGAGCCAGCAAGGAAATCCTGCTTGGAACAGCAAGGCTGGCTGACTCACATCTCTGCTGTTCTCATCACTTGGCTGCAGTTGGAGGATTTCTGGCTGAAGGCAAGTGAATGAATATGCTGGGACTTGTCAACAGAACCTCCACTTATAGTGAAATTTATCAGCTTCAAAAACAATCCAATGGAAGCTAAACAAAACCTGCCAAGTGATTTATTTTTGCATACTGAAATCCACTTTTCCCACTCTCCTTTCTACATGCTCCAAGGTCATGTAATCCTAAAATGTGATCTCCCATAAATCTGCTTGAGTCTGGCAAAGAAGTCTCACTGGATCATTTTTTATGGATTTATTTCTAAATGTCACCTTCTTGACACAGTCCCCATACAAGCAATAAATGAGCTCCCTCTGCTGTCTGTGTGACAACAGCCATTAGCAAGTGTTAATCCTAGAGAGTTCCCTCACTGGCACTGGTGTCTTCCACAATGGATGTGACCTGAATGGGATGTGATGAACTGCAGCTGTAGGCAGCAGCTGCTGCAAGGCTGGGTGGACAAACACCAAACTTACCACCCCACCACCTGTGACTGTGGGCCAGCCTTCCTTCTCTGTGCAAATTTCTCTTTTCCAAAAATGGAAAACCCATTTCTTCCTGGTTGCAGATGAGGTGACAGGAGCCTCTGACAACAGAAATACAAATTACCAACAATGGCCAGGCTAAAACCTGAATGTATGAATTCACTCACAGTGTTCCTGAACCAGTGAATCCCTTAATTATGCCCTTTGACTCTTTGAAAAAACCACATATACAGGAAAAATCTGGGAAGAACAACCTGTGATCACAGTAGTAGAGTCAGATTTCTCTTTCCTCTTGTCAGACTCCTGTAACACACCTCAGTGTGCTGCCAGTGGCTGGCAACTGGTAGGGGTAGGCCCGGGAGGCAAAAGTACATGAATACATAAAAGCATCTCCCATCCTCTCCCTTTGCAGGCACTGACCTCCTGCAAGTGGCTGCTCACGAGTTTGGCCATGTCCTGGGCCTGCAGCACACGGCTGTCTCCAAGTCACTGATGTCTCCTTTCTACATCTTCCGCTACCCACTAAGCCTGAGTGAGGATGACAAGCAAGGTATCCAATACCTCTATGGGAAACCCTCATTGGATCCTGACCCAACCCCAACTCAGCCAGCAAAGCTGCCCCAGCCAGACCTTGAAACAAATGAGATCACCAATGTGGAGGTGAGTGAACAGTTTGTCTATGTCCTCCCCTGACACCACAGCTGGGACTGGGATATGCAGGGAGGGCATCTCTGGGCAGCACATGCCCAACCAAAACTGGCCAAATGCAGGGCAGTCACCTGGACACAGGGACCTCCCCTCTGCTGAGCCCAGCCTGGGCGAGGGGAGGCCCTGGGAGCCCAAGCCCCTGATGGGCCGTGCTTTGGCAGGATGTGCAGCCCAATGCCTGTGACACGGCTTTCGATGCCGCATCCACCATCCGAGGGGAGCTGTTCTTCTTCAAGTCCCGCTACGTGTGGCGGCTCCGAGCTGGAAAGCTGCAGGATGGCTACCCAGCTCTGGCCTCCCGTCACTGGCAGGGGATCCCCAGCTCTGTTGATGCCACCTTTGAGGACCCTCTGGGCAATATCTGGTTTTTCCAAGGTAAGAGCTGGACTGTGGTCAGATAGCTCAGAAATGCATCTCAATGACTTAGGGGTAGGCAGGACCCAGCAAGTTCCTGGGAGAATAAATCCTCTGGACATCCTCAGCAACCCAGTGATCCTTGTTATTTGTTTCCTTCTCTATTTAATTTTTTTAGCAGATATTGAGGAGGAAAAACAATGGGTCACTTTATTTTAGACACAGCCACAATATCCCATTCTCCTTCCCTGAAACACAAACATTTGTTATGAGTCTCTGACCTGGCAGTGTTGCTGTCAGAGGAGAAAGAAGGAAACACTTGCTCCATCTCCCCAGCTGTCATGGGAAGCACTGTGCCAGAAGAGAACCCCAGAAGCTTCCCTGGTTGTGAAACTCCTGCATTTGGGTCCCCAGGGCCCTGCTCAGGGGACAGACAGCATCTTCTCTGCTCCTCAGAGACCTGGATGTAGAGCTTCCATAGCACCTCATGATTGAATGAGCTTACAGGGAGCCTGTGTGCAGAGCCAGGCAACCTCCAGGGATTAAAAACAAAACCTTCTCCTGGCCATCTCTGGAGTCCAAGGCGAGCAACAAACCCCATTTCAGCTCCACTGTTTTCCTGAATGCTGTTTTCAAGAGTAACTTTAATAGCAGGGGTGCAGAATGACGTGGGAACGCAGCTGCCCTCGTGTGCCCAGCCTGTCTGCGCTCCATGAGACTGAGTACCAAAATCACACCACACAGCTCTGCAGGCAGAGCTGCTGCATAAACACATTACTTAGCACCTGACCTGCACACAGGGACTTACAGTGCTAAAATTGGCAGGCTCCTGCCATGAGTTAAAATGAGATAAGGGGAAAGTATTACGTGCCGTACGCTAATTACAGCAATTCCCATTTTAATCTAATCTAGAACTGTGCTTCCAGTCTCTGTTTCAGCTTGGCAACTTCTTCCTGGTTTCTGCAGCTCCCTCCTTTCCATCCACATGCCCCCTTTGTGCCTGTGCATGCCCCCATGTTTACCAAGCACTGAGGTTGCACTGTAGAGGTTGGTCCCTCCAGCCAAGTCTCTTATAACTTCCACAAATAGAGAAAACACATCTGCTTAAGTCAACCTCCTTGTCCTCCACTGCCAACCTCCAGGCTGGACTGAGGTAAGAAGTCAACTCCTTGCATTGACAGCATTTTGGGCACATGACAGTGAAAGTGTCCATGACACTGATGGTTTTTTTGCCTCCCAGGCACAGCTTCCCCTGGGAGCTCTGCCAAGGCACCAGCTTCAGTTGCACAGTTCACTGCCAAATTATCAGACACCAAAGAGTTTCTGACACTTTGTCTCCCTTTTTTGTCTCCTTGCCAGATTCTCGATACTGGATTTACGATGGCGAGAGACGGGTATCTGGTCCCACCCCAGTGGTGGAGCTGGGCCTCCCTGCATCCCCTGTGCAGGCAGCTCTGGTGTGGGGGGCTGAGAAGAACAAGATCTACATCTTCAGTGGAGGCAACTACTGGCGCTTCAACCCTCACACGCGGCAGGTGGACAACATTTACCCCCGGGCCATGGCCGACTGGCGCGGTGTCCCGCAGGAGATCGACGCGGCTTTCCAGGATGAGTTTGGTCAGTGCAGCAGGGACATGGCCTGCTCTGGGGTGGTCACTCTGGCTGACACCACTGCCCAGCTGGAAGAACTGGGCAGATTTAGACATGTGATAGCAGTGGGCACTTCCCAGCCATAGCACATGCCATATAGTGTAGAGAGGGGCAGCTCCTTCCAGTGTGTAGGGAACTGAGGCTTCTATCATGGAAGTGAGAAGTTTCACCATCATTAATGGCAATGATCAACATGTAAGTGTCTGATAGGAGTCAAACATCTGACCAAGAATAGTCAGAGAGTCCTACAGCCAAAGGAAGTGATGAGAAGACAGCAGAAACACTGCCCACACTTCAGCCTGGACTGAACAATGAACAGGCTGCTTTTGGTGCTGCCCAGTCCTCCCCAAAGTGCCCCATGCCAAAGACACTGTGGCAGTGCCATAGTAACACTAGGGACAGCCAGGGTGCCTGGGATGAAGGTGTGGTGAGTGCCTGTTTCCTCTCAAAGGATGTAGTGAAACAACTCCCCACGGCTTCCAGAACCCGAATTCCAGGATAGTGTCCCCACAGTAACATGCTCTGCAGCAGCTCTTCACAAGCTCCCTGGCCCCATTCAGGTCCTAGACATCCTTTGCCCTCTCAGGGCTGGGTTCCTACATGGGTACAGCACATTAAAACCTACCAGGAAAATAAAATAAAATCCATCCTGTTTACTCTTCCATCAAAACTAACAGTGTGAAAGAAAACTGAAAATCACAAGCCTGGTTCCAAGTGATATCTTGACAGCAGCATCTCCTGCCTCTTCCAGCTCTCAGTACTGTATATGCTGCAGAGTGACAGCTGGACAAAACTGGGAAAGAGCTCTGAGTCATGTGAACCCTGTCTCTTCTAATCCTTTTTCTCTCATCCACAGGTTTTGCCTATTTCCTGAGGGGCCAAGATTACTGGAAGTTTGATCCAGTCCAGGTGAAAGTGCTGGAGGGCTACCCACGCCAGATCAGCCAGGACTTCTTCAGCTGTACACCTTCCTCCAACTCCTTCAGATGAGGGGGATGTCTGTGTCCTCCATGCTCCCCTTTTGTCACCCTTACCTCCAGCAGCCACACAGAGGGTTCTCTCTGCCATTCCTGGCTTCCTTCCAGACTCAGCATCTGACACAACATGTGTCTGTGACAAAAAGTGACAAAGTTTGCCCCTCTCCAGTTCCAGCAGCCCCAGCTTCAGTTGCTATCAATGTAAAAGCAGCTGCCACGTTCTTTGAGGCAAGACTGGCCACACTCTTCCAGCAATAGCATCCCAAACGCCATCAGGCCAGCCTGGAGTGGGATCGTGCTCTCATACTGAATCTGGACCCCGTCCTGTAGAACTGAACCGATGGCATTTCCCATGTTTACACAGCTCAGTACAGCAGCGCTTTGCTGCTGCAGGCGCTGGGCAGGGAGGAGGCTGGCCCAGCCCCGGCCCGGGGCTCCGAAGGACACTGACTGTGCCTGCGGAGGGTGCGACGTGCGGCTGCTGCCCCGGCACCGGCACCGGGACCGGGACCCTGCCCCGGGGCAGCCGCGGTGGTGCCCGGGCCCTGCCGCAGCCCTGCTCCGGTTCGGTGTTGTACCCCTCGTATGCGTTAGGATTTTGTACCGCTCTGTACACAGACAAGGGGCCCCTTCCTTCCCCTTTCCCCGGTGCGGGACGCAGTGCTGGACATTGCCCCGCGCGTTAGCACCCCGGGCCGCTGCCAGGCACTGCCCGCTCCCGTCCCCGGGCTGGCACCGCACACCGCCCTCGGCCGTGCCCAGCCCAGCCCCTCTCCGGGCTGGCACCGCACACCGCCCTCGGCCGTGCCCAGCCCAGCCCCTCTCCGGGCTGGCACCGCACACCGCCCTCGGCCGTGCCCAGCCCAGCCCCTCTCCGGGCTGGCACCGCACACCGCCCTCGGCCGTGCCCAGCCCAGCCCCTCTCCGGGCTGGCACCGCACACCGCCCTCG
>JAWWEV010000037.1:2020137-2039374 GCA_035583235.1 Hafferia zeledoni
CCTCTCCGGGCTGGCACCGCACACCGCCCTCGGCCGTGCCCGGCCCAGCCCCTCTCCGGGCTGGCACCGCACACCGCCCTCGGCCGTGCCCAGCCCAGCCCCTCCCCAGGCTGGCACCGCACACCGCCCTCGGCTGTGCCCAGCCCAGCCCCTCCCCAGGCTGGCACCGCACACACCGCCCTCGGCCGTGCCCGGCCCAGCCGACCCCAGCCCAGCCCCTCCGTGCTGCGGCCGCTGCCGCCCCCGTCACTCCCACCCCAGCCCGGGGCCCGGCGGGCGGCTGTGCCGGGAGTGCCGCCGTCCCGTGGGGAGCGCAGCTGTGGGTGTAGCGCACACCTGTGCGGGGTCACTCTGTATTTATGTGCCGCCCCGCGACAATAAAAGCCGCCTCTTTTCTACACCTCTTCTCTACATCTCTTTCGCACGCCTCAGCTGTGCCCCCGCCCCTCGCTCCGCCCGCCCTGCGCATGCGCGCAGCGGGGCCGCACTAGGCCCCGAGCCGCCCGTTGTCGCCGGCCGCGCCGCCGCCGCTGCCGGGCCCCGCTCCGCGCCCGCCGCCGCCGCGATGATGATGATGGCGCTGAGCAAAACCTTCGGGCAGAAGCCCGTCAAGTTCCAGCTGGAGGAAGATGGCGAGTTCTACATGATCGGCTCCGAGGTGCGGCCCGGGCGGCAGCGGGGCCCGGGCCGGGCCGGGCTGGGGGGATGCGCGGGGTGGGTAAGGGCGGAGGGGCCCGGCCTTCAGCCTCGTGGGTCCCCTCGGCCGTGCTGGGGGGACTGGGGGCACCAGTGCTCCCCGTAAGGGCGCGCACGGGTACGCGGGGAGCGAGTCTCCGCCTAAGGCCCCGCTCGGCGCTCTGTTCGCGGTCGTGCGGGGTGTTGGTTGTTTCACGTGCTGCGAGGGGATGAATCCCCCACTGGGGCCTTTGGGGTGGGTAACAGCACCAGAATCAGCCAGCGCAGCTCCTTCTGCCCTGTGCACGCCAGTCTGGCCGACAAACGCCGGCGCTTTATCCGCTGGGTCTGTGCTGACACTGCTCCCCCGGGGTGGGAGGCTCTGCAGCCGCACTCAAGACGAGCCTTTCTGAAGCACGAAGTGTCCTTCGGCACCGCGGAAATGGTCACTGCTGGAAACAGCAACAATTGTCATAACCCTTGCCTTGATGCAAAAGAGGAAATACCGAATAAGTTAAATTGGCATCTGTGTAGGTTGAGGAGGGACTAAGGACCCCTTGCTCTCTCCTGTGAAATGCAGTTTGAAAGAACTGTAACTGCAGCCAGCTGAGCTGTGAGATTGTTCTGTCAGGCACATTGAGGCGAAAAAGGGTTGCCTTTTTGTTCTGCCATTAATTTCTGTCTGATGATTAGCACTATAGAGTGAAAGATACAATTAAAAATTAAGATCAAAATAGTCTTGTCAAACAAGGAATAGAAACCTTATTGTGTGGGACTCTGCCAGTTCTACCAGTCTAAAAATTTGATTTCAGAGTCTAGAAATAGTTGTGTTGTTCAGCAAGGCCTGCTGTAGCCTTCAGCACAGGTGAGGATCTTATGCCAGGAAGAACAGAAGTGCTTTACAGATGGTAAGTAAATTTGAAAGAGGACTATTGGCAACAATTACATTTTGCGTGTTCAGAGGATTTAAAACAAAATACCAGTCTCTGGGTATTTGCTGTATTCAAGGCATGTCAAAATGGCTCAGAGGTTCAAAGTAAAAATTGTAGTGTGTCAGAGACCTGGGTATCTGGTTTGCCTTAATTCTGACTGAGCACTGTGCATTGATGTGGAAATCAAAGTAAAGAAAGGGTAAACTCTTCAAAAACACATGAAAGTGAATGGAGTGTTTTCCTCTTAAATGGATTATTGTCAATGGCTGACAGGTTTTTTGTACAAGACTAGTGAAATAAGTGATGGTAAAAATTTTGTTTTCTGTGTTACCAGAAAAATTGCAGTGCATTCTGATGCCAAACCCAGTGCAGTCAGTCTATCACAAAAAACCCAACAAAGAACGCTCTTAGGAGGTCCCTCTTATTACATAGAGAAGAATTTGTTTCAGTTTCTGCTAAAAATCTCCAAAATGCAATACCAAGGCCACGTCTCCACTTCTGTTCTTGTAGGTGGGAAACTACCTGCGCATGTTCCGAGGTTCCCTGTACAAGAGGTACCCCTCGCTCTGGAGGCGACTGGCCACGGTGGAAGAAAGGAAGAAGATAGTGGCCTCTTCACATGGTGAGAAGATGAGTAAACATTCCCAGTAATGTTTATCCAGAACTTTGCCTTGAAAAGCTGTCCCTGGCAGTTCAGAAGCTTGTGTGTCCTGAGGGCTGTGAGAATCGCTCAGGCCACCCCAGTGGTGGAACACCCTGCAGTGGTGGCACTGGTGGCTGCTGGTTCAGCCTGGCAACAAATATCCACTGATTAAAAATGTTCTGAAATGGAAGCACCCACCATGGCATTCCTGGGGCTGGCTGCATTTACCACAAAGCAAAAGCCACATCTCCAGTGATGCTATGTAATAATAATATAAGGATGCTATATCTCAGAAGAGTTTTATAGATAAAGAGGGGCATTGTTGTCTCTTGTCAAATAAGCAGGAGTGTTGCAAGGATGCCCCGTTGAAAATGTGCATCTTAACTTTATTTCCTGCAGGGACTGAATATTTATGCCTGCCAGAACTTTTGCTGTGTTGCTACTGATGTGACTGCTACAGGCAGAATATTGGTATTATTTTTGTTAGGGGACTAATAACAAGCAGTTCAGTTCTTACCTATATGACTTGTATGCTCTGTAGACTAAAGCATAGAAATAAAAATAATGGTTTACTCTGGACTTACATCTCCTTCCCCCAAGTATCTTGCTGATCTCTTCTTTCTTTTTTTTGCCCCCAACAGAAAATCAGCGGTCTCACAGTCCCCGAAGATGTAAGTCTTATCTGTGTGTTATTCTTAGCTGTGCTAGGGGAAGAATGTCCACAGTGACCTTTGGTGCTATTATAATAATATTAATGTCTAGTCCTCTTCCTCTGATCTCTCCCTGTGGTCGCCCTAATTGTGCATCCTGATCCCATGCCTGACTCCTCTTTCTCAGAACCTTAGCAGGACTCTCCAGTGCAGATGGTCTCTGTCATTCAGCAAGAACTGCCCTGAGGTTTCTCCCCCTTTCCCGAGTCTTAACAGCTTTTCTATGAATCATTGCCTCTCTATTGCCAACCTTTAAGTCCACTGAGAATTTGTTTTCTGGGCTTTGTAAATGTCTATGAGAAGACAGACAAAGCCCAAAAGACACTTGTACCTCTTAGTAGCCTGTTTTAGTTCCTCGTGCAGTGTCAGAGAGGGCTTGTCACTTTGCAGCCTATTAATGTTACAGTGCTATGTGTGCCCTTCTCCATGCTAATTATTGGCATCTTTCCTGGTAATAGATCATGGCTATACAACATTAGCCACTAGTGTGACTCTGTTAAAGGCCTCTGAAGTGGAAGAGATCTTGGATGGGAACGACGAGAAGTACAAGGCAGTGTCTATCAGCACAGAACCTCCTACCTACCTCAGGTAACCAGGGTTGGTGAGGGCCAAGCTCAGAATGGAGCTGCTTGGAAGTTGTTGGCTTGGGCAGGAAGCACAAGGACTTGCACAAGCCCAGGCCATTGTGCAGGAGTTGTTTGCCAGTCTGCAGCAACAGTTTGCAGTGTTGGGCAAATGGAGGTCTCCAGAGCATAAGTATTGGGTTACTGCCCACATGCAACAGGAAGGAAGACATAAGTGTTTGATGATACAATTTTTTTGCAATTACTGCATTCCATCTGTAACAGATGTTTTGCAGAACACACTCCCATCACATACTGCCTTCTGGAGACCTCACATTTCTCAGTAGGCCTTTCATAAAGTATAGACAAAAAATCCAAATATGAACCTAGTATTTATAATGGTGCACCTGGATCTGTATGTGATGGATAATTGTGAGCTGGAGAATGGGCTTCCCAGAGGTTGGAGTGGAACATGAGTGCTTGGTGGAACAGTAACCTTGGTGGTTCCAGAATAAAATAGCAGGAACTCATAATGGGACATGGAGTTTAAAATTATGCCATTCC
This sequence comes from Hafferia zeledoni, assembly GCA_035583235.1. Lineage (NCBI taxonomy): Eukaryota > Metazoa > Chordata > Aves > Passeriformes > Thamnophilidae > Hafferia > Hafferia zeledoni. Next base: position 2,024,225 of record JAWWEV010000037.1, read on the forward strand.
TTAAGTAGCAGCAGTGGCACTCAAGATCTGCAGTTTAACATCCACTCTCCTCCTTCAGAGAACAGAAGGCAAAGAGGAACAACCAGTGGGTGCCGACCCTGCCCAACAGCTCTCACCACCTGGACGCAGTGCCGTGCTCAACAACGATTAACAGGAATCGCATGGGCAGGGATAAGAAGAGAACATTCCCTCTGTGGTAAGACAGCTTCCTGCTTCCAAAAAGGGCAGTTACCAAAATGGCACTGCCAGGGTAGTGCTGATGAGTTAATGTAACATTGTGAGTAATTTCTTAACTGACAAAAGACCTACAGGTCGCTTGTTTGGAGGTTCTTGGTTGAATTGTATGCCTTGAGGCTCTTCCTTACAGCAGCCTGCCAGGGCTCAGAGAGGAGGCTTTCCTTTTGACAGGGAAATGATTCATACTTTTCCTAATGAGTTCCATCTACTTCCTGCTGATTTGCTGAGCGGTTGTCATTTGAGGAGCATGCAGACCCTTTCTTTGAAGGACAGACTGCCTCTCACTGCCACATTCCAGTAACTTTGATCTACTTTATTCAGTGGAAAATGCTGCTGGGGCTCATGACTAACTTTTTTCCATTATGAAAGTTGAGGCAACGAAGATAAATGTAATCCTGGAAAGCTTCCTTGTTTTATTTGCAGGAATGTGTTATGGTTGATGTAATGAAAGGTGATAAACTGGTGTTGGTTTCTTTTAGCCCTGTCTATAGACAGATCAGGGAGTTGGAGTGTGGGGATTGCTTCTAACAAACATTGCCTTCCCTCTATGGATGCCAGATGTGTCATGTGCTAATTGCATATACTCTGTTGTTGCTCTTCCTTTTAGCTTTGATGACCATGACCCAGCAGTGATCCATGAGAATGCATCCCAGCCAGAGGTTCTGGTTCCAATCAGACTTGATATGGAAATTGATGGGCAGAAACTCCGAGATGCATTTACGTGGAACATGAATGGTATGTAGCAAGGAGTTTCCTGAGACTGGAGAGATGTGGTTGTATCCATCAAAAAGTGTGAAGGGAGAACAAGCACGAGTGTGCATGTCCTTGTCCCATACACACAAAGCTTTAAAGCTCTCCCACTCTGGACTGTATTCAGCACTCATGTCTCTTAGCAAATGCTCTGCCATGGATTGCAGTCATTCCTGGACTCATGTAGTCTGAAGAGTGTGACTGGCATATTCTCCTGAGCCAATTCATCAGCTCAGTGGTCTGAGACTACTCTGTTAGCTGAGGTTAATGGGTGTGGCTTGTTTATGTGTGGACCTTGTTAGAGCACAGCCATGCTGTCTCCATGCAGGTAAAGAAACCTGTAAGTCCCTGTGTCTGTCTGCACATCCCTGCAAACCTGATAAAAAACACCCTTTTAAAAGTGAAAAGGCGGATGCATTTGGGATTCCCTTTGTCACACCATGGGATTAATTCTGTGTATTCTGTAAGTGTCAGACATTAATTTCTAAGAAGATTAACAATGTTAATTCTTGTTCTGTATCAGAAAAGCTGATGACCCCAGAAATGTTCTCTGAGATTCTTTGTGATGACCTGGATTTGAATCCTCTGACCTTTGTCCCTGCTATCGCATCTGCCATCCGGCAACAGATCGAGTCGTACCCAACTGACAGTATCCTGGAAGATCAGTCAGACCAACGAGTTATTATTAAGGTAATACAGGAAGGCAGTAGAATGAGAGCCATTTGGGTTTCTCTGGTTGTCGAGGAGTAAGAGTGCAAAGGAGCTCTGAATTACAGTCCTGTGACCAGATTGTGTTTTGTCCTATGTACTAAAAACAGAACAAAGGTGGCAGATAATTAAAACATTCATGCACCAGCCCCCCAGATGATGAAATAGTTCAGTTAAAGCATTGTCATATTATTTTGGAAGAACTGAACCTTCATGCTGCTGGAATTAAAAATTCAGTTAAGGAACTCTGCAGATGTATGAACTGGGTGTTACTGCTCTGCTCGTCCTCTCCAGCCTCTGCCTCCTCAGTTCAATTACTTTGACAAGCCATTGTGAGAGTGTTAAAAAATAACCTGTTTCTTCCCTTATCTGCAGCTGAATATCCACGTAGGGAACATCTCCCTTGTAGACCAGTTTGAGTGGGACATGTCAGAGAAGGAGAATTCACCAGAGAAGTTTGCCTTGAAGCTGTGCTCAGAGCTTGGCCTGGGTGGGGAGTTTGTCACTACTATTGCCTACAGCATCCGGGGCCAGCTGAGCTGGCACCAGAAGACATATGCCTTCAGGTACTGAACTGTCACCTTCCTCCTATGGCTCTGGGGGGTGTTTGTACTTCATGGGCATCTGCATCAATGGATCTTAGAGCAGCTGACCTGATGCAGGTTTCGTTTGTAATTGGTCCTTGTGGCTTGTACCTATTCTGTCCTCTTACAGTTATTTGTGCTTGTGCCCAAGCGTCTTTTCCTGCTGGGTCTAATACATTTCAGGGCCAAATATTGATGAACTGTCAGCTTCTGCTGCAGAATGAAAGGCTGCTGTAATTAACAGGGACTGAATACCTTGTGTCTTCCTCTTTTAGTGTAAGCTCATGGTGAGCCCTGGACACATTTCTGTTTTGTTGGCTTTGCCATCCACTGTCTCAAGCTTTAGTGTTTGGAACTTGGACTGATGGGAACTGTAGCTCTACCGTGGCTGATGTTACATTGGGCTTGATCATGGGTCCTTCTTACAGCTGGAATGCAGCAGTGTCAGGCTTGATTAGTCAGCTTTGTAGCTTGTCTCATACTGATAATGGTTTCCAGTTGTGCTGTGCAGTGTTCTGTGGTGAGTTCCTGTACTGATGTTATCCAAGCAGGGTGCTGAGTCTGCAGGCTGTAACCATCCCTTAATGTGCACTCTGAGGTTTTTTGACCTCGGGTCATGGTGACAGTCGAGGAAGTTTAAGAGTTCAGTGAATGCTGTATTTGCAGAGGTGAGGCAATGGTACTGTTGACACCAGTTTTGTGTGGCAGCAAAGGAAAACATGCTCAGCCCTGTCCTACCTCAGGGAGAGGGCAGTGAGTCGTTGGAGAAGAGGTAAGCAAGGAGGAGGTGGAGGCTGTGGGGCAGCTGGCTGCTGCCATGAGCTCTGCTCCTTCCTCCTCCTCTGTCTAAAGGCTTCCTGTCTGGTCAGCTTTCTGCGGAAAACAGGCATTGATCTACTCTGCGGAAGACAGGCATTGATCTACGCTGGGCTATTTGGTCTTCTATTACTCTCACTCTGGTTCCTCTGGATGTAATTTTTATCCTGACAATCTTCCACAGCAACAGCTTGGTTCTAAAGTGATTCCCAGAGTGATTCATATTACTAAATGGAAAGGGACTGTTTGGCACATGTGAATTAAAACTCTTCTACTGAAACTGTTAGATTGTGTGTCCATCCTGCTGATGTCCCTTCTCCTCGTAGAGGTGGTGAGGTGGCATCTACCTTTCCATCCACAACAGCTGACTGATATTTACAGTTCCAGCTTGGGATCACATCCAGCAACAATAACAGAGCAGTGGGTGTGCGTTCCTGAGAAATGATGGGAACTTGCAGGGTGGTAGATGAGAAACTTCTCCCTGTTGTACTGCCAGCACTGTCTGCACTGTGGCCTGCAGTAGTGGAGTGTCTGTCCTTGCATCATGTGCCTCTCCAGGTACTGCAGATGTTCAGGTTAAGAAATCAATCTGTGGATGTGTTGCTGTTACTGGGGTCAGTCATTTCTCCCTTCGTTTCCTGCCAGTCTCTGGAACCTGAAGGAAGTAAAATTTTAGTGCTGCCCAGGCTCTCCTAGATATATCATGTTAATGCCAACTTCAAACTGTTGTCTCTAAAAACATGGCTGTGGTGTCCTTTTAGGGGTAGTTCAAACAGGCAGATTTCAGACCTTTAGACTGTGCCACTATTGCAAGGGGGAGAGTAAAAAAGCTAAGAAAGGAACCCCAGTAGAACAAAGTACATAGACGTGAGCTGTTCAGAGGGAAAAAACATCTAATTGAAACCTTGTTTTTTGTCATCCCACAAACATGTCCTCCTCTTCCCTTTTTTCTTCCATCAAAGTAGTACTTTTGAAACCTTGCAGTGATTAATGATATTTGGGTTCTGTGGTTGGTTAGTTCCTGAATTCCCAAACCACAGGAGTGGTGGTTGCTCCAGTGTCATTCCATTGATGTAAGGGAAGGGTCTGCTTTAGATGTATCAAAAGAACCTTAATATCTCAAGGGACTGGGGGTTTGAGAAGTCATGTGCTTCTTAATCATCTGAGGGAGAGGTAAAACTGTCTTTTCTTTGATGAAAGCCAGGGCAGTTTGTCTAGCTGGGCTGCTCTGTGCAAAACAAGAAGCCCAAAAGCCCAGTGGAAGGCAGGACTGGAGGCAGACAGGTAACTGCTGCCTGTGGGATTCTCAGGGGGATGGTGTGTTAGGATGTTCCTGCCTCAGTTCTGCTCTTTCTGGTGGCAGCACACGGCACTTCGTAGCCAGTTTTGCCTTTGGGACCTGAGTGATGGCACAAGTTCTCTCACACACCAAACCCACATGCCTGAGGAGTCACCTTTCCAAAAGATGTTGTTTCCATGCCCCTGACACTACTGCCAGAGGCCAGGGCCCCGAGCAGAGGGAGTGCCTTGCTCTCCTCAGACTCCTGCCTTTCAGCCATTCTGCCAGCAACACTGTGCTCTTCATCGGGAAATAACAGGAGAGGAGGAGCTGTCTTACTGTGGAGGCTGGGAGATGAGGGAGGATTTTTCAGTTTATCTCTAATTCTTAGCTAAAGAAATGTGGTATCTGAGTTGCCTTTTAATTAGGTTATGCACATGAAGCCAGCTTTCCACCCCCTGTTTAATTCTAGTGGGTGCTCAGTGTTAAGCATAGTAAGTAAGAGACTTATAGAGACCATGTTATCAAATATTAAAAACACCCCAGTTCATATCTAGCATTTTGCCTGGAATGTGTAGCAGCCTGGGGCTAAGATGAAATTCCTGGGTTTGAGTGTTGTTTGGTGGATGTCAGCAGTACTGAAAGTAGATTTGAGTAAAATTTCCTCCCCGGATCAGATACCAAAGGCTCTGGATGAATTTTTCATTGTAGCATCACTTTGAAGAGTTGTTATTTTAGATTATTAGCTTTGATGCAGATGTTGTGTGTTCCCATGACAATTAGCATTTGAGTTCCTTCCGGGGGCAGTGAGAGGGCTGTCCATGAGTGCTGAAATCCTGTGTAGGGAGGCATGTCCCTGGGGCGGGGGCCGGATGTGTGTGCACACCTGTCCCAGGGCTCCTCTCACACACACACTTCAGCTTGGGCTGAGCTGCTTTCGAGAATTCAAAGCAAACATTTACATTCCGAGGCTCCTCTCTATTTATGCTGGGCTTTGGCTCCACTGTCAATATTTGGGAAGCTACTCCTGCTCAGTTCCTGTTGACTTTTACTGAAAAGCAGCTAATGAAGCAGTAAATACTTTTGTGCATGTGATAATACAGCTGGTCAGGGCAGAGAGATCTCTGAGGAGCAGATCTTGTGATCTGGGACACAGCCTAGTGTTTCACTGCTTGTATAGGGAGCAGTCCCAGCCTCTGGTTAACAGCAAATCCTAAAAGACTACTCTTTCCTGGCACTGGGAGAGCAATGCTTGCTCCACTGTCAGGCTCCCAAAAAGCCAGATGTTGGCCAGGGAAGAGCTGTCAGGGCTGTGTTAGGCAAACTGCAGCTAGGAATTCAGCTGCAGAAGGAGCCCTGTGAACAGTCCAGCTCCACTGCTGTGGTGGGGAAGCACTCCCAGCACCAGTAACCTGCTGTGACCTGTGCCTGTTGGGGTGGGATTCCACCAGCCAGGGATGGAACAGCTGCTGTGGGAGAGAATTGCATCAGCTGCAGGTCCAGCACAAACCCCACAGAGATGGGTGTAGATGTTCTCCCAGAAACTTCAGGCTCCACAAGGTTGTAACCACTGAGCCCATGGTGAACTTCAGGGAGCCAGGCTGTACTGAGCAAAGCTAAGAATGAATGCTGAATCCCGAAACACTGTAAATGTGGCTCTGCTGTCCTTGTGCTTGTATTTGGGCTGGTAACCCAGAGGAGTCTCTGATGGATGTTGCTTTGTCCTTTTTGCCCTGCCCTGCAGTGAGAACCCTTTGCCGACTGTGGAGATCGCCATTCGCAACACAGGGGACGCTGACCAGTGGTGCCCTCTCCTGGAAACCCTCACAGATGCCGAGATGGAGAAGAAGATCAGAGACCAGGACAGAAACACAAGGTGCTGCCACTACTTCAGACAGTTCTCTTGGCCTGTCCCTAAGACAGAAGTTAAAAGCTTTGATGTCTGTCTTTCTCTACTGAGAGCTAACTGGCAGGATGTCAGACTTGCACACCACAACAGAAACTCATATCCCTTTAGCTTCAGGGTATTTAGAGTGTTATCACCTTTCTCCACAAGTGCCAAAATATCTACTTTAACCATCTCCTGCTTGAAGCAAAGTTTGCCTTTTTTTGTCTTCCCTGGGCTCTCTGCTTGCCCAGGGCGGTTTGTTTCTGTAGGAAGGCATTAATCAAAAAACTGGAGTTTTGTGCACTGTCATGCTACCTAGAATCCTGCCACAAGGCTCCTTTTTATATAGGGTAAAGTGCTGTTTGATGTAGAAATGGGCAAGGTCTCAGCTCCAACCTGACTGATGCCAACCTGTTTGCCAGCATGGGTGCTCTGTGTGGTTCCAGGAGGTCTGCCCACCAGAGACCTGCTAAGTGCTGGTTCACAAGCAATGGAGAGCACTTGCTCCTACTTGGTGAAGTTGCTCCTGGCAGGTAGAAATGAATGGCCAGCATATCTCCAAAAGACAGATACACATTGTGGAAACAGTGAATATACTGGCTCAGCTCTTTCCCAGGACACTTTTTAGTGATTAACAGTAGCATAGTAATTTTGCTTATCAGCTGACTGAATACTTTACAGTAGCAATTGGCTCAATCCAAGTTAATGAGCAAAAGTGCTCTGAAAGCTGTTACTGAAAATAGTGTCTTATCAAAAGGGGCACACTCAGGTGAATGAGGAGTTCTTTCTAGGCAATAAACCTGTCTACAGAGTTCATAAAGCTGTGATGACCTCCCCAGAAATGTTGGGTTTGGTCAGACCTCACATGGCAGAAACACAGCACTTACTGTACCTCTCTGTCTCCCACAGGCGCATGAGACGTTTGGCCAATACTGCTCCAGCCTGGTAACCTTCCTGTTGTGACACTGGTGCTCTTCCTACAGACTTTATCCCTATTCCTCTCCCCAAATGGATCTAGGATTGGCAGGGGTCTTTCTGTCCCTGAAGGGGACACACATTCCACTTGCCAAGAGTTCCCAGTACTGCTGACTTCTGCCCCCACCCCCTCCACCCAAATGCCACGTACCAAGAACGCTGCATTAGCAGCGATCGAGCCGAGACCTGTGGCAGGTGTTGGAGCCCTTATATACCTGTGTGTGGACAGTGTAAAGATTCTTTTGTATAGGTGCAACATGCACTACTAGGACAACTTTTTAAATAAAAGGAATGCATATTACTTAGGCTGAGTTCACTAAGTTTGAATGAATGGTGACTCTCACCACGTTTTGTGCTGTTCGGGTAACTGAGCAGCCTCAGGGCCCAATAATGCTTTTGGGTACAATGCTGAACACTCACAATGTATTCAGTTTTCTCAGGTGCTTTATTTAACAGGTAAAACGCCCCAAACCTTTTGTTGCAGGGGAAAGTGTGAATGAGACTCAAAACCAGAAGGAGTAAACAACTCTAAAGGATTGGTGGTTTGTTGCCACACTTGGCAGAGTCTGTAATGAACTCAGTGTGGTGTTGAGCTGGTTTACTTGACAAGGTAGAACAGTTTAACTGGAATCACAGACTTCACTGTCATTTCTGTCACGTGTCTACCTGGTGTGTGGTGAACCTTGGTTTTTGTGAAGGTTGCATCTGGAAACCAGCAGTTTCTGAACTGGTAGAGCAGGGGAAGCCTGCAGTCACCGGTTTTGCTGTGGTCACTGTCAGCACACAGAGCACCCGGAGCAAAGTGGGTGTCTTGAACACAGCACTGCAGTGTCAGGATTTTGCAACCCTAGAAACAACCTGTCTTTCCCCAGGGAGTTTAAAACACAATCAGTTGAAGTGAGATTAAAAAAAAAAAAAAAATCCAAGCTTGCTTAAAAACTAATTGGAATCTATCCTGCTGTTGAGGTACACCAGCTCTTTGATGGAGTTCCTGCCATTCCCTGCCAGAACTGATAAGTGTTGCAAGCAGGGCAGATTTTGCTGGCAGGCTGACAGTTATGTTCAGGCCTTTATGATAAAGGCATACGTTTTATGATCCTTGCTGATCCACCCACATTGCTAGCACAGTCAAAAAACACTTTCTGGCCTTAATTTATCATGTTTAGACTTGAGTAATAACAGAGCCAGTTCTGACTCCGCGGTGGGAGGCAACTTTTTCCAGATGTTAGTCTGCAGAAACAAAAAATTTGCAATTTAGCGATAATATTCTTCAGTCCTATCCTAGGCTGCTGGGCCAGAGTGGTACTCTACCCATTACTCTTTATTAGAGAGGTTGAAAGGTTATTTGAGCAAGTAAGACAAACCCTGAGACCCCTGGTGCATCTTGGCGTCCCTTATAGAACACATTTTGTCTCATGGACATAACTCCAAGTCTTCCTGAGGACACTTCCCTTTGTTACATGACCAGGGAGTTCTGCCAGCAGCCTCTTCAGGGAATTTGACCAAAACAAGTGTGAAACTGATATAGCCTTAAATTAGCATCTTTGATGCAGTTTTTTTAATTGCTGTGAAGCTTGTGGTTACTTATTCCTAAAGTTCACAGTAAGGAATGGACACACAAGGACTGCAGCACCTCCTGCTTCTCAAGTCCCAGAGAGGCTGCAGGAGTTGTCCCTCCAAACAGCCAGGGGCAAGTCAGGACAGCCCAGGGGACCCATTTCCAGAAAGATGGGAACTTCAGCCAGCTTTCTCCATATATTATTAGGACTACTGGGGAACAGCCAGGAGCAGCTTGCTTTCTCTACAACCACAACTCCTTTGGTTAATCTGGTACCCCAGCTAAAAGCACAGCCCAGCTTTTGCATTTCTGCAGACTTCAAAGACAAACTCTTTCCAGGGACTGAAGCACCAGCTCTGTATCATAAGATCATGAGTGATTACACAGCAAGTACTTGTTCAGTCTGACACTGCTTAGCCCTTAGTACCACTGTGTCTTCCAGAACAAATGACCACCTGTACTGGTCTTTCATCCTCTTCCTAGAGGGAAACAAGTGCAGCAGAAAGCTTGTTCAGATGATGTCTTATTTTGGAAAGAAATAGTGTTTTCACAGAGGAGGAGGGGAATGTGAGAGGTGTGGTTAGACACTCTTTTGCCACAAGGTTCCTACATAACTCTACTTGGATGCTGGGTACTCACATTTCTCTTCATAGTTTGGTGGTGGTTGGCAAGTTTGTCTGAGCAAACAGCACCATGAGCTGTCCTAAGATACATTTGCATTTACTCTGCAGGCTTTAGGTCTGGTACAAGCACAGTGTGCACTGCATTAGCAAGAATGATCAAATCCATTTAGTACAGCTGTCAGGGTAGGGACTGGTTTGTTTAGTTTTCCCCTGAAACTCAGATGTTTTAGTCTCGGAACTAAAAAAAATTCAACAAGAGTGGAATTACACTGCAGGTGCAAAGAGTCTTTATTACCAGTGTCCAGTGGTGCTTCCAGTCACTGCCTGGATCAAGTGTCCAGCTCAGTCCCTTGTCCTCTCCCAGGCACCCCTTTCTCCCATTAGGTACCCCCACACCCGTTACCATCCTCTGCAGCCCAGCTGATAGCAGAGGGGAAGGACATCTTCCAGCTAGAGTGAACCTTGCATTGCCCACCAGAAAAGAAAAGCCCAAGCAACCTGGCAGTTTTGAGCAAATTGCTGATGAATTGCTGCCTCTGCCCCTGGCAGAAAGGGACACACAACTGAAAAATAAAGACTTTAATGTAAAGACTCTTTGGAGACAACCACAAAAAAGGAGTGGGGGTACGTAAAGGAAAGGAAGAGGCTGAACTGCATTCTACCATTGTTACGGTACTACTTCATTGAAAGCCCACAAAGAGGTCTCACAACAGTGAGGGCCAGGTGCATTAGTCTTTGTACAGAGGGCAAGAGTGACCTGGCACACAGCAAGTCATTAACAGAAAGAGGAGGAGTAACTGGTTTAACACCCCATTTGATACTTATTCCCCAGAGTAACTGAGGAGCCACCACAGGTTCAGTCCTTGTCCCTAGAACACCTCTGTAGGGATTCATCAGTTCTCGTGTGCGAAGCTCTGTGGGTCCCCTCGGGACAAGGGGAAGGTGAGTTACCCATACAGACAGTGACATATTACACATCAGAATGGCAACTGGTGTTATTCCAGAAGGATCCCTGGGCCACAGTGTGAGTCCAGCCGGAAGAGAGGAATCTGGCCATGTGAAGAAGTCCCCTGTGTTACTGTGGATGCTGCTGCTCATTCTGGTCTTGGCCTCTGGGTTGGTGTTCTGGACGATCCTCGGGCAGAGGGTTATAGTTGGGATCCTCTTCAGGTGTGTCAAATACCATCTTCCTGGCAAGGGACATGCCCATCCCACCGAGCAGGCAGGTTAGTAAAGTGAGCTGAGGATGGCAAACCCCCCAGCCCTCCTAGGAACACCCTGGCCCTCCAGAGGGCTTGGCTGTGAGCCACAGCCACCAGCCTGTTGTGCCACCACCAACTGTTCTTTTGCTCAGTTCAACACACAATGATAACAGTACCTCCTGGCTTCATCTCTAGGTCAGATTCAATCCTCAGTGCACAAAGCAGAACATACTCTGCTTTCTTAAACTACAAAAATACATCAGAAAAAGTCCAACTGTGTCCAGCATTTCCACAAGCAGTAAGAACACTTCAGTTGTACTGGCAAAGCTGAAGGTATCAGCAACTGCTGTTATGGGCCCTGTTTACACATGTCTATAATGTGCAAATAATGCAGCAAAGGCACAAAATGTGGAGCTGAGGTGCTGTCAGCATGCAGTTGTGTCCTGTGGTCACAGACCAGTTTGCTGTGGAAGTGACCCAGACTGGGAAGCAACACAGCAAAGCCCAGAAAAAATCAGCCTTACTTACAGAAAGCCAGGGGTTAACAGCAACTTCTTTCCTCCTGGCTGGTTGGGGAAAACATCTTCCAAGAAATAATAGATGTGACCCACTGCAATCCCTGGGGAGAGATGCCACCAAGGTCAGGCACAGCTCTGACTCCTTTGCCAGCTGAACCAGAGCTGCTGGGAGCAAGAATACCTCAGCTGTGTACCCCCTCCCAGCTCCCACCAGAGCCACGGGTGCTGCAGTTTGCTGTCACCAGTACACCAGCAGGCAGGGAGCCCATCAGCCTGAAGGCAGCACCAGACACAGCACGAGCATCAGGTAGAGCTCACCATACCCAACTTCCCCCTGTCTGGGGAAGACACACCAAAAAGCAGGTCACAAGCAAGAGCCCCAGCTCAAGCCAGGCCACCCAGCAACCCCAGTGAGCTGACTTTAGGAAACCCACCATCTTAAATAAGGTAAAACCAAGGGAAGGTGTCAGTGTCCCAGTAGCACCTATGAGAACAGAGCACTGTGGCTGCAAAGTGCCCTTGTACCCAGCACACACACACCAGCTTTGACTTACCCAGCAAGTCAATGATGATGGAATTGCCCAGGAGCAGAGAGAATCCCATCAGGACCCAGGGCAAGAAGGGGGCCTGGAAGTTAAGAAGTCCAAAAAAGTTCATGCGGATATAAGGGTTCCTGCGACTCCAAACGTACACCAGCATGATGGTGAAAGCCTGGCCTAGGAAAAACAGGCTGGCAAAGAGCCCAAATAGCTAGGAACTACAGAGTCAAGGAAAAACCTACCCACCCTATGCACCACCTCCAGGCGGCACAGGGTGCCTTGTGACTAGGAAACACAAACTAGAGGCAGCTAATCACTGCCAATCCCACCAAATCCTTCCTGGGCTGCCTGAGATGTACTGACCACCACCCTCCCTGACACAATGGAACAAGACACAAACAGATTGGCACAAACAGATGGCTTACTCCTTAAACTGATGTCTACACAACCAGGGAGCCTTTTCAAAGCAAATATCAAAATGACCTTGAAAGAAGGGCTTTCAGTATCTTGCAGCACCTGAGGCAGTGGCACATATTGACAACTACCTCACGTCCAGTAACTGCCTTTTAGAGCAGAGTTTCAGCAGTGAAACAACTCTTGCAATGCACAGTCCTTTTCTCCAGAACACAAGGAGACAGAGGCAAAAAATTCCCCCGCCCTTATAACTGGACTCCATATCCACCTATGGCCAAGCACGTGGGTGCTGCAGGCACCTGGACACTGACTGGCGAAATGCCCAAGGGTGGCCAAGAGCCACGAGAGCTCACACAGCTTCATACAGAGCTTTGCAGGTAGAGCAGTGCTCTGGCCCATCTGCATAAGACAGCAGAAGACATTCAGAAGAGGCTTGTGCTTGGGGGAGAGAGATACTTGTCCCCATCAGACTACTTTGTCCTGAAAAAAAGAACTTCTTAAGATGTGTGATGTCATCTCCAGCCACTGAGAGGTTGCAAGGACAGAGCACTGGGCTCATGCTGCCCAACGTATTGACAACAGTGTGGGGACACCCCACTCCTTGTCCTCATGCTCGCCTTCAGCTGCACTTGCTTTCCTGAGCCAGCCTCATGCAATTGTAGCCATGTTCCACTAGCCAGAGCTCAGACAGTGGCCCTGTCACAGCTGTGCAGGTTCTTAGAGCATAACACGTGGCTTCCCTTCAGGCTGAGCTTCCCAAGCACACTGCCACATGTTCTTTTGGGGGATGTGGCAGCCCAGTCCCGTGCCAGGTGCATCAGCACTTCTGCAGACACCAACACAATCACAGGCAGCTTTTCCTCTACTTTGCTTCTGCTCTAAGCACCCTGTGTGAGGCACAGGCCAAGACAAGGGTGGGAAAGACAAGGAGGACAAACTGTGCCATACAGCCAGAAGCTGCCCCTCCACCACATGCTCAGCTCTCCCAAACCATGAGCCTGGCAGGCCTGGGGCACAACAAGGCCCTGTGCCCCAGGGCACCAAGAAGGTTCACAAACCAGCTGTGCCATTCAGCAGGCCCGTACCTGCCCCAGACCACACAACACAGCGGGATGCAGAGAGGTAGCACACCAGCCCTACACTATCCACAGCACCTCAGAAGACACCAAAGAGCCTCAACTGACTCAAAAGGATACTGTCATGAGAAACCCTCCAAAGAGGAACATGAAGACAAAATCAGCCGTCCTTCCACGGAAGGAACCTTCTTCGAGCATGCGGCAGTACCTGTACCTGAGAGCAGGAGAGAAGGGAGGGGTTGCAGTATAGGAAATTAACAGCTGGCCACCCTGTGTCCCCACAGCATGTGTCCCAGGGAATAAGCCACTGCAAGCTATTGCACCCCAGGAAGCTGCCAGCCAGGTGTCCAAACCCAGAGCAGTGCAAGCATCACCTCATCCCACTGACCACAGGGAAAGAAAGAAAGAAGCATCTGCTGTGCTCCAGCCAGAGCTCGCCCCAGGAATGGGCACTGCTTTCCAGCACGAGCCACAGCAGCACTGCCAGCTGCCTCAGCCTTTTGGCAAGCAGAGATAGAGGGGCAGGAGGGGGGCACAGTTGTCAGGGGAACGACTTCAATTCAGGCCAAAAGAGCCAAGGGAAGAACCCACTGCTGCCAAGGCGGGTCAGCCTGGGGAGGAAGATTGATAGGGGGAATTGCATCTAAGCCAAAATGGGAGCAGAGAACTTCACTGAGACCAAAGGATACAGAAATATCATGTTGAAAAAGAAACTGAATCCCAGGGGCCCAAAAAAGAGGAAGTTGGTGATCAGCCTCCATATCTGAAACACAAGAGAGAGGAGAGAGAAAAGGAGGTGGGCAGAGGAGTCTGTCCCCATCACCCTGTTCACAGGGGATGCTCTGCCATACACCTGTCCACTCACAACCACCCCGGGACACCAGACAGCTCCACCCCACCCTGTGTGGGACCTTCCTTCACTGCCCACATCAGTGACGTGCCTTTCCAGGTGAGGGAAAGAAGATTTTTCTGTTTTTCTGGAAAGGATGAGCACCCAGAGCCGAAGTCCATCACTGTTCATGCCTCTCTACAGTAACGCCTTCCCCACCCAGCCCGAGAGCAGCTCCCACACACCTCGGTGTCACAGAGAAGGGGATTGGTTTTGAGGAAAGGGGAAAAAAGGAAATGTCAAGATGGTGTGTGTGGCAGGGAAAGGCTGGAAGGAGTTATTCCCACCCAGATGCCTGTGACAAGAGGGGACGCCGTGTTGGTGACCCAGCTCAGTGGGGCAGGAGCCCCTCGGGATGACACAGCACTGCCCGGCCCGGGGACACCCAGGGCCTGTCACACCCACCCCGCGCCGGCAGAGCCCGAGTCCCGGGCAAGGCCTCACCTGGAATTTCCTGAAGATGAGGTCGGGGTTGAAGTACAGCTGGAAGGGGGTGATGAACTCCAGCTGCTGTGGGAGACAGGCAGAGCAGCTGCCATCACCCGCCGCCCTCAGCCGGCGCCCGGCCGCCCCCCGCCGCCCCCCCCGGGCCCTGCCCCCAGGCGCGGCCCCCGCTCACCACGGCGGCGGTGGTGAGCACGCAGGCCGTGGTGTAGGCGCGGGTCACGGCCGGCATGCCCAGGTACTCCTGCGCGAAGCCCTGGTACGCCATGGCGGGGCCGCTCCGCCACCGGGACGCGGCGCCTTTAACGCCCCCCCCGCGCCGCCTCGCTCGCCACGCCCCCGCGGGGCGCGTCCGGCCAATCCCCGCGCGACAGGCCGCGCGCGCCGGCCAATGGGAGCGCGCCTCATGGCCCCGGCACGCGCGCGCCGCCAACCAGGAGCGCGCCCGCGGCGGAGGGAGAGAGGGGCGGGGACAGGGACAGGGAGAGAGGGGCGGGGACAGGGAGGTAGGGACAGGGACAGAGAGACAGGGACAGGGACAGGGACAGGGACAGGGGCAGGGAGAGAGAGAGAGAGGGACCGGAACAGAGAGAGAGAGAGAGATAGAGATAGAGATAGAGATAGAGATAGAGATAGAGATAGAGACAGGG